>CM077455.1:27064297-27431797 GCA_039654765.1 Mylopharyngodon piceus | reverse complement strand
ACCCTAGCAACCAACCCGAGTACCATAGCAACCCATTAGCAACACCTTAGCAACCACCCAGAGTAGCCTAGCAACTGCATTGCAACACCCTATCAACCACACAGATTACCTTAGCAACCACATAACAACACCCTAGCAACCACCCCGAGTATCCTAGCAACCGCATAGCAACACCTTAGCAACCACCCCGAGTACCCTAGCAACCGCATAGGAACACCCTAGCAACCACCCAGGATACCTTAGCAACCGCATAGCAACACCCTAGCAACCACCCTGAGTACCCTAGCAACCGCATAGCAACACCTTAGCAACCACCCCGAGTACCCTAGCAACCGCATAGCAACACCCTAGCAACCACCCAGGATACCTTAGCAACCGCATAGCAACACCCTAGCAACCACCCCGAGTACCCTAGCAACCACATAGCAAATTAAAATCTATCTATCTATCTATCTATCTAGCTTTTAAAACTACAATTCTAAAACTTAAACTATTTCAAACTGAAAAGCTTCAAACTACAAACTTTTAAAACTCCTTCAAACTTTCTGGACCGACTTTTTCAAGCCAACTTAAAGTTTGTCTCGACGAACTTTTTTATCTAGTTAAGTTGGCTTGAAAAAGCCAACTTATTGAAATGCTACTTAAACTTATTATTCTTATTCTTTTTCTTCTCCCCCTAAACCGTTGAATGCTACTCCTCCTAGAGCTTTAACTCTACATACTCCAAACTCGGACTAGACATTCAGACTGTTCTGAAGTTAGTTGCTATATCTTTTCAGACTGATCAGACTTACGGTTTTCCTAAAAATGCTGATTAAAACTGGAAAAAACTCCCATTGACTTACATTGAAAATCTGAACATTCCATCAAACTCCAACTGTCAAAAATTCAAATCTAAACACACTGAAGCCCATTAGACTCAATGAAGCTGCCATTCTATGTACTATTACTGAGCCATTCAAACTCATTCAAACTCTCTCTCTCTCTCTCTCTATCTATCACTTCTCATCTATCTCACTTCTCATCGATCTATCTATCTATCACTTCTCATCTATCTCTCTATCTATCTATCTCTCTATCTATCTATCACTTCTCATCTATCTATCTATCTATCTATCTCCTCATCTATCACTTCTCATCTATCTCTCTATCTATCTATCTCTCTCTCTATCTATCTATCACTTCTCATCTATCTCTTTTCTCATCTATCTCTTTTCTCATCTATCACTTCTCATCTATCTCTCTTCTCATCTATCACTTCTCATCTATCTATCTATCTATCTATCTCTCTTCTCATCTATCACTTCTCATCTATCACTTCTCATCTATCACTTCTCATCTATCCATCTATCTATCTATCTATCTATCTATCTATCTATCTAAACTCATTCAAACTCATAAACTTATCTATCTATCTATCTATCTATCTATCTATCATCACTTCTCATCTCTCTCTTCTCATCTATCTGTCTATCTATCTAAACTCATTCAAACTCATAAACTTATCTATCTATCTATCTATCATCTATCTATCTATCACTCCTCATCTATCTCTCTTCTCATCTATCACTTCATCTATCTATCTATCTATCTATCTAGCAACCAAACCATCATGGCAACCGCCTAGCAACCACACAAATCACCCTAGCAACATCCCAGCAACCAACCCGATTACCCTAGCAACCGCATAGCAACACCCTAGCAACCACACAGAATACCTTAGCAACCGCATAGCAACACCTTAGCAACTACCCAGAGTACCCTAGTAACCGCATAGTAACACCCTAGAAACCACCCAGAATACCTTAGCAACCGCATAGCAACACCCTAGCAACCACCCAGAGTACCCTAGCAACCGCATAGCAACACCTTAACAACCACCCTGAGTACCCTAGCAACCGCATAACAACACCCTAGCAACCACCCTGAGTACCCTAGCAACTGCAAAGCAACATCTTAGCAACCACCCGAGTACCCTAGCAACCGCATAGCAACACCTTAGCAACCGCCCCGAGTACCCTAGCAACCGCATAGCAACACCCTAGCAACCGCCCCGAGTACCCTGGCAACCGCATAGCAACACCATAGCAACCGCCCCGAGTACCCAAGCAACCGTATAGCAACACCCTAGCAACCGCCCCGAGTACCCTAGCAACCGAATAGCAACATCCTAGAAACCACCCCGAGTACCTTAGCAACCACCCCGAGTACCCTAGCAACCAAATAACACCCTAGCAACCGCCTTGAGTACCCTGACTCTATCTATCTATCTATCTATCTATCAAAACTACTTAACTAAAACTTAAACTTTCAAACTTTAAGCTTTTAAAACTACTTCAAACTTTCTGGACCGGCTTTTTCAAGCCAACTTAAAGTTTGTCTCAACGAACTTTTTTATCTAGTTATTATTATTCTTCTTCTTAGACTAAATTTCTAAATGCTGCTCCTCCTAGACTGTTCAAGCTACAACCACCAAACTCGGACTAGACCTTCAGACTGTTCTGACTCGGGTTGCTTTATCTTTTCAGACTGATCCGACTTATGGTTTTCCTAAAAATGCTGATTAAATCTTGGAAAAATCCCATTGACTTTCATTGAGCTGCCTTGGCTGATCTGAACATTCCGTCCAACTGTCAAAATTCAGATTTAAACACACTGAAGCCCATTAGACTCAATTAAACTGACATTCTGTGTACTATTTCTAATCCACTGAAACTTATTCAAACTCATTTAATCTATCTATCTATCTATCTATCTATCTATCACTTCTCATCTATCTCTCTTCTCATCTATCACTTCTCATCTATCTATCTAAATCTATCTATCTATCTATCTATCTATCTATCTATCTATCTATCTATCTATCTATCAAAATATATCTATCTATCTATCTGTCAAGCTAAATCTATCTATCCATCTAAATCTAACTAAATCTATCTATCAAACTAAATCTATCTATCTATCTATCAAAATAGATCGATCTATCTATCTATGAAGCTAAATCTCTCTATTGCTCTCTCTCTCTCTCTCTCTCTCTCTCTCTCTCTATCTATCTATCTATCTATCTATCTATCTATCTATCTATCTATCTATCTATCTATCTATCTATCATAGCAACCACCCAGATCACCCAAGCAACCACCTTGAACACCATGGCAACAGCACAGCAACCACACAGAGCACCCTAGCAACCGCATAGCAACCACCCAGAACAGCATAGCAACCTCCTAGAATATCCTAGCAACCTCATATCAATACCCTAGCAACCACCCAGGATACCTTAGCAACCGCATAGCAACATCTTAGCAACCACCCCGAGTACCCTAGCAACCGCATAGCAACACCTTAGCAACCACCCCGAGTACCCTAGCAACTGCATAGTGACACCCTAGCAACCACCCAGGATACCTTAGCAACCGCATAGCAACATCTTAGCAACCACCCCGAGTACCCTAGCAACCGCATAGCAACACCCTAGCAACCACCCAGGATACCTTAGCAACCGCATAGCAACACCTTAGCAACCACCCAGAATACCCTAGCAACCGCATAGCAACACCCTAGCAACCAACCAGAATACCTTAGCAACCGCATAGCAACACCTTAGCAACCGCATAGCAACACCTTAGCAACCACCCAGAGTACCCTAGCAACTGCATTGCAACACCCTAGCAACCACACAGATTACCCTAGCAACCACATAACACCCTAGCAACCACCCCGAGTACCCTAGCAACCGCATAGCAAAACCTTAGCAACCACCCAGGATACCTTAGCAACCGCATAGCAACACCCTAGCAACCACCCCGAGTACCCTAGCAACCACATAGCAAATTAAAATCTATCTATCTATCTATCTATCTATCTATCTGTCTATCTATCTACCTATCTATCTATCTATCTATCTAGCTTTTAAAACTACAATTCTAAAACTTAAACTATTTCAAACTGAAAAGCTTCAAACTACAAACTTTTAAAACTTCTTCAAACTTTCTGGACCGGCTTTTTCAAGCCAACTTAAAGTTTGTCTACAAACTTTTTTATCTAGTTATTATTATTATTCTTAGACTAAAATTTCTAAATGCTACTCCTCCTAGACTGTTCAAGCTACAACCACCAAACTCGGACTAGACCTTCAGACTGTTCTGACTCGAGTTGCTTTATCTTTTCAGACTGATCCGACTTACGGTTTTCCTAAAAATGCTGATTAAATCTTGGAAAAATCCCATTGACTTTCATTGAGCTGACTTGGCTGATCTGAACATTCCGTCCAACTGTCAAAATTCAAATTCAAACACACAGACTCATTTAAACTGCCATTTAAACTCATTCAAACTCATTTTATCTATCTATCTATCTGACTATTTCTATCTATCTATCTATCTAAACTCATTCAAACACATCTCTCATCTATCTATCTATCTATCTATCTATCTATCTATCTATCTATCTATCTATCTATCTATCTATCTATCTATCTATCTATCTATCTATCTATCTATCTATCTATCTATCTATCTGTCAAGCTAAGTCTATCTATATATCTATCAAAATAGATCTATCTATCTATCTATCACTTCTCATCTATCTCTCTTCTCATCTATCACTTCTCATCTATCTATCTATCTAAAATACTACAAACACATAAACAAATCTATCTATCTATCTATCTATCTATCTATCTATCTATCTATCTATCTATCTATCTATCTATCTATCTCATCTATCACTTCTCATCTATCTATCATCTATCTATCTAAACTCATTCAAACTCATAAACCTATCTATCTATCTATCTATCTATCTATCTATCTATCTATCTATCTATCTATCTATCTATCACTTCTAATCTCTTCTCATCTATCTATCTATCTATCTATCTAAACTCATTCATCTATGAACTTATCTCATCTATCTATCTATCTATCTATCTATCTATCTATCTATCTATCTATCTATCTATCACTTCTCATCTATCCCCTCATCTATCACTTCTCATCTATCTATCTATCTATCTATCTATCTATCTATCTATCTATCTATCTATCAAGATAAATATATCTATCTATCAATCCAGATCTATCTATCTATCTATCTATCTATCTATCTATCTATCTATCTATCTATCTATCTATCTATCTATCTATCTATCAAAATAGATCTATCTATCTATCTATCTATCTATCTATCTATCTATCTATCTATCTATCTATCTATCTATCTATCAAAATAGATCTATCTATCTATCTATCTATCTATCTATCTGTCAAGCTAAATCTATCTATCTATCTATCTATCTATCTATCTATCTATCTATAATAGCAACCACCCAGATCACCCAAGCAACCACCTTGAACACCATGGCAACAGCACAGCAACCACACAGAGCACCCTAGCAACCGCATAGCAACCACCCAGAACAGCATAGCAACCTCCTAGAATATCCTAGCAACCTCATAGCAATACCCTAGCAACCACCCAAAATACCTTAGCAACCGTATAGCAACACCTTAGCAACCACCCCGAGTACCCTAGCAACTGCATAGTGACACCCTAGCAACCACCCAGGATACCTTAGCAACCGCATAGCAACACCTTAGCAACCACCCCGAGTACCCTAGCAACCGCATAGCAACACCCTAGCAACCACCCAGGATACCTTAGCAACCGCATAGCAACACCCTAGCAACCACCCCGAGTACCCTAGCAACCACATAGCAAATTAAAATCTATCTATCTATCTGTCTATCTATCTATCTATCTATCTATCTATCTATCTATCTATCTAGCTTTTAAAACTACAATTCTAAAACTTAAACTATTTCAAACTGAAAAGCTTCAAACTACAAACTTTTAAAACTTCTTCAAACTTTCTGGACCGGCTTTTTCAAGCCAACTTAAAGTTTGTCTACAAACTTTTTTATCTAGTTATTAAGTTGGCTTGAAAAAGCCAACTTACTGATATTCTATTTAAGATTATTAAGTTGGCTTGAAAGAGCCAACTTACTGATATTCTATTTAAGATTATTATTATTATTATTATTATTATTATTCTTAGACTAAATTTCTCAACGCTACTCCTCCTAGACTGTTCAAGCTACAACCACCAAACTCGGACTAGACCTTCAGACTGTTCTGACTCGAGTTGCTATATCTTTTCAGACTGATCCGACTTACGGTTTTCCTAAAAATGCTGATTAAAACTGGAAAAAACTCCCATTGACTCCCATTGACTTATGGGACGAACTTTTTTATCTAGTTATTATTATTCTTCTTCGACTAAATTTCTCAACGCTACTCCTCCTAGACTGTTCAAGCTACAACCACCAAACTCGGGCTAGACCTTCAGACTGTTCTGAAAAACTCCCATTGACTTACATTGAAAATCTGAACATTCCATCAAAGTCCAACTGTCAAAAATTCAAATCTAAACACACTGAAGCCCATTAGACTCAATGAAGCTGCCATTCTATGTACTATTACTGAGCCATTTAAACTCATTTAAACTCTCTCTCTCTCTCTCTCTCTCTCTCTCTCTATCTATCTATCACTTCTCATCTCTCTCTTCTCATCTATCTCTCTATCTATCTAAACTCATTCAAACTTATCTATCTATCTATCTATCTATCTTTCATCTATCTATCACTTCTCATCTCTCTCTTCTAATCTATCTATCTATCTATCTATCTATCTATCTAATGTATCTATCAATCTATCACTCCTCAACTATCTCTCTTCTCATCTATCACTCCTCATCTATCTCTCTATCACTTCTCATCTATCTCTCTTCTCATCTATCTATCTATCTATCTATCTATCTATCTATCTATCTGTCACTTCTCATCTATCACATCTCATCTATCTATCCATCTATCTATCTATCTATCTATCTATCTATCTATCTATCTATCTCTCTTCTCATCTATCACTTCTCATCTATCTATCTATCTATCTATCTATCTATCTATCTATCTATCTATCTATCTATCTATCTCTCTTCTCATCTATCACTTCTCATCTATCTATCTATCACTTCTCATCTATCTCTCTTCTCATCTATCTATTTATCTATCTATCTATCTATCTATCTATCTATCTATTTCTCTATCACTTCTCATCTATCTCTCTTCTCATCTATCACTTCTCATCTATCTATCAAACCAGATCTATCTATCTATCTATCTATCAAACCAGATCTATCTATCTATCAAACCAGATCTATCTATCTATCTATCTATCTATCTATCTATCTATCTATCTATCTATCTATCTATCTATCTATCTATCTATCTATCTATCATAGCAACCACCCAGATCACCCAAGCAACCACCTTGAACACCATGGCAACAGCACAGCAACCACACAGAGCACCCTAGCAAACGCATGGCAACCACCCAGAACAGCATAGCCACTTCCTAGAATATCCTAGGAACCTCATAGCAATACCCTAGCAACCACCCAAAATACCTTAGCAACAATATAGCAACACCTTAGCAACCACCCCGAGTACCCTAGCAACTGCATAGTGACACCCTAGCAACCACCCAGGATACCTTAGCAACCGCATAGCAACATCTTAGCAACCACCCCGAGTACCCTAGCAACCGCATAGCAACACCCTAGGAACCACCCAGGATACCTTAGCAACCACATAGCAACATCTTAGCAACCACCCCGAGTACCCTAGCAACCGCATAGCAACACCCTAGCAACCACCCAGGATACCTTAGCAACCACATAGCAACACCTTAGCAACCACTCAGATTACCCTAGCAACCACCCAGAGTACCCTAGCAACCACATAGCAACACCTTAGCAACCACCCAGAATACCTTAGCAACTGCATAGCAACACCTTAGCAACCACCCTGAGTACCCTAGCAACCGCATAGCAACACCTTAGCAACCACCCCAAGTACCCTAGCAACCGCATAGCAACCACCCCGAATACCTTAGCAACCGCATAGCAACACCCTAGCAACCACCCAGATTACCTTAGCAACCGCATAGCAACACCCTAGCAACCACCCAGATTACCTTAGCAACCGCGTAGCAACACCCTAGCAACCACCCCGAGTACCCTAGCAACCACATAGCAACACCTTAGCAACCACCCCGAGTACCCTAGCAACCGCATAGCAACAACCCAGAGTACCTTAGCAACCACATAGCAACACCCTGCCAACCATCCATCCCTTCTCATCTCTCTCTTCTCATCTATCTATCTATCTATCTATCTATCTATCTATCTATCTATCTATCACTTCTCATCTATCTATCTATCTATCTATCTATCTATCTATCTATCTCAAAACTGCTAAACTAAAACTAAACTTTCCAACTGAAAACTTTTAAACTTTAAACTTTATAAACTACTTTAAACTTTCTAGACCGACTTTTTCAAGCCAACTTAAAGTTTGTCTCGACGAACTTTTTTATCTAGTTAAGTTGGCTTGAAAGAGCCAACTTACTGATATTCTATTTAAGATTATTATTATTATTATTATTATTATTATTCTTCTTAGACTAAATTTCTCAACGCTACTCCTCCTAGACTGTTCAAGCTACAACCACCAAACTCGGACTAGACCTTCAGACTGTTCTGACTCGAGTTGCTATATCTTTTCAGACTGATCCGACTTACGGTTTTCCTAAAAATGCTGATTAAAACTGGAAAAAACTCCCATTGACTTACATTGAAAATCTGAACATTCCATCAAACTCCAACTGTCAAAAATTCAAATCTAAACACACTGAAGCCCATTAGACTCAATGAAGCTGCCATTCTATGTACTATTACTGCCATTCAAACTCATTTAAACTCTCTCTCTCTCTCTCTCTCTCTCTCTCTCTCTCTATCTATCTCTCTATCTATCTATCTCTCTATCTCTCTATCTCTCTATCTATCTATCTATCTATCTATCTGTCTATCTATCTATCACTTCTCATCTCTCTCTTCTCATCTATCACTTCTCATCTATCTATCTAACTATCTATCTATCTATCTATCTAAAATCATTCAAACTCATAAACTTATCTATCTATCTATCCTCATTCAAACTCAAACTCATCTATCTCTTTTCTCATCTATCACTTCTCATCTATCACTTCTCATCTATCTCTCTTCTCATCTATCACTTCTTATCTATCTATCTATCTATCTATCTAAATCTAACTATCAAACTAAATCTATCTATCAAAATAGATCGATCTATCTATCTGTCTATCTGTCAAGCTAAGTCTGTCTATCTATCTCTGTCAAGCTAAATCTATCTATCTATCTATCTATCTATGAAAATAGATCTATCTATCTATCTAATTCTAACTGAATCTATCTATCTATCTAACTAAATCTATCTATCTAAATCTATCAAACTAAATCTATCTATCTATCTATCAAACTAAATCTATCTATCAAATTAAATCTATCTATCTATCTAAATCTATCAAACTAAATCTATCTATCTATCTAACTAAATCTATCTATCTATATATCTGTCTAAATCTATCTATCTATCTATCATCTATCTATCACTTCTCATCTCTCTCTTCTAATCTATCTATCTATCAATCTATCACTCCTCATCTATCTCTCTTCTCATCTATCACTTCTCATCTATCTATCTATCTATCTATCTATCTATCTATCTATCACTTCTCATCTATCTCTCTTCTCATCTATCTATCTATCTATCTATCTATCTATCTATCTATCTATCTATCTATCTATCTATCTATCTATCTATCTATCTATCTATAATAGCAACCACCCAGATCACCCAAGCAACCACCTTGAACACCATGGCAACAGCACAGCAACCACACAGAGCACCCTAGCAACCGCATAGCAACCACCCAGAACAGCATAGCAACCTCCTAGAATATCCTAGCAACCTCATAGCAATACCCTAGCAACCACCCAAAATACCTTAGCAACCGTATAGCAACACCTTAGAAACCACCCCAAGTACCCTAGCAACTGCATAGTGACACCCTAGCAACCACCCAGGATACCTTAGCAACCACATAGCAACCACACAAATCACCCTGGCAACATCCTAGCAACTAGCCAGATTACCCTAGCAACCGCATAGCAACACACTAGCAACCACCCAGAACACCTTAGTAACCACCCCGAGTACCCTAGCAACCGCATAGCAACACCCTAGCAACCGCCCCGAGTACCCTAGCAACCGCATAGGAACACCCTTAGAAACCAACCCGAATACCCTAGCAACCGCATAGCAACACCCTAGCAACGCCCCGAGTACCCTAGCAACCGCATAGCAACACCCTAGCAACCGCCCAGAATACCCTAGCAACTGCATAGTAACACCCTAGCAACCGCCCAGACTATCTAAGCAACCACATAGCAACACCTTAGTAACCACCCCGAGTACCCTAGCAACCGCATAGCAACACCCTAGCAACCACCCCGAATACCTTAGCAACCGCATAGCAACACCATAGCAACCACTCCGAGTACCCTAGCAACCGCATAGCAGCACCTTAGCAACCACTCTGAGTACCCTAGCAACCGCATAGCAACACCCTAGCAACCACCCAGAATACCTTAGCAACCGCATAGCAACACCTTAGCAACCACCCTGAGTACCCTAGCAACACCCTAGCAACCACCCCGAGTACCTTTGCAATCGCATAGCAAAACCCTAGCAACCACATAACAAAAACCCTTGCAACCACCTTGATTACCCTGACTCTATCTATCTATCTATCTATCTATCTATCTATCTATCTATCTATCTATCTATCAAAACTACTAAACTAAAACTTTCAAACTTTCAAACTTTAAACTTTATAAACTTCTTCAAACTTTCTGGACCGGCTTTTTCAAGCCAACTTAAAGTTTGTCTACAAACTTTTTTATCTAGTTATTATTCTTCTTCTTAGACTAAATTTCTAATTGCTACTCCTCCTAGACTGTTCAAGCTACAACCACCAAACTCGGACTAGACCTTCAGACTGTTCTGACTCGAGTTGCTATATCTTTTCAGACTGATCCGACTTACGGTTTTCCTAAAAATGCTGATTAAAACTTGAAAAAACTCCCAAGGACTTACATTGAAAATCTGAACATTCCATCAAACTCCAACTGTCACAAATTCAAATCTAAACACACTGAAGCCCATTAGACTCAATGAAGCTACCATTCTATGTACCATTACTGAGCCATTTAAGCTCATTTAAACTCTCTCTCTCTCTCTATCTATCTATCTATCTATCTATCTAAACTCATTCAAACTCATAAACTTATCTGTCTATCTATCTATCTATCTATCTGTCTGTCTATCACTTCTCATCCATCTATCCATCCATCCATCCATCCATCCATCAATCTCTATCCTCATTCAAACTCATAAACTCATCTATCTATCACTTCTTATCTATCTCTTTTCTCATCTATCACTTCTCATCTATCTATCTATCTCTCACTTCTCATCTATCACTTCTCATCTATCTATCTATCTATCTATCTATCTATCTATCTGTCTGTCTGTCTGTCTGTCTGTCTATCTATCTCGAAACTACTAAACTAAAACAAACTTTCAAACTTTATGAACTTCTTCAAACTTTCTGGACCGGCTTTTTCAAGCAAACTTAAAGTTTGTCTCGACAAACTTTTTTATCTAGTTAAGTTGGCTTGAAAAAGCCAACTTACTGTTATGCTATTTAAACTTATTATTATTATTCTTCTTTTTCTTCTTCTTCTTACCCTAAAACTGTTGAATGCTACTCCTCCTAGAGCTTTAACTCTACATACTTCAAACTCAGACTAGACATTCAGACTGTTCTGAAGTTAGTTGCTATATCTTTTCTAACTGATCGGACTTACGGTTTTCCTAAAAATGAGGATCAAAACTCGGAAAAATCCCATTGACTTTCATTGACGGAATGTTCAAATGAGCCAAGACTGTTCAAACTCCAACTGTCAAAATTCGAATTTAAACTACGGAAGCCCATTAGACTCAAAAACTCAATTAGACTCAAGTGCCATTCTATGTACTATTTCTAATCCATTGAAACTCATTCAAACTCATAAACTCCTCTATCTATCTATCTATCTATCTATCTATCTATCTATCTATCTCTCAAACTAAATCTGTCTATCTATCAAACTAAATCTATCAAACTAAATCTATCTATCTCATAGCAACCACCTAGAACAACTTAGCAACCACATAGCAACCAAACCATCATGGCAACCGCCTAGCAACCACACAAATCACCCTAGCAACATCCTAGCAACCAACCCGATTACCCTAGCAACCGCATAGCAACACCCTAGCAACCACCCCGAGTACCCTAGCAAACGCATAGCAACACCTTAGCAACCACCCAGAATACCCTAGCAACCGCATAGCAACACCCTAGCAACCAACCAGAATATTTTAGCAACGCATAGCAACACCTTAGCAACCACCCAGAGTACCCTAGCAACCGCATTGCAACACCCTAGCAACCACACAGAATACCTTAGCAACCACATAACAACACCCTAGCAACCACCCAGAGTACCTTAGCAACCACATAGCAACACCCTAGCAACCGCCCCGAGTACCCTGGCAACCGCATAGCAACACCATAGCAACCGCCCCGAGTACCCAAGCAACCGCATAGCAACACCCTAGCAACCACCCCGAGAACCCTAGCAACCGAAGAGCAACATCCTAGAAACCACCCCGAGTACCCTAGCAACCGCATAGCAACACCTTAGCAACCACCCCGAGTACCCTAGCAACCGCATAGCAACACCATAGCAACCACCCCTATTACCCTAGCAACCGCATAGCAACACCTTAGCAACCACCTAGAGTACCCTAGCAACAGCATGGCAACACCTTAGCAACCACCCTGAGTACCCTAGCAACCACATAACACCCTAGTAACCGCCTTGAGTACCCTGACTCTATCTATCTATCTGTCTATCTATCTATCAAAACTACTAAACTAAAACTTAAACTTTCAAACTTTAAGCTTTTAAAACTACTTCAAACTTTCTGGACCGGCTTTTTCAAGCCAACTTAAAGTTTGTCTCGACGAACTTTTTTATCTAGTTATTATTATTATTCTTATCCTAAATTTCCAACTCTAACTCCTCCTAGAGCTTTAACTCCACAAACTCCAAACTCGGGTCAGACCTTCAAACTGTTCTGATTTGGTGTGCTATATCTTTTCTAACTGATCCGACTTACGGTTTTCCTAAAAATGACTATTAAATCTCGGAAAAATCCCATTGACTTTCATTGGCGTAATGTTCAAATGAGCCAAGACTACGGAAGCCCATTAGACTCAATTAAACTGCCATTTTAGGTACTATTTCTTATCCATTGAAACTCATTCAAACTAATAAACTCATCTATCTATCCATCTATCTATCTATCAAACTATATCTATCTATCTATCTTTCAAACTAAATCTATCTATTATCTATTACTTCTCATCTCTCTCTTCTCATCTATCTCTCTTCTCATCTATCTATCTATCTGTCACTTCTCATCTATCTCTTCTCATCTATCTCTCTTCTCATCTATCCATCTATCTATCTAAACTCATTCAAACTCATAAACTTATCTGTCTATCTATCTATCTATCTATCTATCTATCTATCTATCTATCTATCTATCTATCTATCTCTCCTCATCTATCTCTCTTCTCATCTATCCATCTATCTATCTAAACTCATTCAAACTCATAAACTTATCTATCTATCTATCTATCTATCACTTCTCATCTATCTCCTCATCTATCACTTCTCATCTATCTATCTATCTATCTATCTATCTATCTATCTATCTATCTATCTATCCTCATTCAAACTCATAAACTCATCTATCATCTGTCTATCTATCACTTCTTATCTATCTCCTCATCTATCACTTCTCATCTATCTATCTATCTATCTATCTATCTATCTATACGCATTCAAACTCATAAACATCTATCTATCACTTCTCATCTATCTCTTTTCTCATCTATCACTTCTCATCTATCACTTCTCATCTATCTCTCTTCTCATCTATCACTTCTCATCTATCTATCTATCTAAACTCATTCAAACTCATAAACTCATCTATCTATCTATCTATCACTCCTCATCTATCTCTCTTCTCATCTATCTATCTACCTATCACTTCTCATCTATCTCTCTTCTCATCTATCACTTCTCATCTATCTATCTATCTATCTATCTATCATCTATCTATCTATCTATCACTTCTCATCTATCTATCTATCACTTCTCATCTATCTCTCTTCTCATCTATCACTTCTCATCTATCTATCTATCTAAACTCATTCAAACTCATAAACTCATCTATCTATCTATCACTCCTCATCTATCTCTCTTCTCATCTATCTACCTATCACTTCTCATCTATCTCTCTTCTCATCTATCACTTCTCATCTATCTATCTATCTATCTATCTATCTATCTATCTATCACTTCTCATCTATCTCTCTTCTCATCTATCACTTCTCATCTATCTATCTATCTATCTATCACTTCTCATCTATCTATCTATCACTTCTCATCTATCTCTCTCTCTTCTCATCTATCTCACTTCTCATCTATCTCACTTCTCATCTATCTCACTTCTCATCTATCTATCTATCTATCTATCTCTCACTTCTCATCTATCTATCTATCAATCAATCTATCACTTCTCATCTATCTCTCTTCTCATCTATCTATCGCTCTTCTCATCTATATCTATCTATCACTTCTCATCTATCTCACTTCTCATCTATCACTTCTCATCTATCACTTCTCATCCATCACTTCTCATCTATCTCTCTTCTCATCTATCTATCTATCTCTCTTCTCATCTATCACTTCTCATCTATCTATCTATCTATCTATCTATCTATCTATCTATCTATCTATCTATCTATGACAAAACTACTAAACTAAAACCAAACTTTCAAACTGAAAACTTTTAAACTTTAAACTTTATAAACTTCTTCAAACTTTCTGGACCGACTTTTTCAAGCCAACTTAGTTTGTCTCAACGAACTTTTTTATCTAGTTGTTATTATTATTATTATTATTATTATTATTATTATTATTATTATTATTATTATTAAGTTGGCTTGAAAAAGCCAACTTATTGAAATGCTACTTAAACTTATTATTCTTATTCTTTTTCTTCTCCCCCTAAACCGTTGAATGCTACTCCTCCTAGAGCTTTAACTCTACATACTCCAAACTCGGACTAGACATTCAGACTGTTCTGAAGTTAGTTGCTATATCTTTTCAGACTGATCCGACTTACGGTTTTCCTAAAAATGCTGATTAAAACTGGAAAAAACTCCCATAGACTTGCATTGAAAATCTGAACATTCCGTCAAACTCCAACTGTCAAAATTCAAATCTAAACACACTGAAGCCCATTAGACTCAATGAAGCTGCCATTCTATGTACTATTACTGCCATTCAAACTCAATTAAACTCATATCTATCTATCTATCCATCATCTGACTATATCTATCTATCTATCTATCTATCTATCTATCTATCTATCTATCTATCCATCATCTGACCATATCTATCTATCTATCTATCTATCTATCTATCCTCTGACCATATCTATCTATCTATCTATCTATCTATCTATCTCTGTCCATATCTATCTATCTATCTATCTATTACTTCTCATCTATCTCTTTTCTCATCTATCACTTCTCATCTATCTAAACTCATTCAAACTCATAAACTCATCTATCTATCTATCTATCTAAACTCATTCAAACTCATAAACTTATCTGTCTATCCATCTATCACTTCTCATCTCTCTTCTAATCTATCAATCTATCACTCTTCTCATCTATCACTTCTCATCTATCTATCTCTTTCTATCTATATATCTATCTATCACTCCTCATCTATCTCTCTATCACTTCTCATCTATCACTTCTCATCTATCTCTCTTCTCATCTATCACTTCTCATCTATCTATCTATCTATCTATCACTTCTCATCTATCTCTCTTCTCATCTATCTCTCTATCACTTCTCATCTATCACTTCTCATCTATCATCACTTCTCATCTATCTCTCTTCTCATCTATCACTTCTCATCTATCTATCTATCTATCTATCTATCAAGCTAAATCTGTCTATCTATCTGTCAAGCTAAATCTGTCTATCTATCTATCTATCATAGCAACCACCCAGATCACCCAAGCAACCGCATAGCAACCACCCAGAACAGCATAGCAACCTCCTAGAATATCCTAGCAACCTCATAGCAATGCCCTAGCAACCACCCAAAATACCTTAGCAACCGTATAGCAACACCTTAGCAACCACCCCGAGTACCCTAGCAACCGCATAGCAACACCCTAGCAACCACCCAGGATACCTTAGCAACCGCATAGCAACATCTTAGCAACCACCCCGAGTACCCTAGCAACCACCCAGGATACCTTAG
This sequence comes from Mylopharyngodon piceus, assembly GCA_039654765.1. Classification (NCBI taxonomy): domain Eukaryota; kingdom Metazoa; phylum Chordata; class Actinopteri; order Cypriniformes; family Xenocyprididae; genus Mylopharyngodon; species Mylopharyngodon piceus. Next base: position 27,415,347 of record CM077455.1, on the reverse strand, counting down.
CAACCACTCAGATTACGCTAGCAACCACCCAGAGTACCCTAGCAACCACATAGCAACACCTTAGCAACCACCCAGAATACCTTAGCAACTGCATAGCAACACCTTAGCAACCACCCTGAGTACCCTAGCAACCGCATAGCAACACCTTAGCAACCACCCCAAGTACCCTAGCAACCGCATAGCAACCACCCCGAATACCTTAGCAACCGCATAACAACACCCTAGCAACCACCCCGGGTACCCTAGCAACCGCATAGCAACACCTTAGCAACCACCCCGAGTACCCTAGCAACCGCATAGCAACAACCCAGAGTACCTTAGCAACCACATAGCAACACCCTGCCAACCATCCAAAATACCTTAACAACCACATAGCAACACCCTAGCAGCCACCCCTAGTACCTTAGCAACCACAAAGCAAAACCCCAGCAACCATATAAAACCTTGCAACCACTCAGAGTACCCTGACTCTATCGATCTATCTCTCTATCTATCTGTCTATCTGTCTGTCTGTCTGTCTGTCTGTCTATCTTTTAAACTACTAAACTAAAACTTAAACTTTCAAACTTTTAAAACTACTTTAAACTTTTTGGACCGACTTTTTCAAGCCAACTTAAAGTTTGTCTCGACGAACTTTATCTAGTTATTATTATTATTATTACCCTAAATTTCCAACTCTAACTCCTCCTAGAGCTTTAACTCTACAAACTCTAAACTCGGGTCAGACCTTCAGACTGTTCTGACTTAGTGTGCTATATCTTTTCAGACTGATCAGACTTGAAAAATGCTGATCAAAACTTGGAAAAATCCCATTGACTTTCATTGAACTCTCTTGGCTGATCTGAACATTCTGTCCAACTGTCAAAATTCAAATCTAAACAAACTGAAGCCCATTAGACTCAATGAAGCTGCCATTCTATGTATTATTACTGAGCCATTTAAACTCATTCAAACTCAAACTCATTTAATCTATCTATCTATCTAAACTCATTCAAACTCATAAACTCATCTATCTATCTATCTATCTATCTATCTATCTATCTATCAAAACTACTAAACTAAAACAAACTTTCAAATTTTAAACTTTATAAACTGCTTCAAACTTTCTGGACCGGCTTTTCAAGCCAACTTAAAGTTTGTCTTGACGAACTTTTCTCATCTAGTTATTATTATTCTCACCCTAAATTTCCAACTCTAACTCCTCCTAGAGCTTTAACTCTACAAACTCCAAACTCAGACTAGGCCTTCAGACTGTTCTGACGTAGTGTACTATATCTTTTCAGACTGATCAGACTTACGGTTTTCCTAAAAATGCTGATTAAAACTTGGAAAAATCCCATTGACTTTCATTGAACTCTCTTGGCTGATCTGAACATTCCGTGAAACTCCAACTGTCAAAATTCAGATCTAAACAAACTGAAGCCCATTAGACTCAATGAAACTGCCATTCTATGTACTATTACTAAGGCATTTAAACTCATTCAAACTCAAACTCATTTAATCTATCTATCTATCTATCTATCTATCTATCTATCTATCTATCTATCTATCTATCTATCTATCTATCTATCTATCTATCTCCACGCCGCACAAACCGTAAGTTGAAACCCAGCAAGTTTGGTATCGTTGGACTCGGCAAGGATTCAGGAGTCTAAGGATATGACTCACGCGAAAATAAGTCAACCAGATCAAAAGTTATAAGCATATGGGAAAAAAAAATTCTCCACTAGGTGGCGCTGGTCTGAAACTTCTCAGGCTCCTTCAGGGCATTGTGCTGATGACCCATACCGAGTTTCGTAACGATACGCTAATGCGTTCGTAATATACAGCATTTTAGCACAAAATTCAAAATGGCCGACGGCCAAAATGGCCGATATGGGAAAACTGGATATCATTCGACTCGGCATGATGCCCCGAATCCAAAGAGACCAAATTTATGATTTTTGGACAAACCCGTCAGAAGTTATATGCAACAATAGCCATTTTTCGTATCTCCGGACCAGTAGGTGGCGCTGCGCCAAAACGCTGCATGTTGCCTCAGGTCATGCTTGTGATGACATGTACTAAGTTTGGTCTGAATATGTTAAAGCATTACGGAGATACAGCCTTATGTCTATTTTCGCAAGCGCTACGTACAATTCGTTCGCGTGTTTTTCGAAAACAGTCTGAGAAATCGACTTGAATTCCATAACATTTTGTCGGCATGGTCTGAAGATGATCTGGTTCAATTTTCGTGAAAATCGGAGTAAAGGCCTAGGAGGAGTTAAAAAAAAAAAAAAAAATAGGTTTTTTAGAAAATTCAAAATCGCAGAAAAATTTTCATGACGGAAAATGACGACATAGGGTGCAAACGATTTGTCTTGATTTGTCTTGAATTTTGTTTCTAACCCTTACGGTTCAAAAGTTATTAACATAAACATGAGTGCAACTTTGGACAGCTGGTGGCGCTAGAGGGATTGAGTTAGAGACTCCAAATTTGCTATGGGCACAGTTCAGACTGTCCTCTAACAGTGTGCCAAATTTCACAACTTTTCCGCAAGCGGTTCTATGGGCTGCCATAGACTCATGAGCGGAAGAAGAAGAATAATGAAAATAATATATATATATATATATATATATATATAGCTGCAAGCAGCAATTACGGGGCCAAGCACAAAAGAGGCACAAGAAGCCTGCCAACATGGCTGTGAGCATCAGACCAACTGCAACAGTGAGCAATTAAAGACCTATTAAGATCATTTTAGGCAAAAGAGCTGAAAAATCACAAATACAGTCAATAATAAAGATTTACTGGTTTATCACTTTCGACCAATAGGTGGCGCTGTGATTAAATTAATGAGGTATGGTCAAAGTGAGGTGACAATGACACTCGCAAAGTTTGGTGTCAATATGTCAAAGCATTGCAGAGATACAGCCTCAAGAGTCATTTTGGCATTAAGCCTCTAATTTGTTGCTGTGGTAAATGAATAAGGTTTCGTCTATCAATACGAAATCCATAACATTTTACCAGCATGGTCTGAAGATGATACAATTCGATTTTGGTGATAATTGGACCAACGGTCTAGAAGTAGTTCGAAAAAGTATGTTTTTAAAGAAAATCAAAATGACTGACAGGAAGTTTGGCTGACTGTGGCAAAATTGGCATCATTGTTCTCAGCATGACCCTCGGAATCTGATAAGACCAGTCTCATTACAATAGGCCGCATTTATATAAAGCTATTAGCATTTTGTTTTTAAATTTCATTATAAAATTTGACCACAAGGAGGCGCTATCTCAAAACCTATTGTGTACCTTCAGAGCATGGTTCCGATGGCACATCCTGAGTTTCGTGATGGTACATCAATGCATTCATATAATATAGCATTTTTTATCATAATACTGTATTGTAGTTAATGGAAATTTCATGTTTTGTTCAATTATAGCGCCACCAAGAGGCACAATCCCACCAATTTTTTTATGTGTCCTCAGGGTGACCACATACATGTGTGTAGCAAATTTGGTGCAAATATCTCATTTCGTTTTGGAGTTATAGACATTTACATGTAAGAGATCATAAAAAATGACCCATGGACGAATTTGTTTTGATTTTTTTGCCACTTCCTATCAAAATTTTGACATTTGGGCTGTGACATATTGTTAACTAGCTTAGGTTTCGTGTTTCCTACGCTGGTTTCGTCTCGATCGGACTAACGGTAACGCCCTAGAAGGAGTTCGAAAAAGCAGGTCTTTCGCAAAATTCAACATGGTGGACAAACCATAAGTCGAAACCTAGCATGTTTGGTATCATTGGACTCAGCAGGGATTCAGGAGTCTAAGGACATGACACTTTTGAAAATAAGTTGACCACACCCATATTAATAAGCATTTGAATATTTGATTTTGCCACTAGGTGGCGCTGGTCCGAAACACCTCAGGCTCCTTTGGGGCATTGTGCTGATGACCCATACCGAGTTTCGCAACGATACGCTAATGCGTTCGTAAAATACAGCATTTTAGCACAATATTCAAAATGGCCGACAGCCAAAATGGCCGATATGGTAAAATTGGACATCATTCGACTCGGCATGATGCCCCGAATCCTAGGAGACCAAAGTTATAAGCAAAAAAATCTATTTTTCGTATCTCTGGACCAGTAGGTGGCGCTGCGCCGAAACGCTGCATGTTGCCTCAGGTCATGCTTTCGATGAAATGTACCAAGTTTGGTCTGAATATGATAAAGCATTGCGGAGATATAAACTTGAGTCCAATTTGGGGTGCTCTATGTTAAATTTATTTGCGTGTTTTTCAAGAACGGTTTGGTTAATCAAAAAGCTTTTAATAACTTTTTGTCTGCATGGTCTGAAGATGATCTGGTTCAATTTTCGTGAAAATCGGAGTAACGGCCTAGGAGAAGTTCGAAAAAGTAGGTTTTTCAGAAAATTCAAAATTGCGGAAAAATTTTCATGACGGAAAATGACGTCATAGGGTGCATTTGATTCATCTTGAGGCACGGAATCAGAGGAAAAAATAAAGAATTTTGTTTCTAACCCTTACAGTTCAAAAGTTATTAACATAAACATGAGTGCAACTTTGGACAGCTGGTGGCGCTAGAGGGATTGAGTTAGAGACTCCAAATTTGCTTTGGACAAAGGTCAGACTGTCCTCTAACTGTGTGCCAAATTTCACAACTTTCCCGCAAGCGGTTCTATGGGCTGCCATAGACTTCAAGAGCGGAAGAAGAAGAATAACAATAAAATATAGCTGCAAGCAGCAATTACGGGGCCAAGCACAAAAACGTGGCTGTGAGCATCAGACCAACTGCAACAGTGAGCAATTAAAGACCTAATAAGATCATTTTAGGCAAAAGAGCTGAAAAATGATCAAAAATGAGGATTTACTGGTTCATCACTTTCGACCAATAGGTGGCGCTGTGACCAAATTAATGTGGTATGGTCAGAGTGAGGTGACAATGACACTTGCAAAGTTTGGTGTCAATATTTCAAAGCATTGCAGAGATACAGACTCAACAGTGATTTTGGCATCATGCCTCTAATTCGTTGCTGCAGTATAGGAAAAAGGTTATGTCTATCAACATGAAATCCATAAGTTTCTGCCGGCATGGTCTGAAGATGATACGATTCAATTTTGGTGAAAATTGGACCAATGGTCTAGGAGGAGTTTAAAAAAAGTGTGATTTTAAAGAAAATCAAAGTAGTGGAGACTTAGTTATGCTGACTATGGCAAAATTGGCATCAATGTTCTCAGCATGACCCACGGAATCTAATAAGACCAGTCTCATTACAATAGGCCATATTTATATAAAGCTATTAGCATTTTTTAAATATTTCGTTATAAAATTTGACCACAAGGAGGCGCTGTCTCAAAACCTATTGTGTACCTTCAGAGCATGATGCTGATGCCACATCCTGAGTTTCGTAATGGTACATCAATGCATTCGTATAATATAGCATTTATCATAATACTGTATTGTAGTTAATGTAAATTTCATGTTTTGTTCAATTATAGTGCCACCAAGAGGCACAATCCCACCAATTTTTTTTATGTGTCCTCATGGTGACCCCATACATGTGTGTATCAAATTTGGTGCAAATATCTCTTTTCATTTTGGAGTTATAGACATTTAAATGTAAGAGATCATAAAAAAAAAAAAATGACCCATGGACGACTTTGTTTTGATTTTTTTGCCACTTCCTATCAAAATTTTGACATTTGGGCTGTGACATATTGTTAACCAGCTTAGGTTTCGTGTTTCCTACGCTGGTTACGTCTCGATCGGACTAACGGTTTCAAAGATATTCGCAATCGTTTTTTAAGCGCTAAATCACCACGCCGCACAAACCGTCAAAACCTAGCATGTTTGGTATCGTTGGACTCGGCAAGGATTCAGGAGTCTAAGGATGTGACTCCCATGAAAATAAGCCAACCAGATCAAAAGTTATAAGCATATGAAAAAAAAAATTCTCCACTAGGTGGCGCTGGTCCGAAACTTCTCAGGCTCCTTCAGGGCATTGTCCTGATGACCCATACCGAGTTTCGTAACGATATACTAATGCATTCGTAAAAAAAATACAGCATTTTAGCACAAAATTCAAAATGGCCGATATGGGAAAATTGGACATCATGTTATGATTTTTGGACAAACCCATCAGATGTTATGAGCAAAAATAGCCATTTTTCGTATCTCCGGACCAGTAGGTGGCGCTGGGCCGAAACGCTGCATGTTGGCTCAGGTCATGCTTGTGATGACTTGTACCAAGCTTGGTCTGAATACGATAAAGCGTTGCGGAGATACAGTCTTACATCTATTTTCGCAAGCGCAACGTAAAATTCTTTCGCGTGTTTTTCGAAAACGGTTAGATAAATCAACTTGAGTTCCATAACTTTTTTGTCGGCATGGTCTGAAGATGATCTGGTTCAATTTTTGTGAAAATCGGAGTACCGGCCTAGGAGGAGTTCGAAAAAGTAGGTTTTTCAGAAAATTCAAAATGGCGGAAAAATTTTCATGACGGAAAATGATTCGCCTTGACCCAAGGAATCAGAGGAAAAAAGAATTTTGTTTCTAACCCTTACGGTTCAAAAGTTATTAACATAAACATGAGTGCAACTTTAGACAGCTGGTGGCGCTAGAGGGATTGAGTTAGAGACTCCAAATTTGCTAAGGCCAAAGATCAAACTGTGTTCTAACTGTGTGCCAAATTTCACAACTTTCCCACAAGCAGTTCTATGGGCTGCCATAGACTTCCAGAGCGGAAGAAGAAGAAGAAAAAAAGAACGCCAACAGATACAATAGGTGCCTAAGCACCTTTGGTGCTTGGCCCCTAATAAGAAGAAAAAGAAGAAGAAGAAGAAGAAGAAGAAGAAGAAGAAGAAGAAGAAGAAGAAATCTAAATTTCAATAGGTGCCTCCGCACCTTCGGTGCTTGGCCCCTAATAATTAAAGCTGCTAGCAGCATTTATCGGGGTTCAAGCATTTAAGGCCATTTCTCTTATTTATTAAGCATGTAACCACTTAATTCATAGAGGAACAGCTATGATATGCTAAAACAAACACAGAGAAAGAAAAGGTTTAAACAATAATACTTGATACATACGAAGCATGCTTACACACACACACTCACAATAGTCACAAACAAGATAAAGAAAAAGCACACAATACCTTTCTCTACTTTCAGTGTGAAGTTAGACCTTTGAACACTTTCTTTGAGCATAGGTCAGTGTTAGGCACAGTTAGCCACTGCTAACACACAACTAATGTTGCACAATGTCACAAGCAAACACATAACCCAACAACATTCAATCTGGAGCGGGGGAGAAGTTTGTCTCCTCCAACAAGCTCTGTACTGCCCCAATATACTCCCAGTCTCAGGCATGCTCTCACAAACGAGCTACAGGTGGTGGTGATTTGGCCTGAGGAGGAGTAAAGAGAGACAGACACACACACACACACACACACACACACACACACACAGAGACAGACACAGAGAGCATGCAAAAAACATAGGCACAGGGCATTCAACCACGCCCACACCTTTGTGAACCACTGTGAAACAAATAATAATAAATTACAACCAAAATAATACATCCTGGGATGTAACACATCATTTCAGGTTTCCTTTTAATTAATGTAACACAACTGTTAAAAGTAATACTCTAATTGAAATGTAGAATCATTTTAAGAAAAAAAAGTGTTAGTAAATGTTAAAATAATGATTTTATTAAGTCTCAATATGAATTATCGCACAATATTAGTGGGTAGTATGACAAAATTACTGTTTTAGACAGCAAGTGGCAGCAGAGGACCTCTTATTGGCTCACTTTCATTTTAACAGTGTCTGTTTTGTCTAAGGTTTATTTTACATGTTAACTCCTTTAATTAAACGTGCTTATACATTTTGTTGCAGAAATGGATATTTGAAATCAATAATGAGGTAAGAAAATGCAGATTCTAGGTTTCCTCTTTAAAAATCATCATTTTCAGGTCTCAGTGAACAAATAAAGTGGTAAACCTTGACAAAATGTGATTTGTAATGTAATTATAAGGATTTATATAGTTTAAAGGGATTATAAATGACAAAACCTTGAAACCTTGAATTATATTAGTGGCCTTCTGCTGCCATCTGGTGGCACAAAATGACAGTGTCAGGCAATTTAATGTAGAAAAATATGGTTTTAAAGGTTTTTTGGCAGTTATAGCGCCACCTATTGAGCGATCTTCCCCACTTTTTTTGGGTGTCCTCAGAGTGTGCCCATACATATGTGTGCCAATTTTGGTGAAAATATCTCATTTTCGTTTTGAAGTTATAGACACTTATATATATGAGAGCATAAAAAATGACCCATGAAAGAATTTGATTGGATTTTTTTGCCACTTCCTATCAAAATTTTGACATTTGGGCTTTTACATTTAGTAAACCAACTTAGGTTCCGTGTTTCCTACGGTGGTTTCGTCTCGATCGGACAAATGGTTTCAAAGATTCACAAAAGTTTTTTAAGCGCTAAATCACAACGTGGCACAAACTATAAGCTGAAACCTGGCAAGTCTGGTATCGTTGAACTCGGCAAGGATTCAGGAGTCTAAAGACATAACTCCCGTGAAAATAAGTCGATCACACCCTGAGTTATATACATTTTCAGCCAAAAGCATTAAAAACACAAGTTTTTAAAAGTTTTCAAACAGTTATAGTGCCACCTATGGTCCGATCTCCATAAAAATTGGTGTGCTTCTTTATAGTCAGACCTTGCATGTGGTCACCAATTTTCGTGAAGTTTTGAGTTTTCGTTTAGGTTTTATAGGCTTTTGGGTATACTTAGCCACGCCCACTTTCTAAATGACCCTGTTATAACGACCCAATGGGTAAAGTTCAACTTTTTTTTTGATAATTATTGATCTAGAGAGTCCAGAGAATTGTCCTGCACTGGTTTTACTCCGATCGGGCGAAAAACCTAGGACTAGTTCGCAAAAGTAGGTTTTTCAAATATTCGCGAATAATTAATGAACGGTTAGATTGACAGCATCGGTTCTTGTTCTCTTCAAAATTGTTCAGCATGAGGAGATCTATTAAATGATATGCATATTGTGGTGATTTATGAAATACCACGTGATTACTGAGGCGTAAAACTCGTTAGCGCCAACTAGTGGCCGATTTCTTTCAAAATTCTTACAGACCTCTAGGTCCATGAGTCGAACATGCCCACCGAGTTTCGTTCCGATCGGCCTCCATTAACCTTGTCTAATAGGTGCTCAAACTTCATTGGCCGATGGCGGCCATGTTTTTTGAAATACGCCAATGTCCTCATAGACTATCATGCCCCCTTGGACCAAGACACTGCATGCCAAATTTCAAGTCAATCGGACTAACGATTGCATAGTTATAGCTGTTTTCATGTTTTTTTCGTGTTATAGCGCCACCTAGTGGCCAATCGTCGCGATTTTTTTATCATGACCAAAAATTTAGCCCATACACAGGTGTACCGAGTTTGGTGCAAATATCTCATTTCGTTCTAGAGTTATAGCCATTTTAGTAAAAGTGGCTCCGCCCACATCGTACATTTTGGCGCCCCTTAGCGACCGTGAAACAAAATTTAAACTGTTTTTTGATAACTTTTGATATTCACACTCCAGAGAACATTTCTGTACTGGTTTCGTTCCGATCGGGCAAAAAACCTAGGACTAGTTAGCAAAAGTAGGTTTTGGACAAAGTTCAAAATTTTCCCTACTGAACATGAAATCGGAGATATACGTTTTATCCGTCTGGCCAAGGATTCCACTGATATAAGACACTTGATTCTAGGACAAACGGTCTAGGAGTTATTAGCGATTTACAACTTTTGATCGCTGTAGCGCCACCTATTGGCCAATTGGGGTCATATTCTGTCAACCTCTCCTCGATTTTTGTACTATCATCTGACAAAGTTTCAAGTCTCTAGCACTTACGGTTTGGGCTGCACGATCAGTTTTACGGCAGAATAATAATAATAAAAACCCTAACAAATACAATAGGGTTTCAGCACTTCGTGCTTGAACCCCTAAAAATCCTAACAATTACAATAGGGTTTCAGCACTTCGTGCTTGAACTCCTAATAATAATAAAAATCCTTACAATTACAATAGGGTTTCAGCACTTCGTGCTTGAACCCCTAATAATAAAAATCCTTACAATTACAATAGGGTTTCAGTACTTCGTGCTTGAACCCCTAAAAAAAAAGCGATGCAGTGTAGGCAAACCCAGTCACAGCGCCAAATAACCTTCCAATAAGTCAAATGTGTTTTGCATTTGATGTAAGTAGATTCAAACAGTGGCCAGTAACATGCCTACTGTATCTCAACTTAACTCACCTCAAACTTTATTTATAAAGCACTTCCCAAGACCACAATGTGGGAACCAGTCTGAGTTCATCATTTGTATAATAGTGGTAAAAAATACCCACTTCTTAGTGAATGATCAGAATGAAAATTGCATGTAAACGGGAGTGAAGAGGTTTGCTTGTGTCATGTAAACATCTTACTGCGATTACTGCAAGTCCTTACTCTGATTATTGGAAATAATCACATTATTGGTGCACATGTAAACATACTCAATGTTATGCTCTAGAGCAGTGGTCTCAAACTGCCGGCCCGCGGGCCAAATAGTGCAGGTTAGTCATACACAAAAACAATTTTAAACTGTATATAGCCTATATATATATATATATATATATATATATATATAGGCTAAATGAACCGAAACTCAGCGTATAGGCTGCTTGCCTCGCAGACATGAGAAATGTATCTATAGAAAGCCTGAAATGTCTACTTTTAAACAAAATAATTCAAAACGAAAAGAAATAGACTACTCTCTGATTATGTAGGCCTAATCCGAATGAAATGTGCATCTCTGCGGAGATGATGAGAGTCAGCAATGTCAACATTTGCAGCCGACACTGATTCAGAAAACATTAGTTTATTAATAAACAATTAAAATGTCTCCTTGCTGTTTTTCGTCACATTCATAATCATTACTTTAGCCGGTTCTTTATGGCAAGCTTTATGCGTGCGCTTGAGTACTATATAGCCTATATTACGTAAACGCTCATATAGTTTATTCTCTCCAGTATTTAAGAAATTAAATTAATTTAAATGTGATTAGTCAACTATTGGCTTAAATGAACTACTACTAGTCGACTAGAAATAACTTATTTCACATATTTTCGATCCAGCATGTCACAAAGGTTTGAGCTCCCATGTTCTGACACAGACACACACAGAGCATCGTACATTATTATTATCAGTTTAAAATTGTATTTGTGTATGACTAACCTGCACTATTTCTTTAGAACAAAACTTTGCAGGTGTGTCATCTCTAGTCACACCAATCTTCTTCAGGTAGCCTATGTGTCCCACCCCAACACACACCAGAGAAAAAACTTTGCAGGTCATATGGCTGAGAGAGAGCATACTCGGATTCAGTGAGCTTATAATGCCGCATTTTATTGTCAGTAAGGGTAACGGCGTTGTAAGAAAAAAGGCATAAGTGGAAAAATTAAATCTATTTTTTCATAAAATGGCAATTTAAATATATTATTTCTATAGGTTATACAAAAAAAGACAAAATAAAAAGGCTGAATAAGCTGATCTAGCATGTTAAATGGTGGCATCCTAGTAAATGAATGGTACACCCCCTTAAAAAGTCCCCGTGAACCGGAAGTTGCAAACGACTTTTCTCCAGTGTTGTGACGTATTTCCAAGTGAAACGGAATATTGAATAGTGGGTGGGGTTTTATTTTAGCGCTCCTCCTCTCCATCTCTCGCTCATAGCAGACTAACCGTTGGAGGGGAGTGGTTTAAGTGTTTTCAACCCAAGCCGTCAAACTGATGTCATTAGAGAAGGGGCACAGTTACAGAGGGAAGGAGCATTTTCAGATTTTGATTAAATATTACAAAGCCAAACAATTTTTTTGTGTGGATTGACTTGCACGGATGAATTGTTCACCACAAAACTAGCAATTTGAGCTAACAAAATAAACAAGGTCAATTTTAATTTCATGTGTAGGCTACTTTAAGCTCACAGAAATGGTTTGACCCAAGTTTTCAGCAGCCAATGACACTGACTCCTTCAAACAGATTTTTAACGCGTATTTCACGCGTGAAATACACGTCAAATACACGTATTTAACGCGTTGATTTTTCATGCGTATTTAACGCGTAAAATACGCGTATTTAACGTGTTGTTGACGTGTTAAAATTCACGTGTTTTTGGCCCTTTTGGCCTTCCATAGAAAAACGAGCGCGCCGCACTGCGTGCGCGTCGCGACCACATCGCTTCTATTATGCACTTGCCTAAAGCATTGTTTACACTGCACGCGTCTGCGGCGCGTTACGACTGCGACGCGGCTACCGGAGCTGATACGCTGCCACTCTAGTCAATGCTCGTGTTTACACCAGCCGCGCCGCGGTGCGTTTTAGAAGCGTCCCAGAAGCGGCTCGCCGCGCCGCTTCGCTAGGCGCCTCGCCTATTTTTGACGGACGCCTCGTGCAAGACGCGCAGCTCAAATACAAAATAAAGTCAAAATAATAACTCTGTAAACTCCCGCTCATATTTCACATCACTAGGAGGCCAGAAACTGACGACAAGAGATTCGAAGTTAAAAAACTTTAATTTTTTTTTGTTCTTGTTGTCCATAACTGGACTTTTAAGTGTATTAACTTCGTCTGTAGGCTACAGCAAAATAAAGTATGGCATAGCAATAAACACAATCAAACCGGACAAAATATAACCATTTAGCCATTAAAAACACGAAAAATCAAGGAAAAAACGTCAGACAGGCAAATCTCGTGGTCTCGCGAATCCAGCCACTTCGCTTCTGAAATGCTTCTGGTGTGAGTTGACACCGCGCAGAGGACGGAACAAAACCTTGCCGGAGCCGTAACGCGCCGCAGACGCGTGCAGTGTAAACAAGGCTTAAATTACAGTAAAAGCACTCGCGCAAGTCGCGAGCGTCGATTTAAACCACCGAAACGCGTCTGATGCTACCAATAAACGTTACCAATGCTCAAACGGCATCTTGGACAAATGTGGCTCAGCTGTGTGAGCAGAAGCGCTGCCAGGTGTCTGGAAAGAAATGAATAGTGAAAAAATATATTCAGGGATTGCATTTGTTCAGTACAGTGTTGTTCAGTGCAAGATTTTGATGTTTAAGCTAAAATAAAGTAAGGGAAAATATTTGCACTAACTGTTAAAAACTAATACTATATGTAACAATGATAGAGACTCTGCTGTTTACATTTTTTAAGTATGGCAAAAATATTTTAGTAATGAAATTTGATGTAAATGAGAAATAATGCAAAGGAAAGTAAATTTTCAGAAATTTTGCGCTTTCTTGTGCTTGAATGTTAAAATGGCCCTCCTATGTCAATCACAGCAACGGCCCCCAGCAAATTTGAGTTTGAGACCCCTGCACTATCAGGCAGTCAAGCAAAATTATTTGCCTGTGTGATGTCAAAAATCCCACAACATCCAAAATAGCCTATTTATAATACTCTTTTTGTACTGAGAATGTTTTAAGCTATGAAAAGTGCAGGATGTTTTAATGGTACAAAGACCTCTTATACATCACTTGACATTTGACTTGACATTTGATATTCAACAGTGCTTTGATCTGCCTGCATTGACACTATTCTTTAAGAGCTGCTGTGCAGCCAAATAATGTACCAGTTATCAATGTAAAGCTGCTTTGACACAATCTACATTGTAAAAAGCGCTATATAAATAAAGGTGACTTGACTTGACATCAAAAACACAAGAATTTTTGATTTCTTATGTCATAACTCCTTTAAGGACATTATGGTTTCAGATGAAAGACCTAAAGATTCTTAATAGCAACCTATTTGCGTGTGCGGCTTTAAGCAAGTAATGATCGCTGCAGAGCCAAATCTCTGTACATCTAAATGGTGGAGCTTAACATAATTAGGTTTAGGGATAGGGTTAAAGTTAGGGTGTTGTTGGACATTCTAATATTTCTGGTGTAGGCAAGATGGTTGGTTATGTTTATTACAGCACCACCTTGTGGCTGATTCTCAAAACATTTGACAATTTTTAAATGGTCAGCCATTTAAGTTATTAACTCTTAAAATCTGATTGACTATTTTTGCTTATTTGTTGTAAAAAACTGGTAATAAGGGTATTATGCGTCTATGTAGATTCATGACATCTAAAACATCAGGGTAATAAAATGTTCAAACAAACTCTTTATTCAAAGTCACCGGACTACATAAAAACAAGTTGACTAGACATTTCGGTGTTCATACAAACATCATCCTCAGTTGTAAAAACACAGTTAGTAACTCTGGCAAATATACACCTGCTACAGTCACATGATCAACACACAAGTAGAAGTCACATGACTTAAGTTTACCACATAGTATGCTTGCCAGAGTAGATGGTATTCCTCTCAGCTTATGGTGGTGCCCCTTCTCTTCCCGAGGTGGAGCACACTGACCTGTCCATACAGTGCCGTGGCACAAACAATTTATTGATCGTAAATTAAACTTTTGCCTTTACCCTGGAGAATCCACACCCTGTATATATGGATTACCAAAAATACATAAGGAGGGTGCTCCACTCAGACCAGTGGTGAGCAGTTTTAATTCTGTGACATACAATGTGGCAAAATATCTGACTACCATTATAATGAGGTTTTATTAACAAAGTTCAGGAGGAGCAGGTTCAGATAATTAACCTAATTAGCACAAGTGGAAAGCATTGTTAATCAACTCAACCAACGTCAAGAGGTATAAATACAGCAGACTTACCTCCATTCGTCTGAGAGTTTATCAGCGTCCCTCCTCCACCCCATCTCCTCACTTCTAGTTCTACCTATTCTTACCCACAAATGGGGGGAGTACTCTGGGTTTGGGCCAAAATTCTGAGCTTGGAGCCCTCCCCCCGTACAGCATGCCAAATACACATAACTTTTACTCTATTTAATTATATTTAAATGTGAAACACCTTTGTTTGGTAAGACGGACCGACATATACAAAACTCCAAGGATTTTGTGGACAAAATCAGAGAACTCACCCTGCAACCAGATGAAATTATGGTGTTGTTCGATGTCATGTCTTTATTTACGTGTGTACCAACAGCACAGGCGGTCGAAATCATTAGGGAGAGTCATGACCACACACTGAGTGAGAAGACACAACTGAGTCTGAAGGAGGTTTGTTTGCTGCTGGAACTGTGTCTGAACACCACATATTTTAAGTATAAGGATGTGTTTTACCGACAGAAGCATGGATGTACGATGGGTTCTCTGGTATCACTTACAGTGGTTAACCTGTATATGGAAGAGGTGGAAAGAAAAGTGCTGGCCACATTTAAGGGGGAGATCCCAAGCCTTTGGTTCAGATACGTGGACGATACATGGGTGAAGATCAAGAGACATGAGGTAGTTTCACTCTCTGAACATATTAATTTAGTGGATATAAACATCAAGTTCACTAAAGAAGAGATGTGTGAGAGCAAACTGCCATTTTTGGACTGTGCTATAAAAGTGGAGGAAAATAGAAAATTACAGGTGGAAGTATATCGGAAGCCTACCCACACAGACCAGTATCTTATGTTTGATTCACACCACCCTTTGGAACAAAAACTGGGTGTGATTCGCACCTTACAACATCAAGAAGTTCAGAAGGATTTTCTCCAAACATAACATTCTTGTGCATTTTAAACCAATGACTACATTGAGACAATGTTTGGTTCATCCAAAGGACCAGATTCCTAAACATCAGAAGAGTAATACTGTGTATGCAGTTAAGTGCAGTGAGGAATGCAAGGATCTGTATATAGGGGAAACATAGCCACTTTATCGACGCATGGCTCAGCATAGAAGAGCTAGCTCTACAGGGCAGGACTCAGCAGTTTACACGCACCTACAACAAAAGAAACAGCTTTCACGACCATGAAGTGAGGATTCTGGACAGAGAAGACAGGTGGTTTGAATGAGGCGTAAAGGAGACAATTCATGTGAAGGTGGAGCGTCCCTCATTGAATAGAGGAGGGGGTTTGAGACATCATCTGTTCCATGGGAATTAACGGGTATATATGGGAATAAACAGGGAATTTGCAAAATTGCAGGTTACCCTATAACAGGGTACTTAAATGTAGTTGAAAAAAACATCTTGCAGCATAATTTTGGTTAAAACAACCAGATTTAATGCAATTTCAGTTGATTTTTTACCCTGCACATTCCTCAATCACATTCACACAGCACACTACTTACTGCAGGGCTATTAAGGCCACACCTCCTGCATGCACTGTGCATTCCCAAGTCCATAACATGCACATTTGATCAAAAATACAGAAAAAAAAAAACAGTAGTATTGTGAAATATAACTACAATTTAAAATAATGGCTTTCTATTTTAATATACATTCAAATATAATTTATTTCTGTGATGCAAAGCTGAATTTTCAGCATCATTACTCCAGTCTTCAGTGTCACATGATCCTTCAGAAATCATTCTAATATGCTAATTTGGTAACACTTTATTTTAGGGTCTTTTAACTAGTTGCTTATTAACTTGTATATTACTAGAATATTGGCTGTTTATTAGTACTTATTAAGCACATATTAATGCCTTATTCTGCAAGACCTTATTCTACATTCTTAATCCTACCCAATACCTAAACTTAACTACCTTACTAACTATTAATAAGCAGTAAATTATGAGTTTATTGAGGGAAAAGTCGTAGTTAATAGTTTATATGTGTTCCCTATACTAAAGTGTTACCGCTAATTTGATACTCTATCAATGTTGGAAACAGTTGTGCTGCTTAATAACCTGTGATACTTTTTTTCAGGATTTTTGATGAATAAAAATGTAAAGAACAGCATTTATTTAAAATAGAACTCTTTTGTAACAATATACTACCGTTCAATTTTTTTCTTTCTTTTTTTTTGAAAGAAATTAATACTTTTATTCAGCAAGGATGTGTGAAATTGATAAAAAGTGATATTAAAGTGATATTGTTAGAAAAGATTTCTATTTTGAATAAATTGTTCTTTTTAACTTTTTATTCATCAATGAATCCTGAAAAAAGTATTACAGGTTCCAAAAAAATATTAAGCAGCACAACTGTTTCCAACATTGATAATAACGGAATATCAAATCAGCATATTAGAATGATTTCTGAAGGATCATGTGACACTGAAATAAATAACACACCACAATTGCTGCAATAAAAATATATTTTACATATTTACTAAATTAGAATTGAATGCAAAAAATAAATGTTATTTAATGTTATGACCAAACAAAATGTTTATATTTATTTTTTATATGATACATTTTATATAAATATTATAAATTTATATAAATTTCCCAAAGTTTCCAATTAATTCCCATAAATTCTCATAAATTCCTGTTAAGTTTCCAAATTGGAATATTTCCAAAATTCCCCGGGTTAAGTTCCCGTGGAAAGTTTCCGGAAATTTACCGTAAACTTTCTGCCCCTTTGCAACCCTAGTCCCATGTATGTAATGCTGTCTTAGAAACAATGTCACAGCGCTGTAGGGACAGGTCAGTGTGCTCCACTTTGGGAGGAGAAGGGGCACCAACCATAAGCAGCGATGAATACCATCTACTCTGGCATGCATACTATGTGGTTAACTTAAGTCATGTGACTTCTACTTGTGTGTTGATCATGGGATTGTAGCAGGTGTATATTTGCCAGTTACTTCCTGTGTTTCTACAACTGAGGATGGTGTTTGGATGAACACCCGAAACGTCTTAACTTGTTTTTGACTTTTAATAAAGAGTTTGTTTGAACAATTGTGTTATGCCTTTTTTCCACAAACATTCTGCATGTAATGATACACAATTTAGTTAGAACCTTCACTGCTTGGATCCCTAAATAGCACATAGAGAGTCATGTTTAAGTTTTATATCTGTTTATTACAACTGAAACAGGGTTTGGGCATAAGATGAATGCTCATTTTTTGGTCTCCTCCTCTTTTGACAAAGTCTTAATGATCTCCTCTTTCTTGGCCTGCAGGCGCTCTTCACGGCGCTTACGGGCCTCCCTTGTCCTAGAGCGACGAGCCTCCGCCTGGTCACTATAAGAGAGCAAAAATATAATCAATCATTTAAACATCAATAGTCTTTTGTTCAGCCCATCCTCACTTTACTCATTTCATTATTATTACTTTATTTACTATTATATTTTTCATTTATTAAAGTATTCAAATACTATTCACTTTATTCTAGAGAAGTGAGAAGGACAAAAAAAAAAAAAAAAAAAAAAAAAAAAAAGAAATTGTTCAATTGCTGCCATAGCAGTTTTACTTACGACAGCAGTTTCTTGCGAGCCTTATCAGCCTTCAGCTTGTGGATGTGCTCCATGAGGATGCGCTTGTTCTTGAACACATTTCCCTTAGCTCTGAGGTACAGGCTGTGGTACCTGAACAAGAAAAAAGGGTAACACTTTATAATAACTGCACGCTACGAATCATTAGTTGAGCATTAGTAAATAGTCAATTAATCATTTATAAAACATTGTCCATACATTAGTGAGCAGTTCAATTATAAATGCTTTGTTCTTGATTTATAAGCATATCTATAATGTTTTTAATAATTGTATTTTCATACTTTATTAATGATCAATTTGTCATTTCTAAATTAAATATTGTTTACAAACCAGTTACTTAGGAGTTGTCAGTGGTTCATAAGATCACTCAGTAAATGATTAATAAACTATTTAAATGTACATTTATACATATTTAGACATGTATTAATAGTTACTCAGTTTGTTAATAACAAGGGGGGCAGATGACTGCTACAATTTGGAGCAGTTAAGGCCCGGGTATACTTCATTTTCCGCGATACCCTCCCTTCTCGTGCACAGTTGAGCACAAGCCTTTCAAAGTACACTCCTTTGGCTGTGAGCGTGAAAAGATGCATTCGGCACATGCGCACTATCAAGTGGACTTTTCAAGTGCTCAAGTCACTCGCACATGCGCTAACCTGTTGTATGTGCACAGTCTGTGCGGTCACAAAAATTCGGCTGCACACGGACGGGGTGTGCAGACGTCCACGGACCCTCCTGAAGGCGAAAATCAAGCGGAGAAACCGCAGATGGCCGAAGTATACGTTGGGCTTGAGTCAGGCCTTCACAGACATGTGCATCCTGAGTGAGAGCCAAGTCCACATGAATGGCACGTTCAGGGCGCAAACAAAACTCACTGTTCAGAGAGTCAAAACTTATGGAGCCCCGCACATGACATGCAGACAAAAAAAAAAAAAAAAAAAAATAGCAGGCTAAATCATGCGCACAATTTACTAATTCTTTCCTCGATTTGCTAAATCGGGCACACGATTTATAAATCGAGGGAACGAATTAGTAAATCGTGCGCATGATTTACTTTTTTTTTTTTTTCTTGCATGTCATGTGCGGGGCTCCATAAAAACCAGTCCACAGTCTAGTAAACATTGCAACCTTGACTTGACTTGTGCAGATGAACATTGCATCGCGTGAGAGAAAATTTTCTTGCTTGTGCCCACTGAAAACAGACATGAGAAACACCATGAGACAGAAGAGACTCTCGGACATTGCAGTAGGCTACTGAACATTGAACAGGCCATGCATGTGGATTTGGGTAAAACAGTTAATCACTTTGATGCCGTGCCTGGTGGACACCGTTTAGACGTTCACAATGGCATAGCGGACGGACTTTTATTATTAAATTAATATTACAATTAATTTGCCCCGCAATAATTTAATAATGTATCAGTGCATAACCGCAGAGCTTACTCCTCATTTCAGAAACAACTTGTTTAACACAAAATACTTCTCGATTCATGAAAATTCTCATTTTTTTCACTAAGGGCCACAAGAGAAATATTAAAAAAAATTAGATTCATCTCTCATCGTCTCTAGAGAATATGCGTCGTTAATGCAGCGCCAGATGGCGGACGCTCGTCAGTTTTTACTTTCAATTTCTGTAGTGAATAACTGACTGGCATTTGAGACTTCACCAGCATAACCCTCAAGCAAAGTTTGCAGGTTGCTTGTGTGATATCCACTGGCTCGCTTTCATAGTTTTAAAATGGAAATATTTTCAATATTGTGATCTGGCATCACCAGTTGCTCGCAAAATGATGGACAATGATTCACATTCCGTGCACGTCATTTCCTGTGATAATAAAATGGAAGTAAATTATTAAATAAATGAGTATAGCTAAAAGTAGGTAAATAAACAAGTAACAAGCAAACTTAAACTCGTTTGCTTAAAATTTCTGCGAATAATTTGCTGATGCAGTTAAAAAAAATAAATAAAATTCTTGCCCCCCTAACTTGAGTCAAATGTCGCCCATGTGTACAACTGCACACTTGATATAACATGAAAAATAAACCTCTGCAATATCATATAAAAATAAAAAAGGAACTAAAGCAACAAAATGAACAAAAAAGAATAAGAAAAAGTGAATATAAATTTAAAAACAGCAAAAAATAATGAATGAATGAATATACGTCAACAAAAACAAAACAACAAAAGCAAGAAAGTGAATATATAAATAAAAAAAAAACTGCAAAATGAATATACGCCAACAAAAGCAAAAAGCAAAAAAAAAAAAGAAAAAAGAAAAAGAGCAAAATATTTTGGTGTAGTAAGGTTTTCTTGTTTCAGTTTCATGACAGAAAATTCAGTGTGTCACAAAGAACAGTGAGTCACAAAGAAGTGTCAAAATTCACATAAAATTTTAGCGTGGCAAAATCCAAATAAATTCTACATTTTAAACTGAAGACTCACAATTAGCTGAGATAGAAAAACAAATGTACTCAATTGATCAAACAATATATGACATTTACATTTTATATAAATTCTCACCATCTCAGTGCTTACACTGGTTACAGTGACTGAATATGACTACTTGTACTTTCTTGAAATGTCATTGACAACGGTAACACTTTAGTATAGGGAACGTATTCACTATTAACTACGACTTTTCCCTCAATAAACTCCTAATTTACTGCTTATTAATAGTAAGTTAGTTGTTAAGTTTAAGTATTGGGTAGGATTAAGAATGTAGAATAAGGTCATGCAGAATAAGGCATTAATATGTGCTTAATAATTACTAATAAACAGCCAATATTCTAGTAATATGCATGCTAATAAGCAACTAATTAAAAGACCCTAAAATAAAGTATCACCCTGACAACTACTAAATGTTTTATAACTACCTGAATTAATCATGAATAGGATAGGAATACATGTTAATAAAGCATTTTTTAACACACTGAGTAACTATTACTATATGTCTAAATAATATGTATAAATGTACATTTAAATAGTTTATTAATCATTTACTTACACTTTCTAAATGATCTTATGAACCACTGACAACTCTAAACTAAATAACTGGTTTGTAAATAATGTAATTTAGAAATTATTAATTGATCTTAATAAATTGATATTAAACATAATAGATATTGCTTATAAATCAAGAACAAAGCATTTATAGCTGTATTTATAAACTGCTTACTAATGTAGGGACAATGCTTTATAAATGATGAATTGACTTTACTATTGCAACAAATTCGTCTCTCCCGTCATTCTCATATGCCATTAATGTTGCAGCGCTTCCAGGTTCTACGTCCGAACGCCGGCCAATAATGAGCCCACGTTCGAATGTAAACACGGAAGCTCTGCAACGTAAATAACGTAGCAGAATGACAGGGTAGAGATGAATTTATTGAATAAAGTCATTATTTTTGTTTTTGTGCACAAAAAGTATTCTCGTTGCTTCATAATATGAAGGTTGAACCACTGTAGTCACATGGACTATATTAACAATGTTTTTACTACTTTTCTGGACCTTGAACGAAGGTAATTTCGTTGCTTTCAATGGAGGATAATTAATGACAGAAATTTTATTTTTGGGTGAACTAACCCTTTAACTAATGATTCATAGCGTGTAGTTATTGTAAAGTGTTACCGAAAAATGTGAAGACAACAGAAGGGCTGATGTCAGCTGATATTTAAGTATTAAGAGTAAAGCATAAAGACAGCAAATACATGACTTACATGTGCCTGTCAATCTTCTTAGACTCCCTGTAACGACGCAAGAGACGCCGTAGAATTCTCATGCGACGCATCCAGCAAAGCTTCTCTGGCATACGGGCATTAGCTGTACCCTTCCTCTTACCTGAGATTTAAGATTGAAACAAGCCAATCAACAACTAATAATCAAAGTGACATTCTCACCGGTTTGATTTTAAAACAAAGAAGAAAAAAAATATATATATTAACATTAACATTCAACATACCGATACCCATGTGCCGGCCTTTACGACGTGCCAGCGTGTTCTTGCGGCATCGGGCACGAGAGTGAACAGTTACAGGCTTCTTTATGATCAGACCATCCTTTACCAACTTACGAATTTGCTGGCCTAACAAACAAGAATCAAGATGGTTAAATAATGCACATTGATTCCTCTGCTAATGTACTGAGAAAGCTAAGAGATCATAATCTGTCTGTCATCACCAGGCTTGTTTTGGATGCTAAACTCCACACCTTCAATGTAAATGTAAAAAGACAATGTCAAAGTCATTTGAATACCCCACATTTATTGCAGCCATCTGGTGCCAGTGTGACCACAATCCACAAGCCATCCACATCCATGAAATAATTTAAATTTAGATTAATTTCATGTCATAGGATGTCATAGGACAATTTCAAATAAATGTGAAGTTATAATTTTCAGTTAAAAATTTTTTAAGTCCAGCAGTATTTATCTTAAGGTCTTTATTTATTTTTTTAATTAACCTAATTATTAAACTAATTATAAAACTATGTTGTCATTGCCCTACAAATGAACTGGTTCTATGCATTTATTTTGTTATTCAAACTCATAAAAAGAAAAGGTCTAAGAGATTTCTTATCCTTTAATGCAGGCAGAAAAAAAAAACAAAAGAAAAAAAAAAACAGCAATGAAAGGGTTAAACTGTAAACTATCAACAACAAAAAATAAATAAAAATAAATAAAATAGTTTCAGAAAGTTGTTTTTGATCATGTCTGAATATACAGTACATCCAAATGCAATACCTGATAAAAGGAATGTCTGAATTTTGTTATCAGTCTGAAGAGTTTGCTCAACCTAGGCCTATGCTGCCATCTAGTGGTTATATTATATATTACTTTATTTATTTCAACCAGAGAGCACTAATCTGCCTATTTTAACTTACAAATACTTCTTAAATATATATATATATATATATATATATATATATATATATATATATATATATATAAACATTTCTTATATTTGTATTATTTTATATTAGAAATAAATGGTGTATAGTTTATTGTTTAGGATATGACACTTTCTGTTTCCCTTTTTTTTTTTTTTTTACATTATTTTAATCCCTCACCATGGCAACACCGTTTGAGATATCCAATATCTGTTCACAATGTAGCATCTTCAGTGTCTTGCCATCATGCCATCACAGAAAGTATGAATAGCCTAGGAGGAGGAGTAGTTAATTTAGAGCCTGATTATTCCAAAAAAATCCACATTCAAACCAAAATATCTGACTTCCTGTTGGTCGGAACTAATGACTGTAAATTAGAAAGTTGTCCAGCTCGATGAGACCAACATATGGACCAAGTTTGTTGACTGTAGGGAAAACTCAGTAACAGTATTTAAGATATCAAGAATCCTTTCACAGGTTTACATCTGCTGAGTTTTCACATTATACTGATGAAGCTTGAAGCAAATTGGGTAAAAATAAGAGGGTGATTTCAAAGCATTTTGAAAAGCGACACTTCCGGCACCATGTCTTTGACTCACAATAGTCACATTCATGCGATCAGCCTCATACAACAAACACACAGCTTAAGTTTCATCCAAATCAGTCAATGTTTGCAGAAGCTATAACACACTTCCTGTTTCACTTTTTTTTGCCATAAATACGTTGCCTCGCCACGACCAAACCGTTTGAGATGTCCATTATCCGTCTGCAATTTAACATCCTTAATGTCTTGACTTCATGTTGAAAAAGTTTGGTGTGAATTGTATGACGGCCTTTGAAGCAGTAGTTAGAAATTGAGAGCTTGGTTAAAAAAAAAAAAAAAAATCCACATTCAAACAAAAATAGCCAACTTCCTGTCGGTCGGTGCTAATGACTGTAAATTAGAAAGTTGTCCGTCTCAATGAGAACAATATATGTACCGAGTTTGGTGACTGTAGGTAAAACTACCCACCAGCTTTAGACAAAAGGTGGTGCTATAGAGCCCCTCCTCCATGCCCATTTCTGGCTGGTAACTCTGATGTGTGTGTCTAGTTTCATGCAATTTGAACCATGCTAAGTGCCTCAGAAACCCCCATAAAGAATATTAAAGTTTAGTGCCTTGCCATGACAACAGTATTCAAGATAAATAATCTGTTTGAGCATGTTAAGGGACCCAAAATGCCCGAAAGTTCGAAAAAGAAAAAAAAAAAAAAAAAAAAAAAAAAAAATTGACCTAAAGGAAAACAATAGGTATATAATTAGTTTTATAATTAGGTTAATTAAAATATAAAAAAACAAACAAAAAAAAAAACAAGATAAATACTGATGTACTATGCTTGATGGACTATCACTATTCGGACAGGACTAGTTTTCTAAATGACATTTGAGTTACAATTCTTATCACCCAACATCTGTGATTTCATGTGCTCATTCAGACAGGACTAACATCTGTGTTTTTTACAGAGGAGGGAGTGTGTGTTTTCTAGACATGGGCGTTACACAAGTTCGTGCTGTGTTTGCGAGCATCACATATGACGCGTGTCTTTAAATTAATTATTTATTGATGCAATTAAAATTTATTAAAAAGAAGAACATTTTACATGATTTTATAGAAGTGGCTGTTCATCATAAACTTCCATAAGTGAGCAGAAAAATCTAGACACTTATCTTACTCTTACCTGACACCAATATTAAAATCATCTTTGCAGTTTCTGTGATTTGGCTCCATTTATTAATTTTATAATTTAATTTTTTCATTGGATACCACCCATATTGAAATTAAATGAAATCATGCTTTTGGTGCATAAGATTGGTGTGCAAACGGTAGTTCAGGTAGGTCAAAAAACACATGCAAAGTAGTGTTAGGATAATACAACATCAGCATTCGGACAGCATTCTGCACGCATTTGAAATTGACCTATTTAAAAGATCTCATAGATGTGGCTGTTGTGGTTCGTGGTCATAGCAGCACCAATGGCTGCAGTAAATGTGGTGAATTCAAATGACTTTGACAATAGTCCTTTCAGGTTTTCCCATTTTAAATGCCTATTGCCCGCCATGCACAGTTGCCCTGAAGTCACCGGGGTGGCAGTGGCTCCAGGGCTTGAGCCCGTCATCGCTGCTTGCAGCTATATTTATAAAACTATATTGTCAGTGCCCTACAAATGAACTGGTTCTTTTGTTATTCAAACGTGTATAGAAAAAGTCAAGGCCTAAGGGATTTCTTATACTTGTATAAAATCTAAATGTTAGTGAAGAAAGCATTATTTAGTGGGGAACAAATAAAAGTGAATAAGTGTAGCACTAAATCTGGTAAAATGTTACACACTGCTCTTTGTATTGTTGTAAAATACATTAATGAAAAACAAGTAAATATATTTATATATAAATATATACTATAAATTTAAAAGACACTTTTAAATGTATGCCACAGCTTTTTAATAGGGCAGCAAAAGCTATTAATAAGCTTTCATTGTGCAAAATTATTATAAAATAAAAGGCTCCAATACAGAGTGGAACAAAGCGCTTAAGATATTGATGTGTAGTGTATTATATCTATGCAATAGTTTATTGACCTTTTCTTTTAATAGTTTTAAATAAGTTACTGTGCGTGTGAAGAACAATTCATAGTGCTTTCTACTCCAGTGTCGTGATCTGACAGACACCCGGAAGAAAGTAACATTTAGAAACAGCAATAAACTTCAGCAAGATAAAGTCCTTTTATGCAAAACCATAGACCTTTATCTACTGATCAAGTATAATGATAGAATCATCCTGGAGAGAGTTTTGTGTTGACTGTTGTAACTGAATACGACACGCAGTTTGAATGCTTGAAGGGAGAATGACTGACAGCCACAGAGGAAGAAAGTTTACATGAACTTGAATTTAACAACTTAAATATTCATCTGTACCTCTCATTCAACTATGGATTGGCTTCAGAAGTCTTGGAATATAGTGCACAAAAAAAGTTTATGGTGCTTTAGAATGTTTTTGTGTCTTTTGTGGGGCTTAACAATAACACAATAGTATATTTGGGTTAGGGTTAGAGTATCGGATCGGTGTATCCTAGGTATGGCTGAACTATTAATCGCATTTGCGATAATATCGCGATGTGTCAAAACGCGATTTTTAAACCGCAAAGGCTGCGATTACCCGCTCGTCAGTAAGCAGTCTGCAGAGGAAGCATCAACTTGGCACGCTACACATATGCCTGGCCTACAGAAAAGCGCAGTTTATGTTTAATCTATCTAATATTGTGTTGGTCATACTATACAATAGAGATGGGAGAATCTCTCTCTAACGATTCTGAGCTTAGTTTTTAAATCACAGATGCGCGATGGCGCTGCGTGCGCTTTAGAAACTTATTCTGTTTGCTTCCAATCGCTCTCTCTCTCTCTCA
Source organism: Mylopharyngodon piceus (assembly GCA_039654765.1). NCBI lineage: Eukaryota > Metazoa > Chordata > Actinopteri > Cypriniformes > Xenocyprididae > Mylopharyngodon > Mylopharyngodon piceus. The sequence goes on along the minus strand of CM077455.1, from coordinate 27,388,681 downwards.
GACAGACAGACAGACACCTCGAACCATCCACAAAATAATCTTTAATAAAGTTCGGAAAGGTTGAAAAGGTTTGCGCACTTCATTGCACAGGATGCGCTGTGAGAAACGCGTGCTTTGCTGACGCTTGCAGTGTGTCATCTCGTCCGCCGGTATTTTCCTTACAAATGCTCTACGAACGCTGCCTCAGTTATGTCATTATGTCAATTTTAAATGCTGATGCGCGCTTTGTAAAGAGTGCTCACACGTGCGGCTGTGCACAATTCCGTTTAAATGGTTAAATATACTTGCATCTCAAAATGCTTTTATGACGCGAAATTAATGTAAACAGTCAGTTATGTCTTAAGGGATCAAACAGACAGGACAAACCACATCTTATATTTCAAAAGAGATCTGTGCATTAGTGTGAATGCAGCTTATTAGATCTCCCGCTCTCTATGATGTCATCATAACCAACAACAGTAAAGCTGAGAAAGAGAAAAGTCACTCACAGCTCTTGAAAGGAAAATGTTCAGATACTCTTAAATACTGAAAGCACTGTTTGTTTATTGCTTGTAATATTTTATTTGTTTGTTTGTTTTGTTTTGGTTAATGTGTAATTATTTTAAAAAGTACTTATAATTACATATGTAATTAAATAATATAAAAGTTTTATTAATAAGACTAATCAATAAGGAAAAAAGATCAAGAATCATTTTGGAATCGGACTGCGACTCCTAGAATCCGAATCGAATCGTGAGGTGCCTAAAAAAAAAAAATCCCACCCCTACAATGATTTATTGCTTGTCTTTGTTGAATAATACAGAAGATAAAGAGCTTAAAAAAAATAAATCGCATATTAAATCGCAATCGCAATATTGGTAAAAATAATTGCAATTAGATTATTTTCCAAAATCGTTCAGCCCTAATCCTAGGGTTGTGACGGTGAGGAAATTTTCAACGTGTGACAACACCGATAATACTGGTATCACCGGAAGGGGGAGGGGAAGGGGGATGGGGGCGTCCCCTCTTTTGCACCTTTTAAATCGCTAATTTGAGATAATGCGAAAGTAAAATGCACACGGGCATTCATAACGGTGCGGAGCAAGCGTTTTCGATTAATTCCTATGGAAGTTGAGCTTCCATAGGAATGAACTGAAAATGCTTCACGTCAATACACTATGAATGCCTGTGCGGATTTTTCACTTTCAAAATGGTGCCAATTCGGGGGCGCCAATTGCTTGAATGGTGGGTTATTATTCTTAATAAAAAACACAACTAGAAAAACAAAAATCATTTGCAGGTTCCCTATTAGCACTGGGTTTAAATACAAAATATTGCAAAAATCTTCCGAAATCATTTTGTCAGTCAGCTTCTAACTTTCGTGATAAAGGAAATCGTTTGGCTCATGCTACATTAAGCAGATGCATTCAGTTTTTAATTGTAGTGTCCGTTTTCTAACTGAACTAAATTACTTATTACTATTTAAAAAAAGAAAAAAAAAAAAAAAAGAAAAAAAAAAAAATCAAAACGACGAGGCGGTGCCGCGGTGGGCAAGTGACGTAACCGGTGTTGCGGCTGAACACCGGTAACACCAACACCGACTACTGCAGCAAGCCTAGTGCATCCCTAAATTAAACCCAAAAAATTTGCATTGTTTTATTACAATTTATTACTCTTTATAATGTTATATAATATGATAGCCCCAATCATAGTTATTAATGCCGTGCATTGCCATCTGAGCACCATGTGCTGAAGTTAAAGGGCTGCACAATTAATTTGATTGCCACAATTTCGTAATTGTTCAAAAGCGCAATCACAACAGAAAATATCCACTTACATTATTCTGCGTGATTAAGAGGTGTGTTTAGTGCATGTTCTGAGTTGAGAGGCGAATCACGACTACTTCAGAGTGTAAAAGGTCTAACCCAGCACAAAAGGAACTACTGATCGGTCGAACGCACGTGAAACACCAGCACCCGCCGATTTTAAAAAGCCATGTATACATACAGTCCATACATTTACTCTACGAACTAACTCTACAAACATGGAAAACGGTGATAGATGGACCTCTCCACCTTACGCTAAGGAGAAAATCCAGCACGACTTTGAGCGGACCAAGCGAAACATGATTATGTATTTCTGCTTAGCTAGCGACATTGGGCATCAGCCACATGAGATAATACTTTTTCATATACTGTCTACTTTTTGTATAACAGTTCTATCTAATAACATTAGACAGGACAGTTAAACAGATCATAAACTAACAAAGACGGAGAATGCGAGCACTGTGTGCTCAGGCTCTGGCTGAGCTGTTCTCACACTGCAAAAATGCTTTTCTTATTTAGTATTTTTGTATTGTTTCCAGTCTAAATATCTAAAAATTCTTAAATTCAGATGCTTTTACTAAATTAAAATGACATAAGATTTCAAAATGAAGTGAGTTTTTGCTTAAAGTGAGTTTTTGCTTAAAACAAGCAAAATGATCTACCAATGGGGTAAGAAATTTTTTTTTTTTTTTTGGTCCCAAACAAACAGAAACAAGATTATTTTTCTTACCCCAATGGCAGATAATTTTGCTTGTTTTAAGTCACAACAGCAAGCACAGTTTACATCACTTCAGAGTTCCTACTGGGGGTGCAAATGCAACCAGGAAAATTGCCCTGGGGGACATTAGTTCTCATTCCTAGAACAACATGGAACAACAACAAGTTCCTAGAACAACATGGTGCGAAAGCCACTATTATTATTACATGCATGCGTTTACTTTTTAAAAAAAAAAAAAAAAAAAAAAAAAAAAAAAAAACCAAACCAATGTATAGTTGACATTTGAGGCTTAATGCTATAGACAAACAAAAATTTCAGGGAGAGTGTTTTCAGCTTGTTTTTTTTTTTATTTTTACATGAAAATATGGCCTGCAGTTGCTTCAAACAATGGTATAAAGCTATTCAAAACATTCAATGTAATTGTGATTATCGTAATTAATAATCGCAATTACAAATATAGCTGCAAGCAGCAATTACGGAGCCAAGCACAAAGGCGGCACAACAAGCCAGCCAGCATGGCTGTGAGCATCAGACCAACTGCAACAGTGAGCAATTAAAGATGTATTAAGATCATTTTAGGCAAAAGAGTTGGGGGGAAAAAAAAAAAAAAAAAAAAAAAAAACACAAATACAGTCAATAATAAAGATTTACTGGTTCATCACTTTCGACCAATAGGTGGCGCTGTGACCAAATTAATGCGGTATGGTCAGAGTGTTTCTCTTTGTTTCTAACCCTTACGGTTCAAAAGTTATTAACAAACATGAGTGCAACTTTGGACAGCTGGTGGCGCTAGAGGGATTGAGTTAGAGACTCCAAATTTGCTATGGACACAGATCAGACTGTCCTCTAACTGTGTGCCAAATTTCACAACTTTCCCGCAAGCGGTTCTATGGGCTGCCATAGACTTACAGAGCGGAAGAAGAAATATAGCTGCAAGCAGCAATTACGGGGCCAAGCACAAAAGCAGCACAAGAAGCCAGCCAACGTGGCTGGGAGCATCAGACCAACTGCAACAGTGAGCAATTAAAGACCTATTAAGATCATTTTAGGCAAAAGAGCTGAAAAACAAACAAAACAAACAAACAAAAAAACAAAAAACAAATAGTCAATAATAAAGATTTACTGGTTATCACTTTCAACCGATAGGTGGCACTATTAAATTAATGAGATATGGTCAGAGTGAGGTGACAATGACACTCGCAAAGTTTGGTGTCAATATGTGAAAGCATTGCAGAGATACAGCCTCAAGAGTCATTTTGGCATCAAGCCTCTAATTTGTTGCTGTGGTAAATGAATAAGGTTTCGTCTATCAAAACGAAATCCATAACATTTTACCAGCATGGTCTAAAGCTGACACGATTCGATTTTGGTGAAAGTTGGACCAACGGTTTAAGAGTAGTTCAAAAAAGTATGTTTTTAAAGAAAATCAAAATGACTCACAGGAAGTTTGGCTGACTGTGACAAAATTGGCATCAATGTTCTCAGCATGACCCACGGAATTAGTTAAGATCAGTCTCATTAAAAAAGGCCACATTTATATAAATCTTTTAGCATTTGTAAAAATTTCATTATAACATTTGACCACAAGGAGGCGCTGTCTCAAAACCCATTGTGTACCTTCAGAGCATGGTGCCGATGGCACATCCTGAGTTTCGTAATGATACATCAATGCATTCATATAATATAGCATTTTATATCATAATACTGTATTGTAGTTAATGGAAATTTCATGTTTTGTTCAATTATAGCGCCACCAAGAGGCACAATCCCACCAATTTTTTAATGTGTCCTCAGGGTGACCCCATACATGTGCGTGTCAAATTTGGTGCAAATATTTCATTTCGTTTTGGAGTTATAGACATTTATATGTATGAGATCATAAAAAATGACTCATGGACGACTTTGTTTTGATTTTTTTGCCACTTCCTATCAAAATTTTGACATTTGGACACAAATATTTAGTTAACCAGCTTAGGTTCCGTGTTTCCTACGCTGGTTACGTCTCGATTGGTTTTGAAGATATTTGCAATCTTTTTTTTAGCGCTAAATCACCACGCCGCACAAACCGCAAGTCGAAACCTAGCATGTTTGGTATCGTTGGACTCGGCAAGGATTCAGGAGTCTAAGGATATGACTCGCGTGAAAATAAGTCAACCAGACCAAAAGTTATAAGCATATGAAAAAAAAAAAATTCTTCACTAGGTGGCGCTGGTCCGAAACTTCTCAGGCTCCTTCAGGGCATTGTGCTGATGACCCATACCAAGTTTCGCAAGAAGAAGATACAATAGGTGCCTATATATATATATGCATCCCTAAGCAGAATAATTGCAACAAAAAGAAAAAGTGGAGATAAGGTTAGAAAGCACGAAGCTCGTGGTGTCAGAATGCCAGTCTGTCAGTCAAGTCTGAAGCAAGACGCAACCCATAGCAATGCATTATGGCAATAACATCTCAGACAGTCTGACGGCAAAAAATAAAATGTAAATTACTTTTGAGTGAATCATTACAATAGTGTGCATCAAACATGCTAAAGACAGAAGCTCGCATGTGTCTGTGACGTGCTAGAACAAACCTCATTGGTTCTCATGTCACACATGCACCTATGCACTAGAGCTGCATGATTAATCTTATAAAGATTGCGATCTCGATTCAAACACCCACACAATCTTATTTAATAGAGACAATGATTCGCCCTTATCTACTGACAAAAATATACCAGAACATTCAAATGTGTTTGTGCTGCCACAGTTATTTTTTGTGTTACAAATATTCAAATTACCACAGAAGTATTAAGATAAAAGTTTACCTTTGTGCCAATAAAAATGAATGTAACTTTTGTTTATTATCCGAGTTTTTGTTCGCCATTCTGGCACAAATCTCTTGCGGGGGCGGGGCTAGCAGTGGTGTGTTCTCATTGGCTACTGAGTTTGATTGACAGCTTCTTGACCTGGAAGTGAAGTCGTCAGTGTTGTGTTTACATGTATGGTTGTGAGCGTCTGTAAGTGGCTTCCCATTTCATTTTAGTGATATAAACATAGGCGTTTTATCTGTATTTATCTGCTGCTACACTATGTTGAGATGATTTCTAAGGAATAGCACAGATGAATGACAATCATCATCATCAATCATCGTCGTTATCAGGATACTCGTGGTAAGTCAGTATTTAAGTTTAAAATTATATATATATATATATATATATATATATATATATATATATATATATATATATATATATATATATATATATATATATATATATATATATAAAAAGTACTTGCTTTTTCAGGTGGAGAGTAGGGATGTGACGGTGAGAAAATTTTCCCACCGGTTAATCGACATGACAACCGGTGTCACTGGGGGGGCGGGGCCTCCACTTTATATTAAAAAAAAAACAAAAAAACAAAAAAAAACACGCTTATGAATCCCGGTGTGCGGCCCTGTGAATTTTACTTTCACTTTCAAATTAGCGGCAATTTTGAATGGTGGGTTATTATTCGTACTGAAAAACAACAACAAAACAGTACAACGACAAACTCGCTTATATTAAACATAGAACGTTTATTAACAAAACGAGTAAGAATACACCATGCTAGGCCAAATAAAATAAATAGCCAAGGCTAACTTAACGTTTATTAAATTGTGAAGATCTTGAGTTTTCGTTGAAAGGCGTGTCCGTGGCGGCCTGACAAAATTCGATGTTTTGCCATGAAACAGAAATTGTTGTAACTCTGGCATACAATGTCCGTTCCGTCAAAGCGGCAACCACCCCCAGTTTCTCTTGAAGCCAATACGGAAGTGACTTAAACTGCAATTCAACGACTGGCCGCCAGGGACAGGCTCCAAAAGACAGCAGAATCTCATTGACCCCCATGTTAAAATGGCCAACTTTACAGCAGAAAAAAACATGTTTACAGCTGGTACAAATTGTGGTTTTGGTCTATACAGCTAATTTTGCCCTTCAGGACAACTCTGAGGGGGGTGAATTTTTTTATAACTCATCCGTTTAAATTATATTAAGCCTTAAAGTTCTGCATAATTAAGGGCGTGGTCACTTGAGTGACAGGTGAATTGCGCTGCGGTCTGTGAGCCGTCACCTCAGCTAATTCCAGCCGCTGAACTTGGCATCTCGGTTCTGTTTGAGTTTTTTTTCGGGATTATTTTATACAATTATAAAATAATATGGCTTGCTGCGTTAATGGACGAGACTCAAGACAGATGTGCGTCTGCGTAGATGTGCAGGCATGTGGAAGATAAACAGAACACACGTTGTTGGATCGTCTTGGCATTGGCTAAAAGTTTTGTTCATGAGATTTACAATGACAATGGCGGGAGGATATAAAACTCCGACAGCATTGCTTGGATATAACTAAAACTACTGCATTTTGAAAAATTATACTTTGGACATGGGCTCATTTGTTTGTTAGATATATATGATCATATACAGTTTTACAACATAAACGCTGCTCAGATTGCATAATTTCTTGAAGAACGATGATGGAGAGCAGATCATTCAGAAGAAATGTGATGCAAACAATGGATAATATCAATATTTCATGGATTTAACGCTTTTGTGGACAAAAAGTACTGTTTTTTGTTTTTCAATGGACACTCATGGACATTTTACCCAAGTGCCACGGATTGGATTCATCTCGCGAACACCATTTCATTATAAAGGTATGAAGTCCCGTTTGACTTTTCGTGTTGTCATGTGCACACCTGACACAAATTACAATTACTTGTGCTGGAGCATCTATATTGTAAAAAAGACACCGTAGATTGACAGTAAACCTTTACAACTTTCTAATGATATAACTTATCTTTATTAACTAATAAAGATGACAAGTTATATCATTAGAATATTAATATTTTAGATAGTGTCCAAGATAGATAGATAGCTCCTTTGCCTGCTAACATGATCACGTTGCGCTAGGCGGGCGTGGTTTCAGCAACCAGGCACTTCAGTTTCAACCATGTCCCGCCTCTTTGCCAATTTTTAGTTATCCGGGAGTGACGTGCGGTGATGCGCTGCTAAGATGGCAGCGGCCTCATTTTCACTTCAAAAATGCTCTTCAGAAATCTACGGGTGACGTCACAGACACTACGTCCATATATTTTACAGTGTATGGTTCTGCTCCAAACTTCACATGTTTTATTAGAGTGCTGGCCTGAAGACATCTACATGGCAATATTCAGTTACAGTCATAGCACCACCTGTGGGCAACAGGAAATTACATGCTTTGCACTGTAATTCACTCACAGAAGTACAAAACATACTAGAAAAACGTTAAATCATGCAACACTTGGCTAAGTGCTAAAGTATGTGATTAACGCCACAAAACAGGAAGTTGTTGTAACTCAGGCATACGATGTCCAATCTGCTCCAAACTTCACGTTTGATAATAGTCCTGGCCTAAAGACATCTACATGGCAATATTCAGTTATAGTCAAAGCACCACCTGTTGGCAGCAGGAAATGTGGCACGTCAAAATGCCTTTGCCACATTTCTCCTGTATTTACTCGCTTACATGCATGTCACCCACTATTCACGGTTTTCCTAAGGTCACCGGGTGGCGCTGCTTGCAGCTTTAATTTGTGTTGAATTTGTTCGTTACTTCATAGTGCATTAACTAATGTTAACAAATACAACTCTTGATTTTAATAATGTATTAGTAAATGTTGAAATTAACATTAACAAAGTTTAATAAATGCTGTAGAAATGCAGTCAATTATTAGTTATTAGTATGTATTATTAGTATGTTAATGTAGCTAACTAATGTTAACTAACGAACCTTATTGTAAAGTGTTAGTGAATTTGTTGAGATCAGCAGTCTGTTAATTTCATTTTACAAGAATAATAAACAAAAAGGACTGTTTGAGTTGAGTATTGTGCATTTTATATATATTAATATATTATATATTTATATTACACATCAAGTGTAGATCTCAATGGGGAAAAATATCTATACTGATATGGACTGGGTAATGTGTTAGGAACGAAAGGATGCCACATTGTTTGATGGAAATGAAAATTATCAACCTACAGAGGACTGAAATCAAAGATACCCCGAAAATCAAAGTGAAAAAATGATGCAGCAGGCTAGTCCATTTTGCTGGAATTTCATTGCAGCAACTCAAAATGGTACTCAGTAGTTTTTATGGCCCCCACGTGCTTGTATGCATGCCTGACAACGTCGGGGCATGCTCCTAATGAGACGACGGATGGTGTCCTGGGGTATTTCCTCCCAGATCTGGACCAGGGCATCACTGAGCTTCTGGACAATCTGAGGTGCAACCTCGTGGCGTCGGATGGACCGAAACAATGTCCCAGAGGTTTTCTATTGGATTTATGTCAGGCGAGCGTGGGGGCCATTCAATGATATAAATTCCTTCATCCTCCAGGAACTGCCTGCATACTCTTGCCACATGAGGCCGGGCCTTGTCGTGCACCAGGAGGAACCCAGAACCCACTGCACCAGCGTAGGATCTGACAATGGGTCTAAGGATTTCATCCCAATACCTAATGGCAGTCAGGGTGCCATTGTCTAGCCTGTAGAGGTCTGTGCGTCCCTCCATGGATTTGCCTCCCCAGACCATCACTGACCCACCACCAAACCGGTCATGCTGAATGATGTTACAGGCAGCATAACATTCTCCACAGCTTCTCCAGACCCTTTCACGTCTGTCACATGTGCTTAGGGTGAACCTGCTCTCATCTGAAAAGCACAGGGTGCCAGTGGCAGACCTGCCAATTCTGGTGTTCAATGGCAAATGCCAATCGAGCTCCACAGTGCCAGGCAGTGAGCACAGGGCCCACTAGAGGACGTTGGGCCCTCAGGCCACCCTCATGAGGCCTGTTTCTGATTGTTTGGTCAGAGCCATTCACACCAGTGGCCTGCTGGAGGTCATTTTGTAGGGCAGTGTTCATCCTGTTCGTCCTTGCACAAAGGAGCAGATACCGGTCCTGCTGATAGGTTAAGGACATTCTACTGCCCTGTCCAGCTCTCCTAGAGTAACTGCCTGTCTCCTGGAATCTCCTCCATGCGCTTGAGACTGTGCTGGGAGACACAGCAAACCTTCTGGCAACGGCACGTATTGATGTGCCATCCTGGAGGAGTTGGACTGCCTGTGCAACCTCTGTAGGGTCCAGGTATTGCCTCATGCTACCAGTAGTGACACTGACCCTAGCCAAATGCAAAACTAGTGAAAAACAGAAAACATGAGTAAGGAAAATGTCAGTGGTCTCCACCTGTAAAACCATTCCTGTTTTGGGGGTCGTCTCATTGTTGCCCATCTAGTGCACCTGTTGTTAATTTCATTAACACCAAAGCAGCTGCAACTGATTAACAACCCCCTCTACTACTTAACTGACCAGATCAATATCCCAGAAGTTTTGACTTGATGCTATTCTCTGATTAAAAAGTGTCCCTTTAATTTTTTTGAGCAGTGTGTATAATATATATATATATATATATATATACACACACACACACACACACACACACAGTATCTCACAAAAGTGTATATATTTTAGAGTAGTCAATGTGCTGCTTGTATAGCAGTATAGATTTACTGTCCTCTGAAAATAACTTAACATACAGCCATTATTGTCAAAATAGCTGGCAACAAAAATGAGTACACCCTAAGTGATAACAGTTGCATGTTTAACCATGCAAATCCACATGTCCTATTCATCATGTTCATGTTTTTGTCTGCTTGACAGGACCACACAAATGTGTGGATCTTGTATTAGAGAAGTTCAAATTTGGTGCTTTGAGTACAATTCTCTCATACTGATCACTGGATGTTCAACATCATGGCACCTCATGGCAAAGAACTCTGACGATTTGAGAATTAGAATTGTTGCCCTCCACAAAGATGGCCTAGGCTATAAGAAGATTGGTAACACCATGAAACTGAGTTACAGCACAGTGGCCAGGGTCATAGAGAGAGGTTTTCCAAGACGGGTTCCACTCGGAACAGGCCAAAGAAGTTGAATCAAAGAAGTTGAGACCTTGTGCTGTGCGTCAGGTGCAGAAGCTGGCTTCAAAAAACAGATGCATGAGTGCTGCCAGCATTACTTTAGAGGTTGCAGAAGCGGAAGGTCAGCTTGTCAGTGCTCAGACAATTTGCCGCACACTGCAACAAGTCGGTTTGCATGGCTGTCGTCCCAGAAGGAAGCCTCTTCTGAAGCTGGCTCACAAGAAAGCCTGCAAACAGTTTGCTGAAGACAACATGTTCAAGGGCATGAATTACTGGAACCATGTCCTGTGGTCTGATGAGACCAAGATAAACTTGTTTGGCTCAGATGGTGTCCAGCATGTGTGGCGACGCCCTGGTGTGGAGTACCAAGAAAATTGTGTCTTGCCTACAGTCAAGCATGGTGGTGGTAGCATCATGGTCTGGGGCTGCATGATTGCTGCTGGTACAGGGGAGCTCTGCTTCATTGAGGGAAACATGGATTCCAACATGTACTGTGACATTCTGAAGCAGAACATGATGCCCTCCCTTCAGAAACTGGGCTGAATGGCATGATAATGACCCCAAACACACCGCCAAGATTACAACTGCCTTGCTGAGAAAGCTGAAGGTGAAGGTGATGGAGTGGCCAAGTATGTCTCCAGACCTGAACCCTATTGAGCACCTGTGGGGCATCCTCAAGCTGAAGGTGGAGAAGCGCCATGTGTCTAACATCCAGCAGCTCCGTGATGTCATTATGGAGAAGTGGAAGAAGATCCCAGCAACAACCTGTGCAGCTCTGATGAATTCCATGCCCAGGAGGATTAAGGTAGTGCTAAATAACAATGGTGCTCACACAAAATATTGACACTTTGGACACAGTTTTGACATGTTCACTTAGCGTGTACTCACTTTTGTTGCCAGTTATTTAGACAATAATGGCTGTATGTTGAGTTATTTTCAAAGGACAGTAAATCTGTACTGCTATACAAGCTGCACATTGTCAACTCTAAAGTATATCCAATTTTCATTTCTATAGTATTGTCCCTTGAAAACATAAAATGGTTGCTGAAATGTGAGGGGTGTACTCACTATTGTGAGATACTGTGTGTGTGTGTGTGTGTGTGTATATATTATATATATATATATATATATATATATATAAAAAAAAACATACAGTCAAACCAAAATTTATTCAGACACCTTGAACATTTCATTCATTAATACAGTTTATTCACTATACTTTAAAAAAAAAAAAAAAAAAAGGTAATAAAATTTGACAAGATCTCAGACTTAAACTGTCAGAAAAAATTATCTTAATTATGTCAGATAACACAAAGCAAAACATGGTCAGGTCAAAGTGTCTGAATTTTTGGTTCCAATTTTTTATCAATTTAACTGGCAGTCCACTGTATGAAGAATTTTTGGGTATAATATGTCACAGTTTACTTTATACTCTATCCTCACTTACATAAACGAACTATAGTGTCCTGCACCCACTAGTAAAAATATATCAAAAATGTCTGAATTTTTGGTTTGACTGTAATATATATATATATATATATATTAAAAAAATGCACAATTAATACTCAACTCAAACAGTCCTTTTTGTGTTTATTATTCTTGTAAAATGAATTTAACAGACTGCTGATCTCAAATTCGCTAACACTTTACAATTTGTTGTATAATTTTATAATTTGTTTGAAAAAAATATTTTTAAGTCTGCAATTTGTGATGTGGGAGTTCAAAGCAGTTTGTATTGTTAGATTATAATACATGTCCTTTCTCATTTTTATTCTCATATTCCAGGGAGTGAAGCAACTTTTCCATAAACAAAATTCTGATGCTGATCCAGAGGATGGAGTGGTAGTACCAGAGATCCACTGTCCCCATCAGACAAGAATCTTATTTAGTTCAGACACATCACCTATGAAATGACTGGGATCTTGATCTTCAGACACCTGATATTATGCAAATATTTTAATTTCTTTGGAGATCTAGATTAAAACAAACAGTTCACAAATACACAAGAGGTTGCACTTTATTCTTATTAGTCTATGCTGATCTTGGATTAACATACTAACAACATATGAATGTTATGGGGATAGTTCACCCAAAAATAAAAATTCTCACATATTTTACTCACCCTCATCCCAGATGCATATTACTTTGTTTTTACAGATAAGCATGAATTTTAGGAAAATAATACATCTCTTGGAGTTCTAAAGACACTAAAACAAAAAAAAACAAAAAAAAAAACGGGTTTTCAAGATGGCGGCTTGAAGGGAGGCTGTGTGTAGTTAAGCGGCAGTGTCTCTGCTGAGATTCTACTACTACAACCCGCATATTATAAATTTAGCACGCTCATGTCGTGTTTGCCATTATGAGCATAAATAACTACTTTTTGAGGCAATCAGAAAGCATGCCACGTAAGAAAACGCCTATTGCCAACAGCCCTGACGAGGCCGATGAGCGAGCCGACATTGCTAATGCTAACGCGAGCTCGCCTGCGTCTCCGCTGTCTGACGCGGTTGCAGAGATTACAGCCAATATCTCTAAGATCATCGATGAAAAAATGGATCCGATATCACAGTTGTTACAACTGCATCGTTCTGAACTAGACGAGCATAATAAGCGGATCACTAAAGCGGAAACGAGGATATCTACTATGGAAGACGTGTTAACCCCGATCAAGGCTAAGCTACAATCCCTTGAGAAACTCGTTCATGACATGGGCGAACGGGCTGAATACCTTGAAAACAGAGGAAGGAGGAAGAATATCCGCATCGTTGGGTTACCTGAGGGAGTGGAAGGTGACAACCCGACGCGGTTTTTCGAATCATGGCTTCCCAAGACTCTTTGCATTGCTTCGAAAGCGGGTCGTATAAAGCTAGAGAGAGCGCACCAATCACTCGCTCCCAAGCCTTCCCCTACGCAGCGACCGCGATCCATCTTGGTGAGGTTTCACAACTTCCAAGACAAGCAGCGAGTGTTGAATGCCGCGTGGGAGCTGGGGATCAACGGCTCCCCTTTGAAATTTGGAGACAGCACGGTGATGTTTTTTTAGGACTTTTCTACGTCTGTTCTTCGCAAGCACAGGATGTTCGACGAAGTTAAGAAACGTCTAAAATCCATAGGCGCGGAATACAGGCAAATTTACCCTGCCCTCCTCAAGGTAAACTTCCGTGGCTCGGTGAAGGTGTTTCGGTGAAGGTGGTTAGCCAGGTCTTTCTCTCATCTTTTACTTCGAGGAGCAGAGGCGTAGTTATCTTAATCAAGAGAGGTATGCCATTCCAATTAGTAGAAGTTATCAAGGACACAAGAGGGCGCTATTTAATTGTGAGGGGGTTATTATATGGGGAAGAAATTGCCTTTATGAACATTTATTGGCCTCCTGGCCATCCGGGCGATTTTTTGACTACAGCGTTTGCCAAATTAGCAGAGTGGGGAGTTAAGACGTTGTTTATTGGGGGAGACTTTAACTGTCATCTATGCCTCATTATAGATAAATTCCCAACAGGTAAACCATTATCATCAACTCAGGCTAAAACTGTTAAGGCTCTCTGTGAAGACTTTGACTATGTAGATATTTGGAGGGCCTGCCATCCTGCAGATCAGGAGTATACTTTTTTCTCTAGGGTCCACAGCTGCTATACTAGGATAGATTATTTCTTTTCTCCAAAAAATATGTTACAGCATATAATGTCTTGCCATATAGGGAATATATCTATATCTGATCATGCAGGAGTTTTTGCCAAATACTCTTTTGGGAACCAAAATGCTAAGTCTAATAGCTGGACATTTCACCCATTCATTTTGGCTGACCATAATTTTATATCATATTTTACAGAGGAGTTTAACTCTTTCATGTCCATTAACTCTGCCTCAACTGAAGATCCATCTTTATTATGGGAAACAGCCAAACCTTTTTCTAGAGGCCTTATTATAGCATACACACTAAGTAAAAGGCGCAGACAAGCCAAACAAAAAGAGATCTTAGAATCGAAGCTTAAGGACACTGAGAGATTATACATTAAAAAACCAACCCCTGGTAAGATGAAGGAAATTTCCGCACTTAGATCTGCTTTAGATTCTCTTTTAACAAAACAAGCGGAAGTGAAAATTCGTTTTGCTAAACAGAAAATATTTGAGCATGGGGATAAAGTTGGGAAATATTTAGCATACCTAACAAAGAAAAAAATCTGACTCTCAGTCCATCCTGTCCATTGTTGATAGTAGCGGTAAACGCTTTCTAGACAGTTTATCTATTAATAATACATTTAAAGAATGGTTTGAAAATTTATACAAGTCAGAATTAGAAGGGGATACAACACAGTCCACAGAGCTTTTCTTCTCCACCCTCAACCTACCCACTTTATCAGAGGATTAGACCTCCTTCCTTAACGCTCCCATATCTAAAAAGGAAGTTCTAGAAGCCATAAAGAGTTTGCAATTTGGGAAAGCACCTGGCCCAGACGGGCTTAATAGTGAATTTTACAAAGAATTTAGAGATTTATTAGTTGACCCCTTGCTAAATATGCTCAATGACTCATTTGTAAAAGGCCATTTGCCACAGTCCCTGAAAGAGGCAAATATATCCTTGATTTTGAAAAAAGGTAAGCAAGCGGAGGACTGTTCGTCATATCGACCTATTTCACTGCTAAATGTAGAGCTGAAGATTCTTTCTAAAATATTAGCAACACGGTTAGAATGCCTTCTCCCTGCTCTAATAAAGGACGACCAAACAGGCTTTATTGTAGGGCGTAACTCTGTCAATAACATGCGTCGCCTGTTGAATGTGATACAGTTTGCTAAGCAGCAGTCAGTAGATGGTCTTGTGATTTCTCTAGATGCGGAGAAGGCATCCGATCGCATCGAATGGCCCTACTTATTTCATACGTTATATAAATTTGGTCTTGGTGAGCACTTTATTAAGTGGGTCAAGTTATTGTATAATGAACCTCTTAGTGCTGTGCTCACTAATGGATGTCGCTCCTCTACATTTAAAGTTGGGAGAGGGACGAGACAAGGCCCTCTCTCACCTCTTTTATTTGCTTTGATAACTGAACCATTGGCAGAGGCTATAAGAACAAATAATGAAATTTGTGGGTTAACGATAGCAAACAATCAACATAAGATCGCCTTATATGCCGATGGTATTTTGATATTCATGGTAAATCCTGATACCTCTACCCCAGCTCTTTTAGACAGAATTGACAAATTCGGCACATTTTCAGAATACAGAATTAACTAT
Organism: Mylopharyngodon piceus; assembly: GCA_039654765.1. Lineage (NCBI taxonomy): Eukaryota > Metazoa > Chordata > Actinopteri > Cypriniformes > Xenocyprididae > Mylopharyngodon > Mylopharyngodon piceus. The sequence continues at coordinate 27,372,948 of CM077455.1, read as the reverse complement.
AAGTCAATGGCAATGCCTATAGGTGGCTCAAAACAAATACCCCAAGAATTACCATCCTTCCCATTTAGATGGGCCCCTGAGGGTTTAATATATTTGGGCATTAATGTTACCCCCTCCTTCGAACAGATGTATAAAGCAAACTTTCTTCCACTTTTTGAACGTATTCGGTTGGACTTACTTTTTTCCCTTCTTTTTTTCCCCGTTCTCTTGTTCGATTTTAAATTTTGTTTTGTAATGTTTGAAAATTAATAAATACATTTAAAAAAACAAAACGTGCACATGAACTTTAATGGCATCCTATTCTTAATCCGTAGGGTTTAATATGGAGTTGGCCCACCCTTTTCAGCTATAACAGCCTCAACTCTTCTGGGAAGGCTTTCCACAAGGTTTAAAAGAGTGTGTTTATGGGAATTTTTGACCATTCTTCTAGAAGCGCATTTGTGAGGTCAGGCAGTGATGTTGGCGAGAAGGCCTGGCTCGCAGTCTCCGCTCTAATTCATCCCAAAGGTGTTCTATCGGGTTGAGGTCAGGACTCTGTGCAGGCCAGTCAAGTTCCTCCACACCAAACTCGCTCATCCATGTCAAGTCAAGTCAAGTCACCTTTATTTATATAGCGCTTTTTACAATGTAGATTGTGTCAAAGCAGCTTTACATGGATAACTGGTACATTATTTGGCTGCACAGCAGCTCTTAAAGAATAGTGTCAATGCAGGTAGATCAAAGCACTGTTGAATATCAAATGTCAAGTCAAATGTCAAGTCTTTATGGACCTTGCTTTGTGCACTGGTGTGCAGTCATGTTGGAACGTGACGCTCAACTTCCATAGGAATGAATCTTAAAAAACACTTTGGTCGCTTGCTCTGCTCCAGTAGACACGCAGCCTGACTGACTAAGCGTGTCCTCCATAAGGTTCCTTTCAATGTTTGAGGGTACTGTACACCCCAATAACTGGCATCAGCCCCAGGGACAGCATTTTCCCCTTACGTCAATGGATCTGCTGGCGGTTCCAGATAGCTCCGCCCTCGCGCCATAGCATGTGACAGGAAGAGACGATGAGTCGTTTTGAGTGGGAGGGCAGGTTAATGTTTTTGATTATAGATTATGAGGGCACATGAATTTTAAAAAAATAATGAAGTGCACAGATAAATTGATAATAAATACTACAATATTCCATAAAAAAAATAAATAAGAGTTGTCAATTTTGATTTCATGCCGACTTTAAACATAATAATGCTTACATGGAGAAACTACCCTATAATATCATGCTCTTTCCCAACTAATCCTAAACTAACTTTTTTTTTTTTTTCACGTAATAGTAAGAAAAGCCCTCTTTGTTCTCTTTATATGGAGCATTTTCCTTACGATGCTTCTGAAAGAAAACGCGCTGGATTTCTACTGTTGCTATAGTAACGAACGCGCATCTGATTGATAAACCGCGCACTCTTATGTCAGTGTTGTTAATGTTGTAGTTATTTCAGCAGTTTCCTTCGTACATTCAGTTTAACGACATTAAGTTCATAATTTCATTTATCATTCATTGAACTGTGCGTATGCATTTAGACACTTACATTATGTGTTTGCTCCGTTCATGCAATAAATGCGCGTCTTGAAATTGCTCAGGTAATGTCAATGACCCATTTCCTTAAAACTTTAGTATTTTATCTTATCGAAAATAACGGCGACATTCCCACGCAATAAAAGCGTTTTATTTCAACAGTAGTGACCACGCAATGACTTCGCAGCTTTATCAATGGCCTGAGCAGTTTGACTCAGAACTATTGCTGTCTTAATAGAGAGCTGTCATCTGCTCATGTGAATAGCAGTGGCCGTCCTGAGGAGAGCTCAAACGTGGGCTACGGACGGAGCGCGAGCGCAATCCAGAGAGAGCCGGTAAAGTGTGCAGCCGCGCGTATCTGTGAAGGAGAGCTGTGAGGGTGCAAATGATGGCGCACAACGTCTCCATCAATTCGAGCACGAAGTAATTTAATGTTTACATATTTTAAAGCACTGAATCGCTATAGAATCGTGATTAATCCGATTCTTAGCATTTTACATAGATTATCGGCCTAAATTAACGATTCACAATTCAAAAAACGTTTCAAGATCGATGCATATGCATCGTCAGGATTTGTAATCGATGCATCGAGAAAACGAGTGAATCGTTACACCCCTAGTTGCCAACCTTGATTACCTGGCTGGAGTTTCTTGACAGCTGAATAGATCTCATACATGTAAATGATACTTGTATTCTCCTTAAATTGTAACAGCACAACCTAATCAGACCCAACAATAGAGAAGAAACATCAGGAATAAACAAATATTCTCTGAAAACATCAGACATTATGCAATATTTTCAGTATTATATATAGTACTTTAATGTACAATTAAACCTCAAGACTTTCATTTTCTCTCTCGTTTGATTTCTTGCGCTCCTGAAAGCTTATGTTGACAAAGTAGTCACAGATACAGATAATAAAATCTAATAATCAAATAACGGTTGTATCAATTACATCATTACGCCACTAGGTGGCAACAAGTGACTTAAATTTATTGTCATTGAATCATTCATTCAAAAGATTCATTCAAAAACACTGATTCATCCAGTAATGAAACAAGCATTTATTAATGGGTCACTGAATTCAATCAAAGCCATTTCTTTTTTCTGCAATTAGAGTCCAGCAATTAATATTTTGGTCTAGTAAAATGCATGTTTTTTTTTTTTTAGTTGTCTATTCAGAATCGTTTGAGGATCGTGATCTCTATTTGAAACCAAAAAATTGAGATTCTCATTTTATCCAGAATCGTGCAGCTCTACTATGCACGACAACTACGTGACAGCTGACGTAAAATAAAAGATCAGGCTCAAGATAGCTGACACGATCATATTATATATATATATATATATATATATATATATATATATATATATATATATATATATATATATATATATAAAATAACACACACAGTGCTCAGCGTAAATGAGTACACCCCCTTTGAAAAGTAACATTTTAAACAATATCTCAATGAACACAAAAACAATTTCCAAAATGTTGACAAGACTATGTTTTATATAACATCTGTTTAACTTATAACATTAAAGTAAGGTTAATATAACAGAGAACAAAATTTTCAGTTTTACTCAAATTAGGGTGATGCAAAAATGAGTACACCAGTGGTGTAGTCGGGGCCATAGGCACGTATACGCCGTATACTTTTTGCCCAGGGCTGTTTGCGTATTACGACTTCTAAGGATCAGAATTTGCGTATACCCACTTGTATTTTTTGCGTTCAAAGTCCATATTGTCATGTTAGCTTCCCCTTTAACTGTATGTCCAATGCTGTTGCGTAAACTCGGGATTCTTTGTTGTAATTGGTGCATTAGCACTTCTATCATTCTACCTTTTCCCACCCATCATCGAATAAAAAAAAAAAAAAAAAAAAAATAATAATTCAGGCCTGACTGTGCGTGTTCGCGCTGCAGTGAGAGAACTCCGATCAAAGCCGCTCGGTGCAGTTCTCTCACTGCAGCGGACACAGCGTGAGAAATATGGTGGCGAGCGAATAAGACTATTAATTATATATATCATGCGTTCGGAGCTTTTATAAGTGCAAAGTTCCCGTACGAACTGAAAAGACCATCAGCACAACTGAAGCCTGGTTTATTTAATGTATCACGCTCCAAAAGTGTGATAAGATTTCCACGAGCCATTCCTATCATGACTCTGATGATAAAATGTGCGATCCATTTGAAAGTTAAACACTTTAAAATGCTATAGAGAAAGTCAAACATGATCTAACGCTACACTGATGAATAAAATGAACAAAAGACTGATGAAAAGAGGAAAAAACATCATCTTGCCAACATTTATTAGGAAGCTTTTTAAACTATTCATGACCCACTCTTAGGCTACTAGAATTTATCACATTTTGTTGTATTAATTGTGGTCAATTTGGCTAACTTGTAGAATTTATAATCTATCAAGGGAATATATTTTCGCTATAGATTTATATTACAACTGTGACCTGTTGTAGCTATTGTTTCTATATGTGTAGGTTGCTATTTTTCATAACAAATGCTATGATAAAAGAAAAAAAATATATAGTTTGACTTCTTATGGCACGTTGAAGTAGAAAATTCTGTCAAACTGATAAGCTTACAGGTGCTTAAATAATATAAAACATAATATAAACCATGATGCAATTTCTGTCGGTTAGTATTTCACAGTTTAATATTTTTATAATTATTAAAATGATGAAAGTAAGCAACAGTCTAACGCAGACACAGGCATGTAGTGTAGGTTTCGTTTCATTTGAAAAACTGATGGAAAGAAGTGAGAGGTTTTACAACCTTTACAAGCGAGTGCTGAGGGAAATAATATTAAAGTATGAATGAATTCTATGAATGCATCTCTGAAGGGAACTGACTGACTTGAGAAAAGTTTTGATGGCATTTTCTTTTCATCTTCCCTCCATGTAACGCATAGTGTTTATAAGCAGCACTGCTTGGTTTACTGAGGTTCCCGGGGAAATAGCTCTATTTCTGCTGTTCCATAAGCGCCACCTACTGACAGAGAGTGGATTAAAATTTTCATTCAGCCTGGATGCGGTTTTTGTTTGTCAAACTCAGACCACATTTTTATGCACTGTTGTAAATTTTTACCTAATGTTCAAACCAAAACGACACCCTTGAATAATTGGCTTTTATATTGCCACTAATGCCAAAGCAAATTTTTAAAAATTATTATCTGGAAATATTTATTTCATATTAAGTTATTTTTTTACCACCCACTTGAATAAAATGAAACAATGTATCACTTTTCACAATGAATATAATTCCAAAGCAACGTTTCAATAATAGTCATACTGTAATGCAGTCAAAAATAATCTGAAAAATGTCAACCAATTTTAGAATGCACTGTATTTGTTTGTTTTTAATTAAACAAATGTTACTAGTGAACAACAACATAAAACACATTTACCGTCTTGATTTTTTTTTTTTTTTTTTTTTTTTTTTTTTTTAGGACTACACCACTGGAGTACACCCCACTGAAAGTCTCTGGAGCAAAGCTAAATTTTAGACTACAGATGTCTAATTTAACAGGAATTCAACCACAGGTGAGTCTAATTATTCATTACACAGGTGCCCAGCAGACAGCTGACTATAAAAGGGTGTTAATACCCCTTCCCATTTCATGCTGTCAGCAATGGCACCACATGGAAGAGAAATGTCACAAGACCTGAGAAAGAAAATAATTTCTTTACACCAGAAAGGTGGTGAAGGCTACAAGAAGATCAGCAAAGCTTTACTTATCAGTCAGAATACTGTAGCAAAAGTGGTACAAAAATTTTAAAAAAAGATGGAACTGCAACCATCTCACAGAGACGTCTAGGTCGTCCACAGAAGTTAACAGCTCGACAGGAGCGTCTTCTGATGAGAAGGGTTGAAGAAAATCGGCATGCAAGTTCACTGCAGTTATCTAAAGAAGTAGAAAGCCAAACTGGGGTGACTATTTCCCGTGACACAATATGGCGTACACTGCAGAAGAATGGCATGCATGGGTGCTGTCCACGAAAGAAGCCTCTTCTAAAGCCCAGGCACAAAAAAGCCCGCCTAGAGTTTGCCAGGGCCCATGCTGACAAATCTGAAGACTACTGGGACTCTATACTCTGGAGTGATGAGACCAAGATAAATGTTTTTGGAACTGATGGCTTCAAAACTGTATGGCGTCGCAAAGATGAGGAATACAAAGAAAAATGCATGGTGCCTACGGTGAAACATGGTGGAGGCAGTGTCCTTATGTGGGGCTGCATGAGTGCTGCTGTTGTCGGGGAGCTGCATTTCATTGATGGCATCATGAATTCACAGATATACTGCTCTATACTGAAAGAGAAGATGCTACCATCACTCCGTGCCCTTGGTCGTTGTGCACTTTTACAAAATGACAATGATCCTAAACACACATCTAAGGCCACTGTCAGATTTCTGAAGAACAACAGCGTGAAAGTGATTCATTGGCTCCTGATCTGAACCCAGTCGAACACCTATGGGGAATTCTGAAGAGACAAGTTGAGCATCACTCTCCATCCAGCATCCAGTCTCTAAAAGAGGTAATTCTTGAAGAATGGAAAAAGATAGATGTTGCAAAATGTCGCCAACTTGTTCATTCCATGCCTAGAAGACTTGGTGCTGTCATTAAAAATCATGGAGGCCATACAAAGTACTAGATGTAGTAGTTTTTGTTGTGGGGTGTACTCAATTTTTGCATCTCCCTAATTTGAGTAAAACTGAAAAATGTGTAATTTAAGTTATATCAGTGCTTCCCACACATAGAATATACCTGGCCGCCCAGGTATATTAACGACCATCCAAGTATATTTAGAGACACATTTTTGCTTTTTATTATTTTTATCCTCATACTTTTGTATCAGCCCAAGATAATGAAACCATCCGCGATCGATTAACTAGTGGAAAATCTCCCCTCGCCCTACGCGTTTCGTACCTGTTCGTTTTGTGCGCGAGAACTGTTTACTCCCGCTGGCATTCCCACGTGCGCTGCAGAGACACGGTGGATATTTCACAAAGAGCGCTGTGTGGGATTACAAATTTAAGAATCTGTTTAAGATCTGCTGATCCTACGTCCTGACATAACATCATATGAAATACTAAGGTGAAGTACATTGTATTTAACATTTTGAGGTAAAAAGGATGACTTTCTAAGAAAATCAAGTCAGGCAGCCCAGGTGTCTTTATGCACTTCCTGACCATTTGGCATGACAAGCTCAAGACACAGCTCTGCCTTTGTCTCTATGATAATGTGAAGGTATGGGCGATACTGTCAGACTGATTGGGTTAGCACCTATGCATTTGAATGCTTTGATCTTCCTACTGGAAGTCAAACTATGTGTGAATGTTTACATAGTCTTAGTTTTCGTGACCAGCTACTGTTTATACCATTTGGGGTACTATTATCTACACAGTCGGGGGTAATTGCCTGTATTGTCCTTAGATGCTTTTGTTTTAGTGGTCACTTCTAAGGCTGTGTGTAATGGCAACACCTTTAAGGACTGCCCACTGAATGCCTATAAAACATCATGTATACACTGCATTAGTTAGACTTGGATGACTACAGTGACGCACAGTGCGTTTCTCAATAAAGAGTAACTTCTGCTTGAAAGATATCCCAACGTCTCCTGGTCTCTGCTTCGACGAGGATAAAGTTTCCTACAGCTGCAAGTTGCAAAGTCACAAGGCGGCACGCGCGTTCTACAGTCTCTCGCAACAGCGCTTCAGGCTGCTTCAAAGTGATTCTCAATCAATGAATAGCGCACATTTATGCCAAGCAATTGCTAATGAAGTCGAGTTGATGAATTATGACAATGTATACTTTATGGCCTTTATATAATATGTTTTAGATGGTTGTAAGAATGCATATTTTATCTCTCTCATCTGAAGGATCTGCCTGCAATAGTACAGACATTTCAAAATAAGAGTCCCGGTATTTTTCGGGCTTGTTTATAATTAAAAGTCACACGCTAAGTTTTTTCTTCTTCTGGGCATTATTGGTATTTTGGTTACACAGTAAATTGCATTTAATATGATTTCCATTTAATTCATAGAAAATTATTGTACTCTCCCCCACAGGAAGAAAAGACTAAGAACTTTATTTGACATGTAATCATTATATAAATTTTACTAGTAAAATCTGTGTCCCATTTACTGAGAGAGACACTATATGACATAGCATGCTGTAATTTTGCATAATTTACAATGCATAATAATGCAAAAAAATTGTACGTAATTAAATGTAATAGTAGGCTATGTAATTAAAATTCATTTCAATAAATAAAAATACTGTTAAAAATCACGTTATTTGTTGTTTGTCACATGTAGTAGACCATTTTTGTGCCGTGGGTAATAGGAGGATTTTCCACCCGGCTACCACCGAAAGTATATTTCAAACCTGTGGGAAGCACTGTATATTATTAAAGGGTTAGTTCACCCAAAAATGAAAATAATGTAATTTATTACTCACCCTCATGCCGTTCCACACCCGTAAGACCTTCATTCATCTTCGGAACGCAAATTAAGATATTTTTGTTGAAATCCGATGGCTCAGTGAGGCCTGCATAACCTGCAATGACATTTCCTCTCTCAAGATCCATTAATGTACTAAAAACATATTTAAATCAGTTCATGTGAGTACAGTGGTTCATTATTAATATTATAAAGCGACGAGAATATTTTTGGTGCGCCAAAAAAACAAAATAACGACTTGTATAGTGATGGCCTTTTGTGTCGAATCAGCGGTTCGGAGCGCCAAAGTCACATGATTTCAGCAGTTTGGCGGTTTGACATGAGAATGTCGCCAACTTGTTCAATGTCGCCAACTTTTGTGTCGAATCATGATTCGACACAAAAGATTCATAACGCTCCGAAGCTTAATGAAGCAGTGTTTTGAAATCGGCCATCACTATATAAGTTGTTATTTTGTTTTTTTGGCGCACCAAAAATATTCTCGTCGCTTTATAATATTAATATTGAACCACTGTACTCACATGAACTGATTTAAATATGTTTTTAGTACATTAATGGATCTTGAGAGAGGAAATGTCATTGCTGGCTATGCAGGCCTCACTGAGCCATCGGATTTCAACAAAAATATCTTAATTTGTGTTCCGAAGATGAACGAAGGTCTTACAGGTGTGGAACGGCATGAGGGTGAGTAATAAATGACATTTTCATTTTTGGATGAACTAACCCTTTAACCTTACTCATGTTATAAGTTAAACAGATGTTATATTAAACTTAGTCTTGTCAACATTTTGGAAAATGTTTTTGTGTTCATTGAGATATTGTTTAAAATGTTACTTTTCAAAGGGGGTGTACTCATTTACGCTGAGCACTGTATATAAACATTATTCAGCCTCGATACCAATCCTTGAGATAGGCTCGGGACATTCCTATACATTAGGCTTCAAAATCTTTTACAGGCAATGCGTTTTAAAGGGGTCATATAAAAAGTAATGCATCAGCATAAGACTGACAAACGGCTACAACTTCATCGATTACAGGCACGTTAGTGAAGTGACAGGCAGAGGAAACACATCAACAGAATCACTGAACTAAAAATAACATTACAAACATATTTTGTGTTCCACAGAAAAATAAGTCATGATGCTTTGAACATGAGGGCAAGTGACAATTTATATTTTTGGCTTATTACAAGACAGCAATGGTAAATGTTTCTTGACGCATTTGTGATCTGACATAAGAAAATAAATAAATAAATAAATAAAAATCTTACGGGAATTGGCATTTGCAATCTCATTGGTTTCATTGGGATCCAGCCAGACCTTCTTCTTGCCACAGCGCAAGACACTGGATGCCAAGCGCTTCTGCAGTCTGAGCATGCTGAAAGATCAAATAAAGAACATGAGATGAGTTTGAATTGTTTTATGATTTAGAGAGCTAAATAGACAAATCTAAACATCTCAAATAGAGGAATGACAGCATAACCTTTTATTAAAAAGCAACAAATTAAGCAGATTTAAAGAGCTTAATGTCAACAATTCTTATTTTTTATGGAATATTGCAGCATTTATCATAAAAGATTTATCCTTGCACATCTTTTTAAAAAAAAAAAAAAAAAAACAATTCAGGTGCCCATGAAATCTTTAATCACAATAACGCAAAAGCCATTTCACCCGGAAATACATGACAATAGGGAAGAAAAAAAATAAAAAAAAACTAAACTTGATTTTTAATAACCTGAAGAGAACCTATACAGAACATTCCTTACAGTGAATTTTTAATTTTGTTTATAACCATGTAAACATTTCAATTAAAACATTTCAGACATTGCAGATGTTTTTGTGATGACCTATAAAAAGTTTTTTAATGCTGTAATGTTTAATTTTTCACAGTCAAACTACATTTTGCAGAATTACATGTCTGAAATTAATTTAATACAATTAAAAAGAAGTAAAAAAATAAGTCAAATCAGTCAAAATGTTATAATGATCAGATAAATACAATTTTATAGCTATTAATATTAAAACAGGGTTAAGTGTAGTGTGAAAAGCATACAGGAATCATAATTTTTTGGGTCTGTTTCTATCTTTCTTTACTGCGCGCTTCTGATCTGCATGCACTTCTCCAGCGCACGCTTCCTCCTGTCTTCCAAAGAAAGCTTGGTGCTTGCATAATTAAAAAAAAATAAAAATAAAAGTTGTTTTGTTTTACTGACTGACTAACATTTGTTCACCAGTATTTTAAATTGAATAATTATAATTAATATAGATACAAGAGTTAAAGGGTTAGTTCACCCAAAAGTGAAATTTCTGTCATTAATTACTCACCCTCATGTCTAGGGCCCTATGAAATCAGTTTTATTTTTTCCCAAATTCTGTTATATTTTTTTCCAAATTCCGTTTTTTCCTCTAATTTTTCTGGATTCCGTTTTAATTTTTCTGGATTCCATTTTAATGGTTTAATTACATTTTAATAATCAAAAAGCATGTCTAATTAATTTAATTCTTAAAAACAACTAAATGTATAAAAAAAAAAAAAAATTATGAAATATTTTGGGGTTTTTTTCAGAAATTCTTTTGTGCATTTTAATTTTTCTGGCAATCAAATGAACGCATAACATTAGTTTATCTTTTAACAATGAAATTTAACTTTTCAAACAATGTGCTACACAGAGCTTTACTGTTAAAAAACATGGAAGAAAAACAGATTATTCCTTAAAAATATAGTTTTAATAATCGATTATCATTAGATTTATTAGTGTTAGTAATATTATTACTACATTGAAACAGATCTAAATTCTACTGTACAACAGTAATATGTTTCTGTCAAGTAAAATCGAACTTTTATTTTGACGGGTTGCCGAGAGCTTTGAGTTTCTGTGTGTTTATGATATGATGATAGTTTTTCTCAAATGAAGCGGTAAAATGCTGATGAAGTGACTCTCAGCGTGGCTCTGGAGATGAATTTCGTGCGTTCATGTCCTCCACGAAATTACAACATTCAAGGTCCAGAAAAGTAATAAAAACATTGTTAAATTAAAGCTGCAAACAGTGATGAAAGGGCCCTCGCACCCGGGGCCACCACCACTCATTGTATGCCTGACTTATTAAAGTTTTGCATGATTTAAAGTGTTTCTAGCATGTTTGGTAGTTCGTGGAATACTTAAATGTGTTTCTGGGAGTGAATTAGAGGTCTGCATTTCCCGCGGCTCTCCCGCAGGACCCGATAAGATTTCTTGCTGCGCGGGATTAAATTTTGAATGAAAGGCAGATTGCGGTCGGTAACTATAGTGTACATTAGGCGGGAGCGGGCGGCCTGACAATAACCCGGTCGCTCCCGAGATGCTTTGACATCAGCGCATCTGTGCTTGAACTTGAAGTGAACAAAACTTTCTGCAGTGGTGGCGTTCACACAGTCCCCAGTTCCCTGTCCTCTGTCCTGAGAAAACTGGCAAGATATGTTCTTTGCATTAGAGGTCTGCGCGAGTGCACCTTCAGAGAACATTCAAACTTTGTGATCGGATTTTGGAGGAGAGACGTTCTGAATCGGTTGTCAGTCAGCGTCATTCTGTTCTTGCATGGATGTTAAAAAAGATTTCATTTTGCAGTATAGCTAGTAGCTAAGCCAACAGTTTTCGTTTATATGCATTTTTGGCTTAGCCTATAGTTTTGAGGGACATGTTGTAGGCTATTTAATTTAGCCTATTTTTCTCTGTGATATTTAGCCTATTATTCTTTGTGACATTTTTTCTCGTGTTGACATCATCATAAGAGAAATAACAAATAAAAATCTTGTATAAGCTATGCAACATTTTATATTTGTTATCCCCAATCACTCTCTTTCTTTAGGGGAAGTTTAAATGCGAGATTCTGGAAAATCTAAATTTAGCGGGACCCGTCGGGTCGGGAAGAAAATCACTATATGCGGATAGCGGGTGAACACAGAGTGAATTTTAGGCGGGTGCGTGCAGAATAGAACCATGCGGGAGCGGGACGAAAAAAAACAGTCCCGCACAGACCTCTAGAGTGAATTACAGTGTAAAGCATGCCATTTCCTGCTGCCAGCAGGTGGCACTATGACTAACTGAATATTGGCATGGAGATATCTTCAGGCCAGGGGCTTCATTTATAAAACTTTGCGTAGATTTCATGCTACGCCAGAACCTGTGCAAAATTCCCTTTATAAGCTTACAATGCCTATAGTTTTACTATGCATAACGTCATCTGCATATCATTTCCATGCATATTCCCATCCACTTGACACTGTGTTTAATGGTACAAGACATTATGAAAATATGACTATAAATGCCATCAACATTACATTGCTAAATATCATTCACTATCCTCGTCTTGTTTTAGGAAAAAAAGTTATCAGTGAAGAGTTATTCTCATTCTTTTCCACTGGCCAAATAGTATTTAATTGTTTTAAACAAATCAAATTTATGCAATTTTGCCTATAAGGTAAACATATATGTTAGGATTTTTATATATTTTAATGGAAATAGATAGGCCTTATTTTTGCATTGTAAATTATTGTCTGACTCAGCACGTCACTGACAAAACATTTTAAAAATAAAACATGCATATCTTACCGTTTCCTTCAAAATCTATCCTTTAAAAACAATGGCATTTTTCATAATATTGGGAAGACCACGAAAGGGGTTAAAATTAGGCTACTTTCTGTCTGTGTATGACACCAGCAGCACACCTGCGTTCAGCAGATGTTGTACAGTAGCTACTCGGACGATCACCGAGCGATTCTTTCGGTGTCTGTCATTATGGCATTATGCTGCTAAACCATCTGCTTAGATGGAGTGCGCATCATCGATCATTATTCGCGAGAAAATATTTTCTCAAAACATGAGTTCTGCTATTTAGAACTCAATTTAAAGCAGAATTATCATGCACCAAGCAATTCTCGCCTTAGTTAAAACATTTAGTCACAGCATCCACTACAAATATTTCTTTTTAAATTAAATGTGGACTCAGTAGAATTTCAAAAACACTGTTTGGAAGTTAGTCGGGCCGACACCAACAACAAACGTCTAACCAATCAGCATTAGGGGGCGTATGACAGTCGAGGAGAGAGAACGAGCAAGAGGGAGATTTGAAAATAAGAGAAGAAAAAAAACAAAAAAAAAAAAACTACAACTGCAGAACGAGAGATGGGACAATACAAAAGCTCAAAAGAATATCACTGGAATGAAGGTTTATGACTGGGCAAGCGCTTTAGGACAGCGTTTATATTAGAAAAGCTTTCCAGCGCTGGAGAGAGCTAAGTGGGAAGGCCTGAAAACAGACGCGGAGGCTGCTTTGATTCCACTTCTCATGTGAGTAACACTGGGTTTGATTGTCTGGAGCTGCTGTGCTGTTGGCGACTAACAACGAACACTTTGCATTTACTCTTGTGTACTGTACGTTCATTTTTTGTGCTTCCGTGTCGTTCGTTCATCAACTGCACTTAATTTTTCATGAAGCATTTTGTTGCGCGTCAGCTGTGATAAACAGACATCCACTCGCATTGCGTGTGTAACAGTGGCCAGATAGTGAGAGTATTGCAGTTAAACTACTGCACACTGACGACCGCTAGAGAATGCAGTGTTTAGTGTCTCGCCTTGCGACTCGCCTGCCAGCAGCGGACGGGCTGGGGTTCGAGACCGACTCGCAGCAGGGTGGTTAGGATTGGAGTGTGAGTTTTGGAGGTGGAGCAATGAAGAGAGGCGTGGGTTTGTTTGGGTTGATTTCAAATATCAACAATGTCCAACAGCGTTTTTCAAAATCTACTGATCCCACCTCTAAAATAATAAATGTTGTAACTTCTGGATAATGATTTCATGAAATTTCAGTGCTTAATTCCATTAACGAGAGTGGCATATTTAATCTAAATGCGTTTATCAGATGTAAAACAGAGTTTAAATCATTCTGTTTACTTCATTACTTCGCTCACTCCATCAAAAGAGTGCGTACGCACGGTCTAGAGCTCCCGCACGGTGCGCACATATTTACGCCATTTATTTTTATAAATCCCAATATGTGCGTGGAAAATTGAGTATGCACATTTCAGTGCCTTTTCTGTGCGTACACAAAGTTTATACGTGAGGCCCCAGGAATCTTATAAAACATGCGAAGTTTGGGGCAGATCGGACATTGTATGCCCGAGTTACAGCAACTTCCTGTTTCATGGCGAAACATCGAATTTGTCGGGCCGCCACGGACACGCCCGTCAGAGAAAACTCAAGATCTTTGCAATGTAATGTCACAAAGGCCTTTAGAGTAGACTGACCAAATATGATGTTGATCTGATTAAAGTTCTAGGAGGAGTTAGTTAAAGTACAATGTCTGGAAATGGCAAAAACTGCACAAATTATGTAGAGAAAATTCAAAATATCGGACTTCCTGTTGGTTTTCAGATTTTGCACCAGGAGCCTATTTTGTAGGTATTGGGCTGTTACATGTGTCTACCGAATTTCATACCTGTACGTGAAACGTAGCACGAGGGGCACTTCGTTGAAATTTTGTAGGTGCCACTATCGAGCCATTTTGCCACACTTAATTCTGAAACCCATATCAGACAAACTTTCACCACTTCTGACGCATGTGCAGAAAGTTTCATGAGTTTGAGCATGTTTAGGCCCTCAAAAATGCAATTCATTTCGGAAAAGAAGAATAAACAGACCAATTCCAATAGGGTCCTCACACCATTGGTGCTTGGGCCCTAAATAGTCAACGTGACTACAGTGGTTCAACCTTAATATTATGAAGTGACAAGAATACTTTTTGTGCGCAAAAACAAAACAAAAACGTAAATAGCGTAGCAGAATGCCAGGGGGAGAGACGAATTTGTTAAATAAAGTCGTTATTTTTGTATTGTTTTTGCGCACAAAAAGTATTCCTAACCCTTCAATGTTATTATTTCAGATAGATTTGATAGTCTAATTGAAGAACATGGTGTTAACAAAAGTTTTTGTTTTACTGACCAAGAGAAGCATGTCCCGCTAAACTGCACAATTGGTGGTAAGAAATGAATGGAAGTTTATCCTAGTTATAGTCAAATAATTGTTTATTTATTTATATATTTTTAAATTTTATATTCTAAAAACCCAGATTGTGTTGAAGTCACTGTTATTTTGTGCTGAGGAAAAGCAAAATCTGGGTTATTGTGGTATGGTGATTCTGTATTCTGAGATAAGTTCTAGAAAATCTTACATATTAAATTGACAAATTCAGTCTTATTTATTCCTCCAGATGATGCTTGATGTGCTTGGATTATTTTTTATTAATTAATAAGGTCAAGGGAGTGCTGGATGATTAATGACATATAGCACGGTAAATGATATTGGAAAAAAGTGGTTAGGTGAACATTCTAGGAACATTAGAACAGGGGTACTCAACCGGCGGCCCGAGGGCCGCATCTGGCCCGTCAGCATTAAATTTGTGGCCCGCATCATGCTACATATAAATGTATTTTTATTATAATTTGCGTTCAAAATTAGCGTGAATATTAATATTTTTACACGCACACTAGGATAGACGTACACTGCGTGTGACGCTGTAATCATCAGCACAGAACGCGCATAGTGTACGCGCGCAGCACAGTTTTTCTAACCGCAAAGAACAATGTAGACTGAAGGCACTTTGCACGTTCGCATTGAATAGTTTTTGCACTAATTTAGTTTGTCCACAAGGTGTCAGCACTGAAACGGGCTGTTGTTTCAGTCTGAAAAGAAACGGAGAAGACAGAACAAGAGTAACAACAAACACAATAGCCGATCTTGTCGAAGAGCGCTCGTCTGAGGGGATTAAAAGATACCAGCACATCTATTTTAAACGAGCACAAAGACATTTTATTGCAACTATTTGAGCGAAAAAGACCAGACACGCATGAATCTCTCTAGTGCGCATGTGTCGAGCACTTGTTCATGAACGCTATCAAAGGCTCGACTGTGCACGCAAGTAAAAAACGAAGTAACCTTATTTTTCCTTCATATAATGCAGTTGACACCAGTGTTAATTTTGGCAGCCATTTTTGATTTAGTCTTAGGCTGTGTCCGAAATCGCCCCCTATACCCTTAAATAGGGCACTATTTGAGGGGACAGCCATTTTTAGTGGTGTCCGAAACCATAGTGGATGTTACTGAGTGCACTCATTCAATCCCATAATGCATCGCAATAAAGAGTGTACAACCGATGTACATTCAACGGCTAGAGAATAGCCTTGTTCGAGATGCATCGGTGCTGCGCAGACTAATCAGCGTATGGCATCAAAGTACCGCGAGAGCGATTCAAAAGCATAAGGAGTCGCATGCTCTCCAATCGCTCTTGCGGTACTTTGATGTCATATGCTGATCAGTCTGCGCAGCGCCGATGCATCTCGTACAAGCCCCCATACCCCATTCACTATTCCCTACATTAGTCCACTTATATAGTCCACTTGAAGGAGTGAATGAGTGAATTCGGACAGAGTGCGCCGGATGTGATGCTGTTTTGTCTTTGTGCTTTGCTTGTTGGTTAAATAAATAAAATAAAAATTCTGACAGTATGGTTGTGATTGCTTTATGTAACGCACCTGCACGAGTATTTCCCGCAAATTAGTATTAGCAATTACAAGAGTTGCTGCTTCACTATGTCATGCTTTCATGAAATTATATCTATTGTTCTTCGAATTATAGTACAACAACAAAATGAAGATTTCAGAGAACAACGAATATAGTAGTCTTGAAAGTTTGTTAACATGGGGATGTGTAGCCTACAATACTCACATATAAACGTAAAAAATAAATAAATAAAAGCCTTGTGTTATCCATTGCTGCACACGAATGAGGTAAGCTTTTTATTTTACATCATCTGCCGCGTGCACGTTAAGACTGCAAACTCGGCGAAAAAAGCCAGCAAACTCGGGTTTGATTTGGGTATGCTATACAGCTGTCTGTGTAATAACTACAATAATGTTTAAATATCATATTTTCTGGCTAGTTTACTTTTTTATAATACACCATACAAAAGTTTAAATGAGTAAATCTTCTATAAATATTTTTTAATATTAATTTTCTTTCCTGACATAGCCTACTCCAATTCTTGTTAAAACACAGTAGATATGCTTATTCTATGCATTTTGAGCACTTTTTGTGTGAAATCATTTATTTTGTCCATCAAGGGTGTACTTTCACTTTAATTGAGCGTTAGCTGCGCAGCAAAAATAGACCCAGCGCCGAAACGATCGCGGCACTGCTGCTTCTGATTCGTGCAGTGTGAATGCTCTCATCTGTTAACATGGGCGCCGAAAAAAAAAAAAAATTACGCGCTGCTTACGCTCTGCTGACGTGTGCGGTGTGAAACCACGGTGCATTGTGGGTATTCTCCAGCCGTTGAGCGTGCACCTGTTGTACACTCGTTACTGCGGTGCATTGTGGGATTAAATGAGCACTCGACAACATTCACTATGGTTTCGTACACCACTACAAATGGCTATTCCCTCAAATAGTGATGGCTGTTCCCTCCCGGTGCACCGAGTGTCCGAATTCACTCACTCGTTTTCATTCACTTCTTCAAGTGGACTATGTTAGTGGACTAATGTAGGGAATAGTGAATGAGGGTATAGGGGGCGATTTCGGACACAGCCTTAGTCTTTATCTTCAGACGAAAATGCTCCTTAGTCTTAGTCACATTTTAGTCTTTCATATTTTAGTCTAGTTTCAGTCGACAAAAAGTCATCACATTTTTGTCAAGTCTTAGTCATTACTTTTAGTCAAACTACAGTTACCAACATTAATTTTGATAGCTATTTTATATGTAGTCTTTAAACAAAAGTCATTATAATTTTTCTCTTTAGACCAATTCATTTAAGCTTATGAAAAATTTGAATCAAGGTAACAGGCTGTATTGACAATGCACTCTTAGCAGTAGCACTTGTGCAACTGTACATATCCCTTTTCAGTGGTTCTCAAACTTTCTAGAGTGTCATACCCCCTGAGGGATTTAACATCCGTCTGCATACCCTCTCTTTTCCACTTACTGCAGTTACACCTTTTCCATTAAGGGACAATATTTGCCTTCTTAAATCGATTTTTCCAGTGCATTTTTTTACCTTTATAAATACCTTTGTAAAATAAATAATGCCTTAAAAAAAATTTTAAAAATTCAATAAATACAATGATGATAAAAACGAAGTGATATTTTTAAATATTACATTAAAACCGCCAGTAGGTGGCGGTAAGTCACTGTTTTTATGAGTGAATCATCGAGTCATTCATTCTTTCAGTATCAAAGCAAGCGGCTGCATTTATGAATGGATCACTGAATCATTGACGATTCGTTCAAAGACAGATTTGTTCACGAAACAGCTTGTGTGCTGCTCTGCTGTGGCTTTCGTTGCAAAACAGAGCAAAAATACTGACAATACTGTTTAAAATGTACATCACTTAATACCCTTTTGTTTGTTGAACTGTTGTATAAAATCAATATTCGGGATATTATATATTATATTCGGGCAATATTCTTGCTGGTATAATATGATCAACATTAAAAACAGTATAACTCACAGAAGGGTATGTTTTTGTATTGAAGAGAGTTTTAATCCTAAATCTACATGCAGTCTGTGTCTATATTTGTTCTTCATGCTAGTAGTGCTAAATCCCCACTTTTACAAAGGTAACGTTATATTGTCGAGAACAGCACTAATGTAGCGCGATGCTGGCTTGTGTGGGTGCAGTCAGTTTTGACCGCGAAAGATGGGGTAATTTGACTGAATGTCGTGTATATAGGACATTTTACCTGCTAGAAATACATGCCCAGTTTTAATGTTATTTTAAGGAGGAGTAGAATTAAATGAACGGCAAAACTCAGCATTTTGAGAACCACTGCTGGATATCAGCCTACACTTAGTCGAAGATTTAGTCAGTAAACGAGCATCGCAATATAGACCGACTGAATGACACTAATTTAAGAAGAAAATCTCAAATGAAGATCGCTGAACTCCAGCTTACTTGTCTGTGTTTTCAGATCCGCGCTTCTTCCTCATTGAAGACTAGAGAGAGCGCGTGTGCGTGGTTGCCAGATAGCAAAGATTAAGTAAAACGTGTTCTTTTAACAAAAAAACTCTGATTGGGGTTTAAATTCTGGAAATCTGGCAACCGTAAGCGTGACCGCTCGTAAAAACAGTCTGTAATGTTTTGTCTCCTTTATTCGACAAAAACAAAAAGTGATTTCAAAAGAGTGATTTTGGTAAAGTTTTTAGTCTTTTAGCCACATTTCAGTCTCGTCTTTTTTCGTCAACTATATTGCATGTGTTGTTTTAGTCAAGTTATCGTTAAATGACATTGGTGTCGTCTCTCATTGTCTCGTCTTAGTCATGGAAAAAAAGGTCGTCAACGAACATTTTTCGTCATAGTTTTCGTTAACGAAATTAACACTGGTTGACACTCCTCAAACTTTGCAGTGTGTAAGTTGCCGATAGCCCTCTTAGCAGCATGAAAAACAAAACTTTTATTCTTAATGTCAATGTGTTATAAACCGAAAGCAAGCAGAGTGCTCCCATTACAGAAATCGTCATATCATTGGGCTCACGGAGAACATCTTATTTATTATGTTTACAATGTTGGTTATAATTGGAGAATTCATGAGACTGTGATTGAAAAAAAAAAAAAGATTTTTGGATTCTGACCAAATTAAAAGGTAGGTAATAATAATAATAATAATAATAATAATAATAATAATAATAAAAGAGTCATTCAACAAAATGGGTGCCATTTGGTTCCGCAACGTTTGATCAGATGCATAAGGCACAAAAAATGTCCCAAAGTCTGTTTCCAAAGCTTAAAGTTATTAATTCAAGTGTTCTTTTTAACATGATATATGATAAAATGCTTTTCTGAAGATTAGCATACTATTTTTAATCATTTTTCATCATTACATAGCCAATTTCACATGTCCGTGTTAACCAACATGACATTTGCATCTAAAACATCACCAAATAAGTTTTTTTTTTTTTTTCAAACATATACTATTTTCAGGATTATATGTGTGTCCCTGTTTACATATATATTTATTCACAATAAACCTTTTTTTTTTTTTTTAATATTTTATGATTTGTACACGTCCCTCAGTTTGACTTACCACCCCGTCACACTAACTTGTTTTATCTATAAATAATGCACTGTTCCTTTAAATGACATCACAAAGCTGAAGTGACATCATTTGAGCCTTATAGCCACCAAGAACAAAAGCAGGAAACTATGTACATTTTTTTTTTTTTTTTCCATTGTTTATTTGTTGCTTTTTCAATCCCAAAATGTCCCCCGATAAAAATCACGTTCTAGGGGGTAAAACGTTTTATTTTTTGTCAGGGTTCCCTTGGTAAAATGTCCATTCCAAGGGCTAAATATCATGTTATTTGGGATCGCTTCAACCCGTGGACATGAAAAACAACCTGCGGCAACAGTGTAAAAGTAGCCCAATTCTGCGGGAAAACCGCAGACTTGGCAACACTGTTTGGTTCATAAATTCACTCATTCACTCACTCACTCACTCACTCACTATATCACTCACACACTTTTTACTCAATTTGAATGTCTCCCCTCCCCCAGTTTTTAAAGTTTAAAACCAGCAGATCATATAGAGAAACACTTTGTCCATAACACCCCGTCACATCAGTTACCACCCTGTCACATTTACCACCCCGTCACAGGGTCATTTTGTTAAAAGTTTATGGAAAGAAAATGATGTTCTTGTTGTGTGGACTAATCAGATAAATGTAACTTTATTTGTATTTTTTAAGTGAATTCATTTTTTTCAGTACAAACAATGAGGCCATTGAAACATCAAATTCATATTTCAAGATTAAAAATCTAAGAATAAAAAATATATATTAAATTACAGACTTTCTATTGATGGTTTCGAAAAAAGGGACATTTTACTATTAGGAAAACATTAGATTTTAAAAATCTGTTTCTTGTTTTACTACTCCAATGGCATACATATTGTCCGTGACAGGGTGGTACAAGAATGGCTTCCTTGCCTGAATAAAAAGGATATCATCAATAAAGATTTTGTGCCTGAGGTGGGAAAATACGTTTTTTGGAGGATTAACATATCTTTCAAGTTGTAGGTTTGTTTAAAAAAAAAAGTTTGTTCTTAATGAAAATTTTGAAAAATGCAAAGTGGAAATGGCACCCGTTTCGTAGAATGACTCAAAACCTTTGAGCGACCCCGAGTATAAATAAGTACTACAAAAAGTGTTAAAAAGGTGCAATGGAGTATAAAAAAAGACTATAAAAAAGTGCAATGTTTTCGTCTTACTGACAAGCTGTCTCATCAGCCAGTGAACAACAGCCAGACCTGAAATTACTTGTGAAAACAATGCAGACATTTTACTATAAATAAGGACTTCTTTTCATCAGTTCTTGTTTTTCTTTATGCATGTGTGCATTAAGAATACAGAAAGACAAGCTATTAATCCTTTTTTTAAATACCATTTTTCATGTTCAGTGACACTTTAAATAGGACAACCATTAAAGTACTAGTAAGACTTAGCTAGATAATAAACTGCACTTGTAAATACTTGTAAACACTTGTAAATACAAATATCGTCTTAAGTAGACCTAAATAAAAGTCTTACGATCCAAGTTATAATTTGTGGCCCTTTGCATTTCATGTGGTTAAAATGCGGCCCTCTTGGCCTCCGAACTTGAGTACCCCTGCATTAGAAGATGCTTAAAGTTAGGGGAACGTCCTGCAAACCTAAAAAGAACATTTCCATTTCTTTAAAGAAAACTTTCCTGGCTAACCAAAATCAAACTTTAAAAATGTATGTATTTGGGAACATTCTGGAAAAAAAAAAATAGTTAGCTGGATTATAATTAAATGTCTGACATGCTAACATCAATTTATTGACCGCACAACCAGGTTTACAACAGTTCCAGTAATAACATGTTACTTTTGCATACAATTATTACTATTCACATACCACAGTATTAGCATGGTAGCCTACTCCAAAGATCAGCGCGGTACATGGATATCGTACTTTTTGATCCATGAAGCCTCCCTTTTATTTATTTATTTATTTATTTATATTAAAAGGCCAGTTGTGTTGATAAATGTGAGCTTAGTCTGATTATTTGGTACGAGCACAAAAAAACGTGGAACACCGCGCCCTGCACAATACTGAGTTTTAAAGCTCATTACAAACCCAGAACCCATGAACTTAGGATAAAGTTAATAAGAAACGCTTTCCCTTTCGACATTTTATCAAAATATCAGCGAATAGCATCATATTTTCCAGAACTTTGGTTCTTTTTGAACAATAAGCCTACAACTCTTACCTCATTGCGGTGAATCGCTGAGAGAAAGGAGCGAACGTAGAGAGCGCTATAGTATACCATTATAAAGGAAGGGTATTTGACCAAAATCATCAGCGTTTATAGTTCATTAAAGATAAATTGTTGTGCAAAGTTATAATAAATTATGTTTTACAATGCATGCCTTCACATTTCATCTGCATATTTTTGTGTAAGCCTAAACTGTTATTCATTAAGGTAGACGTGAGAGGGAATATCAGACCCCTTTTTCGATTAGAATGGTACGTCCCAAAAAGTACAGCGGACTATGGGCTACGTCGTGACGTAAGCTCGTTTTTAGGAGATCATGTTCTGCGTCCCAATTCGCATACTATCCGTACAAGAATATACACTGACAAGAAGCGAAACTCAATAGAACGTTCCATTGCAACACCGGCGCCCAGCAGCAGCCCTACGCTTCCGCCATTTTGGGGTGAAAGCGACTCGGCAGTCCACTAGTTTCTATGGCAATATCAGCTGCTTTGTTAAAAAAAACAAAAACGTACATTAAAGCTAAAATCCAACCTGAATGATGACAACACAGAATAAAATACTATCGCTAGTGATCATCAAATCCTTTTAACAGTTTTTTTTTTTTTTTTACAGACTTTGTGTTTAAGTCTTCCACTTTTTTCACAAAACCTTGCTCTCTAGAAACCCAGTCAGTTTGGGTTCAAATTCTTTTAAGTTCAAGTATTAGCATTATAAACACTGAATTAATACCAACATATGAAATTAAATTAAAGACATGCATCAGAAAAATTGGGAATGTTGGACAATAAATATATAACAGAATATAACAGCTTGACAGAAACTGTTTTTGCAGTGTTGTCTTATATTAATGTCTGTTAAAGCAAGACTATGTAAACAAAAAAACACAACGACTGTGTCCAAAAGTGGCAATTATGGGATAACAGACACAGCAATGCATCATTCCATAAGATCATTATGTTTGTAGCGTGATCCAGGGGATTAAAACGTATTTCATACCTAGTGGAGTAATTTACTATTACTATATTATATATGTACGTTTTAATCCTCTGGATCACGCTACAAACATGATGATCTTAACTTTATTAATTATTAATTTATTAATTTACTATTAATAGTAAATATGTAGAGTTGCATAAAATGGAAATACTCAATAAAGTAGGCTAACTACCTCAGATGTGTAATTTGAGAAATTTTCTATTGCGTTTCTGATTTGGCTGTGAGATTCGCCGATTTTGGATGCGTAGATGTGATCCCAGATAATAATGACCTGGCGGTCCGCCAGCGTTTTTTGGGCGGCACAAAGTCAGCGGCTTGACACGGTCGGACCACCGTCGGCACACCTTCGGCAAGCCGACCAATCTGAAAATGCCGTCGGGCTAACAGCGTTTTTTGGGTGGCATGCCACCAGCGGTTTGCCGCTGCTGGACCACCGTTGGTACACCAGTGGCAAACTGATAGTCGGTCCAGTTTCTACTGAGCGCTTACAGGACATCTTTTTTGATAAGTGTATTTATTTTATATTATCTTTGCAGTTAAAAAGAATCCGAAAGCACTGAATAAAAAATATTGAGACCTAATATCTATATCAAAAGCTTAGTATTACTGCCTATGAGCACGCTTTCAAATAAAATAATGTGGTTGAATGTTTGTAAAAACAACAATAAATAATTAAGTTATAAAAGTTATACAATTATAAAAGTGTCCCACTATCACATGCTGGGGTGGTATTTTGCTCCTATGAACGGGTCATAAAACTACAAAATGAGTTTTAAATTCATGATTTAATATTAATGAGATTTTTTATGTAATGTTTTAATTCTAGATGTTTATTTATGTAAATGCTGCATGACTGTGGCGTGTTTTAATGCGTGTGCGCGCCGAACATTCGAACCGCTTTCAAACACCGGAGCGGCGCAGAGTTGCCATGGAAACAGAGAAACAACAACTGACAAGCATCAAAAACAGCAGTCTCTCGCTGTTGTTTTCACTTCTTTCAGGTGAGTTTAGTCGCTAAAATCACACAAATAATACACACAACTGTTCTTGACACTTCTCTAACATGTAATTGACACACTTCTGTTGAATATTTACTTTATAGAAACGGTTTAGTGTCTTCGAAAAACTCCGTTAGCATCTCCGTTAGCATCCCGTTTTCAGAAGAGGTATGCTAACTCTATCGATTGATTTGTTTATGATAGTTTAGGCTTTTAATCACATCTTTATGTGTAGATGAGAGGTTTTGATAGTTTTGTAAAGGTTTTGCTGTCAATGGGTGATTAGAAGCTGGCTAATTTATAAACGTAAATGTAGCCTACTGTTAATCGGTGACATAACTTGCATGACGCACAAGTTTTCAAAAGCGTTTTGATCTCTCATGGTAAACAAATATTGATAAACATTATTCTGTGATTTCAGCAGCGATAAAATAACCCCTCTACAACAGAGGGGAGGCTCCGAATATTTCAGCATTTCTGAAGGAAGCTGCTGGCAGAAGAAGGAAACACAGGTGAGCTGAGGAAACTCACCAAATAACTCCATATCCATTTTTTTTCCACCATATTTTTCACCTATACCATGCATCTGTTATTTTCTTCCTTTTTATTTTCTCAAATTTACATTTTTTATTTATTTAATTTGTTTTAAGAAGGCTTTGACATCCAAATGTAAGTGACACTGTATGAGCAATATTTAATGAATAAGTAAACCTAAAAACATAAATTCTGTTTTCTGTGTATTCTTCTTTTTCTGCTGTAGCTTATTTTCTTTTAATTAAACCTGGCATTGAATAATAATATCGTTGGCTCTGTGACAAATTGTTTATGTTTCTAGATACTTCCCTGCTGACGCTCTGCACCATAGCAGAGTTGGAGCGGATAAAAAAGTTCCTGTCGGACCACATGACTAGTAAGTAAACCCTCTTAAACATACACTAATGTTCAAAATTGTGGAGTTGATAAGATTTTTAATGTATTTAACAGAAGTCTCTTCTGTTCACAAAGGCTGCATTCATTGGATCAACATACAGTAAAAACAGTAACATTCTGAAATATTACTACAATTTAAAATAATTTTTATTATGTGAATATATAGTAAAGTGTAATTTATTCCTGTGATCAAAGCTGTGATTTTCAGCATCATTACTCCAGTCTTCAGTGTCACATGATCCTTCAGAAATCATTCTAATATGATGATTTGATGCTCAAGAAACATTTGATTATTATCAGTGTTGAAAACAGTTGTGCTACTTCACATTTTTTTCAGGACTCTTTGATGAATAGAAAGTTAAAAAAGAACAACATTTTTTGAAACAGAAATATTTACCCTCACTTTTGGTCAATTTAATGCATCCTTGCTGAATAAAAATGTGAATTTCTTAAAAAAAAAAAAAATATTGACCCTATTAGAGTACACTACAGTTTATAGGTTTGGGATCAACAAATCCTGTGGGGGAAAAAAATAATAAAAAGAACAAAAATTGGTTTAAACTGTTAAAACAGTTTTCACAACAATATTAATCAGCACAACTGTTTTCAGCATTGATAATAATCAGAAATGTTTCTTGAGCAGCAAATCATCATATCAAAGTCCATTAAAGGAGGTAGTTAGCTAATCTTTCTCCTGTTGCTCTTTCTATCTCAGGATGCCCAGCAAGGTTACTAGAGATTACAGCAGCTCCAGTTTGGATCCAGCCTCACTTGTGAAGACTTCAGATGATGGAAACTATAGATGGACATACAAAACTGACAGATATTATCCTTATATTGTAATCATTGGTCCCGTTTCACAGACAGGGCTTAGATTAAGTCAGGATTAGGTCTTAGTTAAATTAGGACATTTAAGTAGCTTTTTTAAACATGCTTTAGAAAAAAAATAAAAAAACATTACTGTTGTGCATCTTGACACAAAACAATGACACTGACATATTTTAAGATGTGCTTTCAGTTAAAGGGTTAGTTCACTCCAAAATTACATTTCTGTCTTTAATTATTCACCCTCTTGTCGTTCCAAACCCGTAAGAACTTCAATCTTCAATCAGAACACAAATTAATATATTTTTGATGAAATCCGAGGGTATCTGATCCACACATAGGCAGCAACGTCATTGCACCTTTTGATATCCAGAAAGGTAGTTGAAAACCTAGTTAAAATAGTCAATGTGACTACAGTGGTTCAAAAAGTATTCTCGTCACTTAACATTAAGATCAAACCACTGTAGTCACGTTGACTATTTTAACCATGTTAATGGTTAACTACCTTTCTGGATGTCAAAAGGTGCAATGACGTTGCTGCCTATGTGTGGATCAGAAACCCTCGGATTTCATCAAAAATATATTAATTTGTGTTCTGAAGATGAACAAAGGTCTTACGGGTGTAGAACGACAAGAGGGTGAGTAATTAATGACAGAAATTTCATTTTTGGGTGAACTAACCCTTTAAGCCTTGTCTGTGAAACTGGGCAAATGTCTTAAAGGGAAGGTTTGCATGACAGTTTTGCTGACAAATAAACAGGGATATCTCCTTGGAAGCTTGTTTCCGTCACTAAATAAAAAAAGGTAATTGTAGGGCTGCACAATAAAAAATTTATCGCACAATACGGAAAATATCATTGAACTTGAATGCGATTATCGCTTAAACGCGATTCTTCATGCGATTATGAAATCGCAAAGGCTGCGATTCATTTTTTTATGCGCAGTTTGTCAATGAAGTATGGCTCCAAATGCTAATCCATCTGAAAGCACTGCGAGTTTGAATCGCTTATAATGTACATTTGAAAAAGCAACACGCAGCAAACATCTTTCAAGACATGAGAAGCATTTATTAACATCTTGTCCAACAAAAGACAACATTTAATAACATGTTTTTACTCCAAACTCACTTTATAACAGCAATTTAGCATCCTTCTGTGAGATGATGTGTCTTCTTACACAGAATAAGGCAGTCGTGTATTTATTAGTCATGTTTAATCAATCAAAACTTTTCAATCTTCTGTTTATTCAGCTACAGCGATATGACGCGTGTTATCCTCTTCTGCTGCAGGGCATATTTAGAGTAGAGGTCTGCAACCCGGTTTCGGGTCGGGTTCGGGTAAAGGTTTCATGAATAGCTTTGGGTTCGGGTTGGGTTCGGGTCTGTAACTGAGAAAAACTATATAGGCTGTAAGTCTTGCGTGCCGTCTTCTGTGTTGTGCTCGAAAGAGTGCGCGAGAGTGGGAGCACATTTATAATTCACATTTAGGCCTATTAACTGTTTTGCGCATGTGCTCCCGCTCTCGCGCACTCTTGGTCACAACGCGGCACACGACTCTCAAACCTCTGACTATGAGTGCGATAAGGCAAACAATTACTGAGGGAAAACTTATTACAGTACCAAATGATGCAGGGAAAGCAGCACAACGAATTCTACCAAATAACAGGTGAGCCAGGGGATAGCACAATTATACACAAGCCACTAAAATTACTACACAATAATGTGTGTGTGAAGTGAACGACTACTGAGAGAGCAGCCACAAATCAAATAGCCGCGCTACCGTCTCTGTCTCAGAAATCAGAGCTTTCTCAAGAGGTCTACTGTAAAATACTACATCATTTGATATTTATATTTAAATGTTTTAAACATTGTATGATATCGTAGACGAATAAGTGTAAACTCTATGAATGAAATGAGCCAAGCGCGTTCGTAAATCAAATAGCCGTGTTTCTCTTGCGTCTCTCAGAAATCAGCCTTGTCAAGAGCAGGCTACTATCACCTAAAACACTACATCATACACATTTTGTATTATTTTATTTGATAGGCTATGTGTATTTAAATGTTTAAAACATCTTACGATATGATAGGCTACATGACTGAGTGCAAACTAAATGAAGCGCGATCGTGTCAAATGGCCTCTGTGCGTCTTTTCTACTACATAGCCTGATGTTTCTGTCTATTTAAACGTTGTTCGATGATCTTGTCATTCAACCAATAAATAGCTCAGCGGTTACGTGAAGTGTAGGTCTTACAAACCTGTCTTGGCTTACGATAGCAAGAATGGTACATCTCTATAGCAACGGATTTCGGGTTCGGGTTAAACTATAACAGTACCGTTCGGGTCCGGGTCGGGTCGGGTCAAACGATCTCGGGTACGGGCCGGGTTCGGGCCTCAGTTTAAAGCCCGTGCAGACCTCTAATTTAGAGTTTCCTGCGCGAAAGCGCCCTCTGGCTTTCAGATGGAGAAGCATTTACTACTGATCAGAGCCATACAGCTCTGACAAGCTGCGCAAAAAATAATCGCAGCCTTTGCCAGATCGTGTGCGATTTAATCGCGATAAATCGTGCAGCCCTAGGTAATTGCGACTTTCTATCATGCAATTCTGACTTTATAACACGCAATTCTGACTTTATATCACGCAATTCTGACATATCACACAATTCTGACTTTATATCACGCAATTCTGACTTTATAACTCACAATTCTGACTTTATAACTTGCAATTCTGACTTTATATCACAATTCTGACTTTATATTATGTAATTCTGACTTTATAACTCACAATTGTGATATTTAAATCTCGCAATTCTGAAAAAAAGTCAGAATTGTGAGATAAAAATTTGCATTTTTATTTCATGGTGGAAACAAGCTTCCATATATCTCAGTACATGTAAGATTAAACATGAACATGAAAGATTAAACATTCTTCATTTACATATGACCAACATTGTAACAATACAAAGTGTTGAAAATCTGCAAACTTGCCCTTTAAAAATGTTGAAGATAGCATCCTTTTGTTTGTTTAACTGAACACAACTTTAAACACATGATTTTAAATTGACTTTATCTTAGAGCTATTGTCATATAGACATTACTGGTACTTTTTTGCTTGAAGATGCACCTCAGTGAGTCACAGTCACCTCTGGCTGATTAAAGGATATTTTGCTATTGTATAATCTTGAACGTGCATTTTCTGTAAAGCTGCTTTGAAACTAATATATATTGTAAAAAGCACTATATGGTTTTACTGTGGTAAAACTGTAGCAGCTATGTTTTTTTTTTTTTCTTCAAACCATGGTTCTACTATTGTAATATTGCAGTAATACTAGAGTAAAATTATGGTTAAACATAGGTTTTGAAACCATGCGTTTTGTAGTTATGGTTTTACAACAACAATCATAGATAAACCATAGTTGTAGTAAAACCATGGTTCATTTTGTTGTTTTTACTGCAAATGCTGTGGTAAAACCAAGGTTAATTTAGAAATAAACGTGAATTTAATGCTCCTAATTTACTTGACTAATATTCACGTTGGAAACAAATTCTGATAAATGAATAAATGTATGTATTTATTTAATCTGTTCATTGAAAATGTATTTAAAAATAAATTTGCAACTGCTATTGAGAGTGGTGTACATTGACTCATTAGTGTGGAAGGACAGTGGTTAATGTAAGAAACTGATTATAAGCCGTGGACCGACCACGGGCCGCCAGAAAACCTTTATTATAAACCAGCGGCTCGATAGCGGACCACCATCGGAAAAGTGGCGGCTGCCGCCGGTGGTCCGCTGGAATAACGATGAGCAAAACGCCAGTGCACCGCTGGCGGCATCCGCCGGTGGGCCGCCAGTGGCCCGCTGGTCTGATGTTAGCTGGGATGGATTCTATTGTCCAGTTGGGATTTTCACCCCAAAATGGCTGCCGCGCTACCAAAGCGCCTCCTCGTGGCTGTTACCCAAAAAGCATCAGAGTTTCGCCTCTTGGGTTCTATACTCTTTGGTCCTATAGGCCTTTTTCACAAGAATCGGAAAACACGTGACGCGGGGTAAAGTTAGTTCCGCTATGGGTCTACGGCTATTAGATTGATATGCTCTTTTCTCAAATATCGCTTCTTACCTTTTCTGTTTTGTCTGTTTTCCAAGTTGCTGTTGTATAATCTACAAAGAAATTATTTTCTACTTGTTTCCCAGCTAACACAGTTAAGTTGTGACGATGTAACTGGACCGGACCATTGCTTGTTTAAAAGTTCGAATATTGTCTCGCGCGTGCCCAATCCAAAAAATCTCTTTCATTCACAAACATTATATATATATATATATATATATATATATATATATATATATATATATATATATAAACAAGTCCGTAACTTTTTAATAAACGGTTAAAAAGCGCTTAATAAACAGAACAGCATCTTGCGGAAGAACATTGTAGCCAGAGCTACTTCTCTCTGTTTATGTCTATGACGACCCTTGTGAAAAAAAAGTGCACTTTAGTATACTTTTATAAAGTTTACTTATTGCACAAATAATATACTTTAAAAGAACACACTTAAGTGTGAATTAAATGTAATGTTTTCATCGCTTAAGTGCATTCTATTTGTAATTAATTTCAAATGCATCACAGATTAAGTTCATATTAAATGCATTAAGTTGAACTTTTGAATGATTTTTTTTTAACCACTTAAGTGGGACTTTAATACAACTTTATGATAACCTTCGTAATTGCTTCTAGTATCTTTAAAATATAGTTGAAGTGCACTGCTCAATGTACTGACAAGCAATTAATGTGATCTAAAATATATTTTAATATCAGTTATCAATACACTTAAGTGTGAATTAAATGTAATGTTTTCAGCCGCTTAAGTGCATTCTATTTGTAATTAATTTTAAATGTATCACAGATTAAGTTCATATTAAATGCAATTAGTTGAACTTCTGAGTGATTTTTTTAAACCACTTAAGTGGGACTTCAATACAATTTTTTATGTACTTTGAAATATGGTAAAAGTGTACTTCCGAATGTACTGACAAGCAATTAATGTGAACTAAAATATACTTTAATGTAATTTACATGTACACTATTATATAATTTAATACATTTGTAATTACATTATTTACATACATTTTTATTTAATTTAATACATTTGTTATTACATTATTTGTAATTACATATAATAATGAAGTTACAATTTAGTATTTCAAAATATTACAATCAACACAAGTGCGAATTGAAACCCTCTACATTTATTGACCAAAAAAATCTCTAAAACAAATACACAAAAACCTTTTTGTTGATGCACAAGAAAAACCCAAGAAACACAATCACAAACAATTACAACACTTTAACTCTCATTTAGAAAGAGTCTGGGGGACAGTGAGGCTTATATGAACTATCATTTTCTCCCTCACATACAAATGTACCTAAACCTAAACCTACCCATCACAATACTTTCTGCATTTTTACATTTTCAGAAAAAAATCATTCTGTATGATCTATAAGATGATAAATAAGATAACACCCATGAATTAATACAAACAAAATGTAAAGAAAAGAAAAGATTCAAAACTTTGGGTAACACTTTACAATAACTTTTTATTAGTTAACTACTTTAGTTAACATGAACTATGAATGAAAAATACTTTAAAGCATTTATAAATCCTAGTTAATATTATTTTTAACATTTACTTATGCATTATTAAAATCAAAAGTTGCATGTTAATAGATAATGCGCTGTTAACTAACATGAACAATGACTATACATTTTAACTAACTTGAAAAAACTATATTTTTTATTACCTAATGTTAACAAAGATTAATAAATACTGTAAAAAAGTTAATGCACATATTTAGATCATGTTGTCTAATATATTAATTGATGTTAACAAACGAGACCTTATTGTAAAGTGTTACTGAACCTTGTTACTTATAAGCTCTGAAACCTTTACTAACACAAACATTAAACAGGACCAAAAGGTTTCTTCTAAAATCTTACTCCAGCATTACAGTGAATGTAATTTTGAAAAGAAAAAACAAAACAAAAAAAACTTGACGAATTCCAAAGGCACAAAAACAAGAAACCCAAAATTGTCTGTCACCAACTTTTTTGAAGTTGTAGGAAAAAGTGCTGTTTATGTCAATGTCCCAGAAGCTCTCCATTGGCAGAAAACCTCAAATGTCCATGAAGCTGCACACCATCTCTACACAGTATGCATAAATGGACATGTTCCAAAGAGGCAGGAAAGTAAAAAAAAAAAATACCTTGAGGAAAAAAAAAAAAAAACAGAAGGAAAACAATTGTTTGTAAACAGAGTCAGTCCATTATTATAATTGGCTTAAAGCTATAATTGAATGAAAGCAATAGATATAGATATATAGTTGCACTCCAAAGTTTATATACACCTTTGTAGGTTTGAAAATAATCAAAAATGAACAAAGACATTTGCTGTCCTTTTCCACCACCCTCCTAGACCCATTTGGTATTCCTAAAGGCAAAGAGTTGCTGATAGTGATCGAAGCCTGTAGGCCAAGATGTGTACTGTATACTGATCATCTCCTCCACTTTAATACCAGTTACAGTATGAAATAAATATGAATGAACATCTGAAGGTATGTTACAAGATACAGTACAACTGATCCATAACATGTTACATTTAATCGCTCAATCAGTGTTTCAACCGTGTTGTATCATCCTAGAATGATTAATTCTTTCCAAATAGAGCTATTTAAGTCATCTGGTGAATTTTTTTCATATCGCAATATATATTGCAGAAAAAAATATCACAATGTCATTTTTTTCCAATATCGTGCAGCCCTAAACCAAATATTATTAAACTATTTCAATTATAAATTATGTGCTAACTAGTTTTGATTCGGTATTAACTTTGATGTGTGATGTACTGCAATATAATATTGTTTCACTATCGTAATGTTCTCCCACATATTTTGCTATTGTAACTGCACTTATTTCCGTGGTTGGTAAAAGTGGCAGTGAGTGGTAATAGCAAGATGATAGAAAACTATAAGTTTCTTGTCTGATAACGTTTTTTTAGTCATTCGGCCATCCTGCAGCCTGAACCACTGTAGGCAAATCACCTGAACACCTTGCAGTATCTGCAAAATGTTAATAATTTTAACAATAAGAGGGATCATACAAATTTGCATGTTGTCTTTTTATTTAGTACTTCCCTGATGAAGCAGTTCATTCTGCAAGGTGTAAGTAAACTTTTGACTGCAACTGCATCACCTAAGATGAATTACCTCAGTCATCAGGACAACACTGTAGCAGAATCCTGGGAGAGGCTCCTTCCCATTTCCCACAAACACCAGGATTCCAGTGACCACACCATCTGCACTGACACTGGCCTTTAAAAATAGAGAACATTTTTATCAACGTTTTTATTTCTACTTTACAGGGAATTAAACATAACTTTATCAATTACACAAATATAGATAAATAACCCAAGAACCAAGCAAATTCAGGGGTCGTTCACACAGAACGTGTTTTTGCTTTGAAAATAATGATATAATATCATTATATATAAATATATAATGATTAGATGGGGATTTGTAAGTGCACAGGTGAGAATTTATTACTTGCAAATAGAAAAGATTCAAAGCATTTAAAAGCTATAAGGATAGCTATAAGGACAGTATTTCTAGAGGGGGTGATATATTGAACATTACTGGTGGTTATAATAGCTTTCTAATATATCTAGTATATAAATGTCTTTGAATGTTACTGTCATGAATATGGCTCCCACGGTTCAACCTCCGGACCGCCGGAGGGAGCCATCACCAGAATATTGACTCTCTGCCATTCGGACTCCATTTCCCATAGGCCCTCATTCCTGGGACTGATTGCACTCTCACCTGCACTACATCACACACACTATTTAAGACACTCACACACACCACATCTTTGTGAAGTCTTGATTTGCTACGGTGGTCATTTCTGAGCGTTATTTCTGCGGACTGATATCTTGTTATTACCTGGACTGTTTATTATCTGTGAACCTCTGCCGCCTGCCCTGAACTTTGCCTGTACTTTGGACTGTGATTGTTTGCCGCCTGTCTTGATCCTTGCCTGTGACCTGTCTCTGATTCTTGCTGCCAGCCTCGACCCCTGCCTGTCCCTGTTTACGGTATTGCTCTGTCCTTGTCTGTATCTCTGCTATTGTGAATAAAGCTGCAAATGGATCCACTTCCTGTTGACCCTTCACTACAGAAGACTTCGCCATCCAGCAGCTTGGTCACAGATTTCCACCGAGTTATCCGCCCAAGCCAATCAGTTAGCTATGCATCACCACCAACTGAGCCGCTTGACATCGTTAACAGAGGAACTGGTAAGGACGCTACAGGGCCTACGCCTCAATCCCGCCGAGGTCGTCACGCCGCCACCCGCTGCACCCGCCACGCCAGCCTTTCCCACTCCTCCAGCGGTGAATCCCCGTCTGGCTCCGCCCGAGAAGTTCGATGGCACCCCAACGAAGTGTAAGGGTTTCCTTCTCCAGTGTTCACTATGTTAATCAACAACCCTCTCTGTATCCCTCAGAAACCAGTCGCATATCCTTCGTGTGCTCTCTGCTTACCGGCAAAGCGCTGGACTGGGCCACTGCTGTCTGGAGAGATGATAACTCAGTATTCCCTACATTCGCTGAGTTTCTACTACGATTCAGAGAGGTGTTTGAACATCCCGCGGGGGGCCAAAGTCCAGGCGATCAGCTGCTCTCTCTCACTCAGGGCAAAACAACGGCGGCTGAGTATGCTTTACAGTTTCACACTCTGGCAGCCCAAACCAACTGGGTGGAGGACACATTGAAATTACTGTTTCGTCGAGGCCTGACCATGGAGTTGCAAGCGGAGCTCGCCTGCCGGGATGAAGGTAGCTCATTGAACTCATTTATTGAACTTTCCATTCACATTGACAATCTCCTCCGCTCACGACGCTAGTTCTACCAGTTCAAACCCCGAACCCATGCAGCTGGGTTACACTCCGCTTCAACCAGAGGAGAGAGAGGAGACGTCAAATGCACCTTTGTTTGTACTGTGGTCAGGCTGGTCACTTCAAAATTAACTGCCCGGTTCGACCCACGCCTACCAGCTCCAAAGCGGTGAGTTCCTCCATCCCATCTGATTACTCATCCACCTGCCTCAAGATTCCCAATCAAATCATTGTTAACGCACAAATTGTTTCCACGCAAGCCCTTCTGGACTCTGGTGCGGCTGGGAATTTCATGTCTGACACTTTCATTAAAGAACACAATATTCCCTTAACAGACTGCTATTTTCCATTAACAGTGGAGGCGTTAGATGGAAAACCGATTGGAGGAGGAAGGGTGGCATACATCACCGATTAACTTGGCCTACAGATCGGAATTCTTCACCACGAACGCATTCAATTTTATGTCATTCACTCACCCAACAACCCCATCATCCTTGGTCTGCCATGGTTCCGAACCCATAATCCACATATCTCATGGAAGGAGGGACAGATACTGCAGTGGGACGCCTCCTGCCATAAGAACTGCTTACAACCAGTCATTCCCCTGCCAATTCAAACTGCCAAGCTGAACGAAATCAACCCCGAGAAGCTTAACATCCCGGCTGAATACGCCGATTTAGCTGTGGCATTCAGCAAACAGAAGTCGACCGAATTACCTCCTCATCGCCCGGGGGACTGTGCCATCGAACTGCTACCAGGTACCACGCCCCCCAAGGGCAGAATCTTCCCACTGTCACAGCCTGAATCCGCCGCCATGAAGGCGTACATTGAGGAGGAGTTAGCCAAGGGGTTCATTCGACCATCCACGTCACCCGCCTCGTCAGGCTTCTTCTTTGTGAAGAAGGACGGAGGACTACGACCCTGTATCGACTACCGAGGTTTGAATGACATCACCGTCAAGTTCCGTTACCCCCTGCCTCTAGTACCCGCTGCTCTTGAACAGTTACGACAGGCCGAATATTTCACCAAGCTGGACCTCCGCTGTGCATATAACCTCATTCGGATAAGGGAGGGGGACGAGTGGAAGACTGCGTTCTCCACGACCACCGGCCACTACGAGACCCTTGTCATGCCATTCAGGCTCTCCAATAGTCCGTCAGTGTTCCAGTCTTACATCAACGACGTGTTCAGAGACATGCTGAATCGCTGGGTCATTGTGTATATCGATGACATCCTCATCTACTCCAGGTCATTGGAGGAGCACGTCCGAGCTGTTCTGCAAAGACTTATCCAGCATCAATTATACGCCAAAGCAGAGAAGTGCGAATTCCACCAAACCTCCACCTCCTTCCTTGGGTATGTCATCAGCTGAGACGGGGTCGCTATGGATGATAGCAAAGTTAAAGCTGTACTCGACTGGCCCAAGCCACGCACGCTCAAAGAACTACAGAGGTTTCTGGGCTTTGCAAACTTCTACAGGCGGTTCATACGCAATTTCAGCAGTGTTGCAGCTCCGCTAACCTCCATGACTAAACGTCAGACATCTCGCTTACACTGGTCCCCAGAGGCTGATGAAGCATTCAACGACTTAAAGGAACGGTTCACCACGGCACCCATTCTCCGTCACCCAGACCCTGACCAACCTTTCATAGTGGATGTAGACGCCTCTAACTCTGGCATCGGAGCCATACTGTCTCAACGCCAGGGTACCCCTGAGAAAATGTTTCCCTGCGCCTTCTATTCCAGAAAGTTATCCGCTGCAGAACGAAATTATGACGTGGGTGACCGAGAATTACTGGCAATGAAAGCGGCGCTGGAGGAATGGCGCCACTGGTTGGAGGGAGCCCAACATCCATTCACCGTGCTCACAGACCATAAGAACTTAGAATACCTCCGCTCCGCCAAGCGCTTGAATCCCCGCCAGGCTCGATGGGCCATGTTCTTTACCCGCTTCCAGTTCAAGGTGACTTATAGACCTGGGTCCAAAAACACTAAAGCTGACGCATTGTCCCGACAGACAGATCGGGCAGAAAAACCGGACACTGAAGAACATACAATTCCCAACACCCTCCTCCTCGCACCAGTCCAGTGGGATATAATGTCAGAAATCACACAGGCCAACGAACAGTCCGCACCACCAGCTGCATGTCCACCGGACCGCACATTTGTACCAGTTCCCTTAAGAGATAAACTTTTGCACCACGTCCACGACCTTCCCAGTTCTGGTCACCCAGGCATCACTGCCACTCATAACCTCCTCCAAAACCAATTCTGGTGGGACTCCATGCGCCAAGACGTCATTCAATTTGTCCACAACTGCACAGCCTGCCAAACATCCAAAACCCCTCATCAATCTCCGGCTGGCCTACTTCAGCCACTGCCCATTCCACAACGCCCCTGGTCGCACCTCGCCATAGACTTTGTCACCGACCTTCCCATATCACAAGGCAACACCACCATTCTCACTGTTATAGATCGATTCTCAAAAGCCTGCCGCCTCATTCCTCTGGCCAAGCTCCCCACTGCTTTCGAGACCGCTGAATTGCTCTGCAATTTCGTCTTCAGGTTTTACAGATTACCTGAGGACATAGTGTCGGATAGAGGCCCACAATTTACATCTCGAGTCTGGTCAGCATTCTTCAAAAACCTGAACGTCAACATCAGTCTCACATCTGGCTACCATCCAGAATCCAACGGGCAGACAGAGCGGATGAATCAAGAACTCACACGCTTTCTCCGCACCTACTGCCAAAGAGACCAGTCGGAATGGAGTCAATATTTGATGTGGGCTGAATACGCTCAAAATTCCCTCAGAAAACCAGCCACAGGGATTACCCCCTTCCAATGCATCCTAGGCTATTAACCCTCTTTTGTTCCCGTGGTCAGGTGAACCCTCTGAGCTACCGTCAGTCAACGAGTGGATGCGAAGGAGTGAGGAGACTTGGGATCTGGCGCATCACCATCTGCAACGTGCTATCAGGAGACAAGAGGTCCAAGCCAACCGACACCGGCGACCGAATCCCCAGTACACAGTGGGGCAATGGGTTTGGCTATCCACCAGGGACCTACGGCTGAGACTTCCATGCAAGAAACTCAGTCCCAGGTTTGTAGGGCCTTTCCAAATTACTAAACAAATTACTCCCATTTCTTTTCGGTTAGATTTACCTGCTAATTATCGTGTCTCTCCCACTTTCCATGTTTCGCTGCTGAAACTCTCCAGGGGTCCGAGAGGGGAGCCGGAGGGAGCCGAGGGCCGTCATCCCCCACCACTGATGATTGAGGGCGAGGAGGCCTATCAAGTCCGAGAACTGCTCGATTCAAGGCGTCGGGGTCGGAGACTGCAATATCTGGTGGACTGGGAGGGGTACGGACCGGAGGAGCGATCCTGGGTCGACGCGGGTAATATCCTGGACCCTGCACTTATGGAGGAATTCCATCGGACGCACCCGGAGAGACCGGCCCCTCGACCACGTGGTAGACCCCGGCGTCCGCCTCCTCGCGTCTGGAGCCGCTCGCAGGGTGGGGGCTCTGTCATGAATATGGCTCCCACGGTTCAACCTCCGGACCGCCGGAGGGAGCCATCACCAGAATATTGACTCTCTGCCATTCGGACTCCATTTCCCATAGGCCCTCATTCCTGGGACTGATTGCACTCTCACCTGCACTACATCACACACACTATTTAAGACACTCACACACACCACATCTTCGCGAAGTCTTGATTTGCTACGGTGGTCATTTCTGAGCGTTATTTCTGTGGACTGATATCTTATTACCTGGACTGTTTATTATCTGTGAACCTCTGCCGCCTGCCCTGAACTTTGCCTGTACTTTG
Organism: Mylopharyngodon piceus; assembly: GCA_039654765.1. Classification (NCBI taxonomy): domain Eukaryota; kingdom Metazoa; phylum Chordata; class Actinopteri; order Cypriniformes; family Xenocyprididae; genus Mylopharyngodon; species Mylopharyngodon piceus. The sequence continues at coordinate 27,334,063 of CM077455.1, read as the reverse complement.
GACTGTGATTGTTTGCCGCCTGTCTTGATCCTTGCCTGTGACCTGTCTCTGATTCTTGCTGCCAGCCTCGACCCCTGCCTGTCCCTGTTTACGGTATTGCTCTGTCCTTGTCTGTATCTCTGCTATTGTGAATAAAGCTGCAAATGGATCCACTTCCTGTTGACCCTTCACTACAGTTACAAGATCAGATCTTTGAATTTAGTTCTGCAAATTTAACTTTAAGTCATTTAAAATGATTTAAAAAGTCAGAGTTCAATTAAAATATTATATTTTCAGCAGCCAAATTCTTTGAACACACCCACACACGCGATCACATTCATATATAAGAAATTATTATAATGCAATTATAAATTATAGGAAACATGATTAATTCACCTCCATATTGCGATTAAACTAAATAAGTTACACTCTTAATGGCAATAAGAACTGCTTTGTTACGGTGAAAAAAAATAAAAATAAAGAAAGCATATATCAAGATACTTACTTGCTGCTTTATTTGTAGTACATAACGTCTCATCTGTAGTCATCCAAACGTGCGCTCCTTTGTTTTCTTCTTCTTTGATCAGCAAAGTTGCCTCACGCATCGCGATTACAGAAAGATGGCTGAAAGTGCATTTTTCAAACTCTGGTGCAGTAGTGCGCCGTCATGACGTAGTATTTTGGCGCATGCGCATTAACCAAACGTTTATAGGCTATAATACGTGCATGATTTAATTTCTGTTCAAGTTCAAGTTGAAGTTTTTCTAATTCATTGTTGTAGTTAGACTGTAAGTTTACTGTAAGACTAAAAGTCAATCATTTTTACAGTTTAGTCTGATTAAAATTAAATGTATTTTAACTGAATATGAATTCAAATTAATTTTGTTTAGATTTGTTAAACTTTTGCTTGCAATTAATGCAATTAAATATGTTTAATTGACTTAGAACAACATAATGATATTGAAAGTATTATACACATATGTAAAGTACAGCACTATTGCATTAAGTATCACAAATACAGCACTCCATAAATGACATTTCATGTCAAATATTATGTAGAAAACTGACACTAGTTGAGTTGATAAAAATTTCAACAATAAATTGTACTGGATTATACTGTGTATTGAAATTCAAAAGAAAAATACATTTCAAGTGTATTAATGCACACAGTATATATTAAAGACTAAGCACATTTAAAATACATTAACAAATGTCATTTTGGACAACACACTTAAGTTGAAATTAAAATTAATATACTAAAGCACATGAAAAATAATTTGTCAATACATCAAAATAAGTGTACTTATTTAAAACTATAAAATCATAATTAAGTAAAAATTAAGTGCATTTTTTTTTTTTTAAAAAAGTGCTCTTAAGCATGTTTAGAAATATTGTCATTAAAGTGTACTTTCTTTAAGTACATATAACTTAATTAGACATTATTACAAAGTGCATTTTTAAAAAGTGCACTTAAGCGTGTTAATAAATATTGTCATTAAAGTACATTCTTTTTAAGTACACTTAAGTGGCCTTTAATTTTAATTATATTATATTATCTGCAAGTGTACTTTTTAAAAAGTATACTTTTAAGATTTGAAGTACACAAAAAGTACACTTTCAATACAATTAAGTGCACTTATTTTTCACAAGGGGAGTCACACAGGTATTGTGCTACTCCGCAGCGGTTCTACAGGTGCTGGTCATATAATTAGAATATCATCAAAAAGTTGATTTATTTCACTAATTCCATTCAAAAAGTGAAACTTGTATATTATATTCATTCATTACACACAGACTGATATATTTCAAATGTTTATTTCTTTTAATTTTGATGATTATAACTGACAACTAAGGAAAATCCCAAATTCAGTATCTCAGAAAATTAAAATATTACTTAAGACCAATACAAAGAAAGGATTTTTAGAAATATTGGCCAACTGAAAAGTATGAACATGAAAAGTATGAGCATGTACAGCACTCAATACTTAGTTGGGGCTCCTTTTGCCTGAATTACTGCAGCAATGCGGCGTGGCATGGAGTCGATCAGTCCGTGGCACTGCTCAGGTGTTATAAGAGCCCAGGTTGCTCTGATAGTGGCCTTCAGCTCTTCTGCATTGTTGGGTCTGGCATATCGCATCTTCCTCTTCACAATACCCCATAGATTTTCTATGGGGTTAAGGTCAGGCGAGTTTGCTGGCCAATTAAGAACAGGGATACCATGGTCCTTAAACCAGGTACTGGTAGCTTTGGCACTGTGTGCAGGTGCCAAGTCCTGTTGGAAAATGAAATCTGCATCTCCATAAAGTTGGTCAGCAGCAGGAAGCATGAAGTGCTCTAAAACTTCCTGGTATACGGCTGCGTTGACCTTGGACCTCCGAAAACACAGTGGACCAACACCAGCAGATGACATGGCACCCCAAACCATCACTGACTGTGGAAACTTTACACTGGACCTCAAGCAACGTGGATTGTGTGCCTCTCCTCTCTTCCTCCAGACTCTGGGACCCTGATTTCCAAAGGAAATGCAAAATTTACTTTCATCAGAGAACATAACTTTGGACCACTCAGCAGCAGTCCAGTCCTTTTTGTCTTTAGCCCAGGCGAGACGCTTCTGACGCTGTCTGTTGTTCAAGAGTGGCTTGACACAAGGAATGCGACAGCTGAAACCCATGTCTTGCATACGTCTGTCCGTAGTGGTTCTTGAAGCACTGACTCCAGCTGCAGTCCACTCTTTGTGAATCTCCCCCACATTTTTGAATGGGTTTTGTTTCACAATCCTCTCCAGGGTGCGGTTATCCCTATTGCTTGTACACTTTTTTCTACCACATCTTTTCCTTCCCTTCGCCTCTCTATTAATGTGCTTGGACACAGAGCTCTGTGAACAGCCAGCCTCTTTTGCAATGACTTTTTGTGTCTTGCCCTCCTTGTGCAAGGTGTCAGTGGTCGTCTTTTGGACAACTGTCAAGTCAGCAGTCTTCCCCATGATTGTGTAGCCTACAGAACTAGACTGAGAGACCATTTAAAGGCCTTTGCAGGTGTTTTGAGTTAATTAGCTGATTAGAGTGTGGCACCAGGTGTCTTCAATATTGAACCTTTTCACAATATTCTAATTTTCTGAGATATTGAATTTGGGGTTTTCCTTAGTTGTCAGTTATAATCATCAAAATTAAAAGAAATAAACATTTGAAATATATCAGTCTGTGTGTAATGAATGAATATAATATAAAAGTTTCACTTTTTGAATGGAATTAGTGAAATAAATCAACTTTTTGATGATATTCTAATTATATGACCAGCACCTGTATACCAGACCGGTCTAAAATAGTCCGAATATAAACACCTATTATAGGTGTACCATAATGATTCAGGGTAAGACAAAAACACGGTTTGGAAAATGGATTCATGTTGTACATTCTCATTGTATAATTTTTGTAAATTTTGAACACAAAATCTGGAACGTTATCAGGAGACCAATGGACCACATCGCTACAACGTTCTCCGTGGGATTAACCAGCGACGTCTTTTGAGGACGTGCCCGCGACGTTTCTGGAACGTTAGCCAAAATTCTTAAAAAATGGAACTTTACCACGACGTCCTCACAACGTTGTCATTCAGTAAACATCTTTTGTTCACAAACATAGCCTATAGCCTAATAATCACAATTTATTAAGTAAAATGTTAGGTAGTTTTGCTGGCAAATATTTTATAGGCTATAGCCTACTGCTAATATTGGTATCTCAAATATAAATAAAACTACGTCGATTCATTTAAAATGCTTGATGGATCAATTAAATTTACTCATAATATTCAAATGCCATATTAACAAACATAATACATGTAGGCCTAATACAATTATATCTGGAAAGTTATCTGGAGACCAGGGGACCACGTCGCTACAACGTTCTCCATGGGATTAACCAGAGACGTCTTTTGAGGACGTGCCCACGACGTTTCTGGAACGTTAGCCAAGATTCTAAAAAATGGAACATTACCACGACGTCCTCATAACGTTGTCATAAAGTAATGTCACGCTGACCAAATGACGACTAACTGACGACGTCGTCACAACGTACTGTGTTTGCTGGGTTGTAGCTTATACGGCCACTCAGACTGTTGCTCGAATTTACCGGCAGGTGGATTTATTTTACCAGCTGTCATACAGTATAGGCTACGCAGCTACTCATTCAGCAATTCCCCCGATCGTATCACGTACGACGAACATTATTTATGTAATTTATTCATTAAAAAAAAAAAAAAAAAAACTCCCAATATATACTTAAGTGGGGGATATAAAGTCGTGAGATACATTGTCGTGAGTTTAATACGTTTTAAAAATAGCATGTATTAATCTCATATGGCATTACCCCACATTCAGGCATATGTTATAACTAATCCTGATCGATTAAAATGATTAAACTAAAACATAATTAATTTACAACACCACACTGTACACAACTATCAGTCTTTGCATTAATGTTGCAACAGCACAATAATACTGTGCATAATACACACTTTAAGATGACAGGAAAATATGAGTGAGAGATGACTGAAGTGTTTATATATATCCAGAAATATCCAGGGTGTGAGCGTTCCTGTTTCATGAATCAGGCTTGCGTGATAAGGGAGCTGCCAGCTGATCATTTCCCCAGCACGTCGCGAAAAACACTCTATACATCCCAATGTGCCTACTATCCACCCTAAATAGAATATTACTAATGTCACATAGACTACTATTTAGGATGGATAGTATGCACGTTGAGACGCAGGCACTGTCTTTACAGCACATGGAGCGCGATAATGCACAGCCGCGCCAAACAGACACGAAGAATATAACCAGTTTAACCGCCATCACTTCGAATTATTTATTAAATTTAGCTCTTAATGAGAGCTCTGTAGTCTCACCAATAATTCACCAAGACCGTTCAAATATTTTCATGACATTTAATTCGTAAAACGACTTTGATTCCCAAGCTTGTTCTGATTGAGGCTCGGCTATCTATCACCATAACCGGAAAAACTTTTACCCGGCGTGGATCATTCCGGAAGCCAAAAATCCGGAAGTGTGAAATAGGCCTATAGACCTTGTGCGCCAGAGAAACATGCGTGCAGCCATCTTTAGAATTTTGTCTTTGAACTTCCGTTTTTGCGGTAGCCCTTTATATTTCTATGGCATCGCTGTCAAAGAATAACTAGCTGATGAAGTGGATTTACTTGTTGCAGAGTTAACAAAAGTTATCATGAGCATTGTAATGTTTAAAGCAGATGTCTTAACAAATGTCAGTAGACAGGGAAGATTTTAAAACGAACAGTTTCATGAATACGTAAGATCGCTGTGGAAATACAAACCGGAAGTCAAAAGACAAGGAGCGCAGCGCTGAAAAAGGGCGGGGCTACATAAGGTCTATAGCCTATAGAGTACCTCAGGGATGACGTATTTTTGTAGGCAAAACCCGGAAGCGAGTTAGCATTTTAGGACTTCCAGTTCCATCGCCCTTAAGTCTATGGGTTTTTTGAATGGGTTTTTGCTAAATCGCCTGAAATAAGGTCTGTGGTTAACAAAGCCTCTAAATATTTTCACGTTTTGATCTATGACATAAAACACACCAGTTATAACCCGCTTGTGATTTTTTTTGAACCTTTATTGTGTCTTAAAAACGGCGGTTGCTAACAAGTTGCTAAAAGGGACTACTTCCTTTGGCGGGGACTTTAGACGTCATCATGACAAACAGGACATTTGGACAGCATTTCTCATGAAAAAGTGGATAAGTATTCATACACAGCGCAGATCATAATCAGCAAGCATGTTTTTAAATAAAGTTGTTTTTTAAATAAAGTTTGAGGAAGCTTGGTGGTGTTGACGTTGATCCGTGACCATGGTGTGCTGTAGTCCGTTTATAGCCTCCTGTTAGCTTTTTATATCTGACGACTTTATTTAGGCTTCAAAATGTATAAATGTTGTGTTAACTTGTAAAAATTATCTTGATAGACAAAACGTGTCATGCCCGTAGGCAATCACATTAATCACATTAAAAAAAAAAAAAAAAAAAAACGATTTAAATTCTGGACCTTTGGCAGTGAGGGGGGGTTCGTTCGAACCACCCAAACCCCCCCTCACTGCCAAAGGTCCAGAATTTAAATCGTTTTTTTTTTTTTTTTTTTTTTAATGTGATTATTGTCATCATTGATTTAATCAATGCTTGTGACAAATATTCTGGGTTGCTGTTTCATATTAATATGGTACATTATTGTAGCTGGACGTGTGTGTGTGCCGCGCGTGCAGTTTAGAGAGAGTTCTCGCAATACACTTTTCAAAGCAACGGTGAAGCATCGCCTCTGAATGATGGGGGGGAGGGGTTATATATATATATTTTTTTTAATTAAAAGGACTTTTATATTTTATCCACTCAATAGTCTACAATATAATAACCATATAAACGTAGCGTAATTATAATAATAAAAGTTGGATATTCAGTGATATTGGCTGTGCAATATCGACTTTTGTGATTGGCCAATACCGGCAGACTGGAGCCAATGGAAATGCTTCTCCTTCGGTGCGCGTCTTATTCAAAGATGCATTGATGATGATTCAATGATGATGAGAAGAATTATTATTAATATTTCAGTAAAGTTCATTAAATCTATTCTGTTGTTAGTGTGGTCTTTAAACTTATGAACTGTGTATGGACTGACAAAGGTGGTACATGAGGAAGCAATTTGACAACAATGCAATAAGTATTTTAGGTGCATCAAAAAGCGTGCTCGTTAAGATACCAGCAGACAAGCTAATCCAGCACAAATTAGTGCATAAAAGGTCACCAAAATGAAGTATTTGAACCTCATAATTAAATACAAAAGGAGGAGAAAAACTGCAAAAAGGTTCACTTTTTGAAAAAAAGAACCCCCCCTTTCAATAGGCTGGCTACGGACCTGCGTGTAGGTGTCATAACCCTTTGTTAAACACAGAGCTTATTTTTTGTGATTTTCCAAAAGTCTATGGAAAAAATGCATAGGGTTTCGATCGAGGGAACCCGTGTGCCGCTAACTTCTGGGCTGGCCTACAAAAACACGTCATCCCTGAGGTACTCTATAGTATTCGAAATTAGAATTGGTGTGTCCCATATCGTAGTATGTTGAAATGAGTATGCCAAAGATACCCGCATGGTCTACTTCTTCCGGTTAGAATCCGTAGTGCATATCCCTGCACAAGCTACGGCCAATATTGCCCCCAACTCATAGTGCGTTGGAAGATTCGATTAGAACTACAAACATGAATAAAAAGTGTTAAAAAACTACAAACATCCAACAGACAAGTAAATTTGACTTGTGATTCTCTGGCATATTTACACGAATTAATAAAGTACTTGAAGCAAATTTAAAAAAAATCATGTAAAACGTACGTCTTGAAGCAAGGAATGTGCACATGCGCGGAAAGAAGAAACCCCGCAATCATGGAGGGCTTCTCCAAACTCCATTCCATCTGCTCTCGACAAGTAAGCAACAGTAAAAACTGCATTATGTTACGGATTTTTTTATTTAATTTATTCAGCAAACGTAATTTCATTCGATGATTGTGTTGTCATCACTTAATTCTGTACATTTGAAATTTAGAGTGTTCTTAATGACGAGTTAGCTTCGTAAAACGTTAGCCATGTATTTTTAAACTTTACGTTTTACATATATACGGCTAAAACCTTGAATTGGTTACTTAAATCGTGATCTTTTTGTTTAATATTTGTTATTTTGCAGCCACGAATTAACAATAACCTTACGTGAGCAGGTTTTCCTCATTTTAATTAAATCGTGCACGATAGAATTCATTCTCTCATTCATTTGCTAAATCGTGCATACTATTTATTAAATAGTTCCCTTCTTTTACTAAATCGTGACTAAGTTGTAAATTACAATAATTTGTTGCCTTATTTAAATCAAACCGAGTGAACAAAATAGTACAATGTGGACAAGATTTACTAAATCGAGGGAACAAATTATTCGTGGTCACGATATATTTATCCGCATGTTGTGTGCCACATGCTAGCATTAATGTGAGGAAATGGAGACCAGAACTTGTAAGGTCATGCAGGATGTTTATGTGTTTGATCTGATTTGGTACGTTATAGCCTATAGTTCCCTTTCGATACTTCACTCATACTGCGTATGGGGAAAAACTCCTTTTTCCTCGACACTGAAGCCTTTTTCAATAACGCAGTGTAACTGCACGGCCATTGGTTCAAACTGGGAAACTTTTTGAACCAATGATGGCGCGGCGGAGCTGCGCGAGCCTATGGCGATGCAGCGCGCCAAAGCCCGCCAAAATGGGCGGCGCGTCTGGTTATATAAGCGAGCATTTCGCCATAGGATTTCAGATCTATCTCCTTAAGCAACGACGACGCTTCTCTTCGCTGGACAACGAGACTGAACGCCTTCGCCTTCTCTCGCCTGCTCGCCGCGGATCAAGCTCGCTTCTCGCCGTTGAAGAGGCAACGCAGCGGACCAGCTGAGACTCTCCGACCGCCTGCAGCGCCGGCGCCCTCGCAGACTGCCCGCTCTCGAGCCACCCACTTCGCCGCTTCCGGTTTTCTCAGCGCTTCCCCTGCCGCCGTCCGGCGAGCATTAAAAGAGCTATTTCCAGCAGTTTTCACCGCTTATAAAAGAGCACTTTTCTCCGCCGTTTTCACGGCGTCGGCGACGTTGTTTCAAATGTCGCACCACGGCTGTGGCACTTGCAGAGCACCACTGCAACGGGATGACAGGCACGGTAAGTGCGTTTTCTGTCTGAGAAAGTCCCATGCAGAGGCGGCACTCACCGGGACTTCATGTTCTCACTGTGAGAACATGAGTCTGGCCTCTCTGCGCCCCTAGCGCCCTCCTGTTCTCTTCCTCCCAGGAGCCTGCGAGGAAGAAACAGCGGGGCAAAGGGGCTCAGCACTCGGACACGAGTGAGCTCACGCCGGCTCAGCCCCCGCGTGCCTCAATCTTTCTGCATAGAGAGCCGTCTGCCATCCTTTTCTCCCGCCCAGACCTGCGGCCCTCGGCTGAAGCAAGCGACATGGTGTCCTTGATGACAGCATGTCATTGGCGGCTTCTGAAACGGAGGAGTGGGGCGGCAACTCCGAAGACCCCGCCCCCTTGCCATCTTTGGAGCTCATCGACGCCAGGGCAGGAATGGATGCCGAGCTTTTCCGCACCCTCTCCAGGGCCATCGAGGAGCTCGACCTCGAATGGGCGCTTCCAGAAGAGCCCACACACAGCCGCTTAGACGAGTGGTTTCTGCCAGGTCGTCGCCAGCCCCCTTGTCAGCACACTGCCCCATTCTTTCCTGAGGTTCATGACAAGCTGACCAAGTCGTGGCGCGCCCCCTACTCGGCCCGCCTATGCACTACCACCTCTACAGCTCTCACCTCCGTGGACGGCTCTCAGGAAAAGGGCTACGAGCAGAAGCCACCCCTGGACGAGGCAGTGGCTGCTCACCACTGCCCACCCACTGCTGTTGGATGGAAAAGCAAGCGGGCCCTTCCATCCAAGCCCTGCAGGACGATCTCTGCTCTCGCTGGTGGGGCCTACTCGTCAGCAGGCCAAGCAGCTTCAGCGCTCCACACCATGGCCATTCTCCAAGTGTTCCAGGCCAAACTCCTCCGCTCTCTGGACGAGTCTGGAACTGACGCTCCCGCCTTCAGAGCCTACGAAGGCCACAGGCCAGGCCAGGCCATCGGGCGATCAATGGCCAGCCTGGTCGTTTTAGAGTGCCATCTCTGGCTGAATCTTACAGAGATAAAAGAAGCAGATAAGGTGGCCTTCCTGGACGCTCCTGTCTCCCCCGCCGGTCACTTTGGACCCGCCGTAGAGGGCTTCACTGAGCGCTTCACCGCCGCACAGAAGTCGTCCCAGGCTATGCGACACTTCTTGCCTAAGCACTCCAGCTCAGCCACTGCCCTGAGTCGCCCCAAGCCTGCGCCGACTCAGCAGCAGAGCAAACCAGTGCCCTCTGCCACCCAGACGGCGCCCCCCAAGGAGCAACGTCAGTGATCTCGCTCCTCTAAGCACCTGCCCTTCCCGAGACATCAGGGACCCCGGCCTAGGATTACACTGGACCCAACGCCTCCAAAGTCTTCCTGATCCGTCAGGAAGAAAGAGGATGGGGAAATGTCCCGCTGCGGCTGGACCACCCCCAAAGCTGCCTTGTTTAGTTCCTCCACCATGCCGTTCACTTCCGGGTGTAGGAGACAAAATGTTCGTTGTGCAACCGCCGTTCTTATGGCGAACAAAATAAAAAACATACATTTTCAAAAAGAGAACAAACTTCCTCTTCCACCCTCCACGGTGCACAGGCCCCAACTCAGCAGCCTGTCAACCGACTTAATCCAACCCCTTGCCACACGGGCCGAGGCCGTCAGGCCATCCCCAGAGTGTTAAGCTGGGTGTTGGGGATAATAAATCGAGGTTACTCGCTGCAGTTCGCCCGAAGACCCCCGCGCTTCAGCGGAGTGGTTCCCACTTTGGTGAAGGCGGACGACGCACATGTCCTCTGCGCCGAAGTGATGGCTCTATTGGAAAAAGGAGCCATAGAGGTGGTTCCTCCTTCCGAGAGCGAATCGGGTTTTTACAGCCGATATTTCCTCGTCCCCAAGATTCTTGAGATTCGCAGGGTTTACTGGGAGTGGCTTACCAGTATACAGTCCTTCCCTTCGGACTGTCTCTAGCTCAGCGCACTTTTACGAAGTGTATGGACGCGGCTCTTTCCCCTCTGAGACAGATGGGAATCCGTGTTTTGAATTACCTCGACGACTGGCTCATATTGGCCCAGTCTCAGGACGAGATAGCACATCACAGATCCGTGCTCCTCAGCCACTTGGAGTGCCTGGGACTCAGAGTCAATTTCAGGATCAGAACTCGTCTTCCTCTGAAGTGTTTCCAGAGGATGCTAGGGCTGATGGCTTCCGCCTCCCCAGTCTTGCAGCTCGGCCTCCTACGAATGCGGCCTCTGCAGTACTGGCTAAACCTTCGGGTCCCACCTCACGCTTGGCGGCACGGCCGCTTCCATGTCAGGGTGAATCAGGCCTGTTTAACAGCTCTGAACCCCTGGAAGGATCCTCAGTGGTTCAGCCGTGGTGTTCCCCTAGGGGCGGTATCCAGAAGGATGGTGGCCTCGACAGATGCGTCCAACTTGGGTTCGGGCACTCTGTGCGAGGGCAGACCAGCCTTCGGCTCATGGTCGAGTGAGGAAAGCCATCTACACATCAACTGCCTGGAGATGCTAGCAGTGTGTCGGGCCCTTCACTCCTTTCTACCGGTCCTGAGGGGACACCACGTCTTGGTCCGATCAGACAGCATGACAGTGGTATCCTACATAAATCACCAGGGTGGTCTTTCGTCCAGACACCTTTATGCGCTGACAAAGCAGCTCTTGGAATGGGCGCTGCCCAACCTGCAATCACTGAGAGCATCGCACATACCGGGCAAAATGAACCTGGGAGCAGACATGTTGTCTCAGAGCAATGTCCCCTCAGACGAGTGGACGCTTCACCCCCAGACGGTTCTCAGAATCTGGGAGATCTTCGGGAGGGCAGAGGTCGACCTCTTCGCCTCAGAAGACAACTCTCATTGCCCAATCTTCTTTTTGAAGGACAGCGGTGTGCTGGCCCATGACTGGCCCAGCCTCCTCCTCTATGCTTTTCCCCCGATCGCTCTGATCCCTCAGGTCATCAGACGAATCAGGGAGGCCAAACACAAAGTTCTCCTGGTGGCCCCGCTCTGGAGGAACCAGCATTGGTCCTCAGAGCTGTTCAAGCTTTCAACGAAAGCCCCGTGGCCGATCCCCCTGAGACGGGACCTCCTCTCTCAGGCGAACAGGACGATTTGGCACCCCAAGCCAGAGATCTGGGCCCTGCATCTTTGGTCCCTCGCTGGGAGCCTGTCGACCTCCCCGAGGATGTGCTAAATACCATTTCTCAGGCCAGAGCCCCATCTACTAGATGCCTCTATGCCCAGAAATGGTCAGTCTTCGTCGACTGGTGTACAGCTCGAAACGAAGATCCTGTTGAATGTGACATATTTCCGATATTGTCATTTCTCCAAGAGCGTCTGGACAAGGGTATTACGCCTTCCATGCTCAAAGTGTACGTGGCAGCCATAGCAGCGTTTCATGCCCCTATTGCTGGCCAGTCGGTGGGAAGAAACAGCCTAGTAGTGCGTTTCTTGAGAGGTTAAATCCCCCTCGCCCTCTCACAGTACCCACCTGGGACCTCTCCATGGTCCTCGGGGCGCTCAAAGGACCTCCCTTTGAACCACTGCGGTCAGCTGACCTTCGGCCCCTGTCACTTAAAACCGCTCTGCTATTGGCTTTAGCATCGGTCAAGCGTGTAGGCGACCTGCAGGCCCTCTCCGTGAGCCCTGCATGCCTCGAATTTGGGCTTAATGACTCGAAGGTCGTCCTGAAACCCAGGCATGGCTATGTCCCTAAGGTGCTCTCGACTCCGTTCAGAGCACAGGTAATTACCCTCTCAGTGCTACCTCCCTCGGAGGACGAGCATGAGCTGGACTTACTCTGCCCCGTTAGGGCAGCCTTTTTGGCAGCCGGACCAGCCTTTCGTGTGCTTTGGCGGCCGCACCAAAGGGCTTCCGGTCACAAAGCAGAGGCTCTCACGTTGGATAGTGGACCTCGCCGTCCACTTTTGTCAGGTTCTATAACTTAGACATTCCGGCGTTGCACGCTCGGGTCCTTTCAGTGTGATTTGACGGCCTCTACGTAGCCCGTCGGTCATGCTTATTACTTTATGGGAGCCAGCTCCATTTTTACCATGTGTAACATGAGGGTACGACGGCTTTGCCTCCCTACTTATCCCCTGGGCCCCTCTGGTGCCCAAGATAGGTTCAGTCGTTCCCTCCCATGGCACGGCGGGATTGTATTCGTTCCCCATACACAGTATGAGTGAAGTATTGAAAGGGAACGTACTCGGTTACGTACATAACCTCGGTTCCCTGAGATACGGAACGAGTACTGCGTTTGCTGCCGTGCCATGGAGCTGTACGACTCAGTGTCGTCGCTTCAGTCGATTGACCTGAAATCCTATGGCGAAATGCTCGCTTATATAGCCAGACAGCGCGCTGCATCGCTGTAGGCACGCGCAGCTCTGCCGCGCCGTCATTGGTTCAAAAAGTTTCCCAGTTTGAACCAATGGCTGTGCAATTACACTGCGTTATTGAAAAAGGCTTCAGTGTCGAGGAAAAAGGAGTTTTTCCCCATACGCAGTACTCGTTCCGTATTTCAGGGAACCGAGGTTCCGTACGTAACCGAGTATGTTATGACGTTTCGTTGTTGAGTTTCTTTTAATCACTTTATTTAACACAAGTTTTGTGTGATCTCGTTCTGGGCGACAGGCTGAACAGCTGAACTTAGTTTTGTCGTGGCCACAACATGTTAACTCGTGGGAACGTGATAATATGTCGTGGCCACAAGATATTAATTCGTGGGAACGTCATATTAACTCGTGAGAATGTAATAAGTCGTGGCTACGAGATCATTTTGTCGAGGTTACGACATCCTTATGTTGTGGCCTCGAGATCATGGTGAGGGAACAATATATTTTTTTCGTGGCCACGACTTCATTATTTTAAGGGAACGACATTATTTCTCATGGCCATGAGATAAATGCGTAAGCAACCTGGAATTACCAGAAATGGATAGGCCTATATAATATTTATTTTTAATTAAGAAAAAGTGCGGAATTAAGAAGTGATTATATTAACATATTGCCTATTGTGTGTGCGATGTCTACAGTATAGCAGCATTCGAATGAAGTTATCAATAAATATTAGAATCTGCCGTGTATATTTTTATCACATCCAACAGTCTTTTAAATCCATTCACTGATTGTTAATTTTTATTTCATATTTTTATATTTATATTTATCATTATTATTATTATTATTATTATCATCATTATTGGTTACATTTTTTATTCATTGTTATGTAGCCCTATTTGCTTTATATCCCCTTCATTTCCCATATCTCTTTACCTTTCTGTAGGCCTATATTAGCTATATTTTGTAAATACTTTAAATGCCCGATCATGCCAATAAAAATGTGACTTTATGACTGTATTGACTGTAGCCTATGTGAAGATAGGCTTCTGTTATCATTTGTAGCCCCTCGTGCCCGTGACAGCATTCGAATGAAGTTCAAATAATTTATTATTATTAATAGGTTATATGTTAAAAGAATATTTAAGCTACAAAAAAAAAAAAAGATAATAACAAACTTCATTTGAATGCTGTCTATTGGCAACATCGCGCACGACAATAGGCTATTTATAGCTTACATTGTGTGCAATGTTGACTATATAGACAACATTCAAATAATATATTAATATAATAATTTCTTAATTCCACCATTATTTTATCACTCTTAACCCTTTGATGCACAACATGGGTCAAAAATGACCCAACTGAGTTTTTATTTTCTATATCTTTGCAAGAAATTACTTTCATCATTCAGTATTCCAGGTATTCCTCAATGAACTTGTTTTTGATCATCACAAATCCTCATTTTCATTTTTTCTTTCTTACTTTTTGAATAAAAATCATTTTTGTATCACTACCCTTCTAATGCACAACATGGGTCAAAAATGACCTGTATTCATTTCCTATGTTATTTCAATCATGCCTGAGTGTTGCTTTGCTGAATCTTTGAAAGAAATGTATTTTATCATTTATTTATTTCAGGTATTCATTAAATATCTTGTTTTTGATTTTCTACAAATCATTATGTTTATTTTTTATTTCTTACTTTATAAACAAACACAGTTTTTGTATTTCTACATCAATTTTACACATATAGAAATCTTTAATATTTGCACATTTTTGCAAGTAGGAACATATTTACTGCAGACAACTATTCATCTGCTACACATTTCACATCTCAACAAGGCTGCTTTTGTATATTTGATGGATAAAAGTCATATTATATTTCATACATTAGGCTATATATTATATTTCATAATTTTTATTTTTTGTCATAAATCAATGCTATTGGTCAGCCTTTATGTCTGTCAGTTTTCCTGAAAAGTAACAGTTTTGGACATACAACATGGGTCTAAAGTGACCTGAATGAGTTATTATTTTCTATGTCGCATATATTACAAGAAATTAATTTCATCATTCATTATTCCAGGTATTCCTCAATAAACAAATTTTTCCTTTCTTACTTTTTGAATGAATTTTTTTTTTTGTGTCATTATCTTTCTAAAGGCCAAAGTATACTTCACTTTTTATGCGTACACGAGGGTCAGCATACAGATTTTTTGTAACTTTTTATAATTTCCGCCGGATTTCTGTAACTTTGTATGTGCAGGTTGCACATACACATTTAAATTGCGTTCGCCTGTGCGCAAAGTATACTTTCAGCTTTTTTTTTACAGTGATGCCATCATCCAGCTCAGTTCTTTTCACATACAATGGTGTCTTTTTGATCTGCCTGCATTGACACCATTGTGTGCGAATGGAACTGAGCTAGACAATGACATCACTGTTTTCTCCAGTGCTGATATATAGATAAATTAACTAATTATTGATTTTACAACAGAATGAATCAATACTGAATTTACTTAAGCTGGACAATGATGACCATTTTCTTTAAGAGCTGCTGTGCAGCCAAAATTATTTACCAGTTATCACTGTAAAGCTGCTTTGACACAATCTGCATTGTAAAAAGCGCTATATAAATAAAGGTGACTTGACTTGACTTAATGCACAACATATCCCAGGCATCTTTCAGTGAAATAGCTGTTGAATCAGGTGAAGGTCCTGGGCAGCTCCTCAGGATACTTCTGTTCTGCCCTGAGTGGGGGGACTAAGAATTGCCTCATCCTGTTTTGTATGCAGCATCTCTACAACCATTTCAGCCATTTTAGTATGGACCAGCCATACTAACACACTGGATAAAGAAAATCAAAAGGACAAGAATATTTTCAAATACACATCAAACCGTTGATTGATACACTTATTATATATTTTCACTGTAGGATAGAAACCTTGTTCAAAACTGTTACTTTTCAGGAACACTGATAGATGTAAAGGGTGACCAGTAGCATTGGTTTATGACAAAAAAATCAAAATTATGAAATATAATATATAGCCTATTATATGAAATATAATAAGACTTTCATCCATCAAATATACAAAAGCAGCCATGTTGAGACGTGAAATGTGTGGCGGATGAATAGTTTTCTGCAGTAAATATGTTCCTACTTGCAAAAATTTGCAAAGGTTTCTATATGGGTCATTTTTGACCCATGTGTGTAAAATTGATGTAGAAATACAAAAACTGTGTTTGTTTATAAAGTAAGAAAGGTTTGTTATTCCTTCTTGAATAATGTGGATGCAAATACTAATAACTTTTAATTAAAAAATATTTGCTGTTTATTGATTGTTTTTTTGTTTGTTTGTTTGTTTTTTGAATTTCAGAATCCTTTGTGCCTTCTTTGCTGTAAACCGGTTGAGAGGGACAGAAGAGAGAGACCGAACACAATGAATTGTTGCCCTTAAAGGGGGGTTAGTTCACCCAAAAATGAAAATTCTGTCATTAATTACTCACCCTCATGTCGTTCCACACCCGTAAGACCTTCGTTCATCTTCGGAACACAAATTAAAATGTTTTTGATGAAATCTGATAGCTGTGTGACTGTGTGACTCAATAGACAGCAACTTAACCACCACTTTCAAGGTCCAGAAAGCTATTAAAGACATTATTAAAACAGTCGACGTGACTGCAGTGGTTCTTACGGGTGTGGAACGACATGTGGGTGAGTAATTAATGACAGAATTTTCATTTTTGGGTGAACTAACCCTTTAAGTCCACACAGGGGTACAGTTGATTTTTATATTGATTTGAGCATTTTGATATGAACACCTGAAGATACTGAATTGATTGTTGTTGAAAGTAATTTATGTGAACCTGTTGTTGAGGAAGAACAAGATTTTGTCAAAATAATCAACAATAAGTTGGGTTGCCTTTTTCTTAAATTAGAAAGTGTTTCAAAATGTTTTGATACTGAGATTAAGAAGCTATCTGATCAATGCATAGAACTGCTAATATGTTCTAATATGTTTAATGTCTCATTGAACATGGATGTTTATCGTTGCTCAGGCTGCTTAAACCTTTAAAGTGATCTTAAGCATTATAGATTTCTGAAAATGCTTGTTATTTCTTGGATTGTTATTCCTTCTTAATAAATCACTCTTAACTGCCAACATGTTCTCCAACCAATACGCCTATATAGGTCGTCTGTTAACTGCACATTGTCTCAGTATTATTTTGTCACATTATAAGAGTGACATTTAATTTAAAATATTTACCAGCACTGCATAAAACAAGTAAAATGTATTTAAAAGAGCAAATGGTTTTACTTAATTATATTAATTACATCAGATTTTTAAGTAAAAATTACTCAATATAATTTAAGAGGCCAAGTTCAAGTACTTCAAGTACTTGTTCACTTTGTTAATTTTACTCAGCTTAGTTAAGTAGATTTACTTAATTCCCATGTGTGTGAAATTTACTTAAAAATATTCGTGCAAAAACTTGCAAAATATAAATTGAGTAAATTCTACTTATTTTTTCAGTGTACCTAATAGCCAACACTTTTGGCACACTGCCTGTTTTATTATTGCTGACCACCTATCAAAATCTGTGGCAACGCTGCGCGACTCATGGGACAGCACAGAGATGTGGTAGTGAAGCCCAGACCAGTATCAATTTAAGTCATCATACACAGATGTAATAACTTTTGTTTTAGGCAATACGCTGAGATTATTTAATTAATATTAAGTATTGGCCAGCAAAGCAAATAAAGTTACAGAACCGTTGTGCGACTGATTCGCAGTAAGGCAACAGAGTTGTTTCATTCCTGAATGAATAGTCTTTGAACAACCCATTAATATAGAAGATGATTAAATGACCAATTAACATAGATAGCCACTTGATTTTATTCCTGAATGAATCAGCGTTTTGAACGAATCGACGAATGAATAAATGACTCCTTCCTTAACACAATGACTTACCGCCACCTAGTGGCGATATTACTTTCATAATCCAAGTATCATTTCATTTTGTCATTTCATATTTCTGAACAAAAATGTTGTTTAAAATATTAATCTCATTATATTATACAGTTGTAATTGCTGTGTAAATGTATTTACTGTAAGTATACATCTGAAAGCAACTTCATGCAGTTGGTTGATACTGATTTAATTGGTAACAGCCTATATGTCATATTATTCTAATTTCTTTGACTAAATTTAAGAATTTAACATTAAAGATCGCATACATATTTAATAAGATTAGGAAAGAAATTCTATATAAAGGTAAAAGAAAAATACCCCTGAAAATCATTTGTCCCATATGGGAAAGTTAATTTCTGACACTGGTAGATGGCATTAAATATGAAAACCCTTAATCTCTGGTTTATTGTACAAAGTCTTATTTCAGGGTTTTATTCATATAACAAACAAGTTCCCCTTAAAATCATTATTTCAAATTCATATTTCACTAAAGTCATGAATAAAAATATGAATGAATAAAAATCATAATATAACTATAATAGATGTGCTGTGAACATAAACTACGATACGATGTCATTTCTTTTCATATCTGTCATATTATTTCAAGTTCCTCCATTGTCCAAATCTCAGCGTATTTCCTAACAAAAGTTATGACATCTGTGTATGATGATTTATATTGATAGGCTACTGGTCTGGGCTTCACTACCATATCTCTGTGCTGTTCCGTGAGTCGCGCAGCATTGCCACACAGATTTTGATAGGTGGTCAGCAATAATAAAACAGGCAGTGTGCCAAAAGTGTTGGCTATTAGGTAGTTGGTGAGTGCAGGTGCGAAGTAAATTGTTATTTCTGAGATAAACCAGTATAATGATAATATTTCTGAGATAAACACGCGTAAGTTGCCAAATTTATGGACACACAGAAGAAAGCCTTGTCTAGGCTCTGCCTCGGTATGGTATGTGTCAAGCCATTCGTTAGTCTGGCTTCTTTATCTTTTTCTGCAAAACACACAATGCTCTATATGAATAGAAACATGATGAGACAGTGATATTAGCTTCCTTGCAGCACTTTCACAAGGTCTTAGTTTAATTCTATAAGCTTTCCACAACAATTAAAATGTTAAAATTGAATTACAAGTAGTTAAATTGATCAGCTACAAAACTAAAGTTGTATTAGATTGAATGTGTCAGTAGCAAAGGCTGGTATCACTGGGATCACATGAGCAGACCAAACTTTCATTTGTCTGGGATCGCAAGACCCTGTGTAAAGTGTGTTAATGTGTGTTTAAATACAAGTGTTTTTGCTAATTAAATATGTCATATATGTCATGACTTCTCGTTTGAGAATAAAATTTCAACACAGAATCAGTTGCTCTTTTTTATTCAAAATGAAACTACTCTCATTATTTACTTTTATCTTTGATATTACAGATATGCAAATTACTACATGGTCTATTATTTTAACCGCTAAATAAACATAATTAAAATGTAAACATTTTAATTATTATGGAAAGCTTGTAGAATAGAACTAAAACATTTCATTGTGAATATACTGCAGATTTGCTCATTAATTTCAACTTAATTCCATATAGTTCCATATCACCACTGTGTTAAACTGAATCCTGATTCACAGTGCATCATGTTTTTTCTACATTAAAATGTTTTGTCAATGAAATGCATCATTTTGTGGGGAAAAAAGATTGTGATGAAAAAAATAACACTTTACTTTAGGATTTAATAAAGTCTCTTTGAAATTATTTACCAACTGAGCAAGCAATTAAGAAACGACAGAACAATCACAGCAGTGTGTATATATGTCTGATTTTCCACATAATAATATTCCTCATACTTTTGACAATTATGTCTTCTTCATATAAATATTTGTAAATAAAACCTGCATTATAATAAAATGACATTACAACAAATTATTAAATAAAAAATGTATTATTAAAATTTTTAATACACTGTGAAAAAGTGAAAAAATAAAGTGTCTGCTTTGTGTGGTGTACAGGGATATTTATTGGCAAAAGTCATCTTCTTTGGAAATGAATCAAAATATTAGCTAGCTATAGACATTATATTAGTTATTACATGCATAATTCATCATGGCCTATTTGGATAATCATTAAACTATATTTAAAGTACATTAACATTTTTTCATGCATGTGTGCAATTTTGGAAACATAACATATATAACACTAGAAATTCAAGTCTACCCAGATTAGAAGTGCTTCTGCAAACTAGGAAAGTTTACTGCTGCCTTCACCACAGGAGTTTACAATTAATATTATTATGCTACCATACGTTTCGGCAAACTTTTAAAACTATATGCTTTAAAGACTTAAGGTAAAACAGAAACAACAAAAATAGGCTACTTAAACGCTATTGGCTCGTTTAGCGAATCCTAACGACACCTCTGGCTGATCATTGGCTGTGTTCATATCAAACATAGCTAACACATGACACGACATAACACAATATAGCTTATATATAAAATATTGTGCATCAATAACAGTTGGAATATAAGCTTGACTTCGTTTAGCGCTGAAACATAGGCTAATTACCTTTATTGTAAGCCGAAGAGCGTGCACTAACATTTTCAGAGTCGCTTTAACACAAAACAGGAAACTCGTGAATATTCATGAAAGCTCCGCCCAGTGCCACCGAAAATCTCAGACACCGAATATTTCAGAACACCGGCACCGTTTAATGTTTGACCAATCAGCAGAAAGGGGTGTTTCATTACCGCCCACATGTAGAGATCAAATATTCAAGTTGTTTATTCATTTTCTACCCCTGAACGAAAAACGAAAAATCAAGCCGAATTCTTTTTTCGTTTTGTTTGAAAAAAATATTTGATCTCTACATGTGGGCGGGAATGAAACACCCCTTTCCGCTGATTGGTCAACCAAACATTAAACCGTGCCGTCATCAGTTTTTCCGCAGTTCAGCGCAGCAGAATAATAGTTCTTCGCTGCGATGGATTCTTAACGCGTTTATTGCAACTACATTTAATCTCTTTCTCTTTAAACAGCCAAACTAACGAATGGCTTGAGACATACTATACCGAGGCAGAGCCTAGACAAGGCTTTCTTCTGTGTGTCCATAAATTCGGCAACTTACGCGTGTTTATCTCAGAAATATTATCATTATACTAGTTTATCTCAGAAAAAATAATTTACTTCGCACCTGCACTCACAACCACCTAATAGCCAACACTTTTGGCACACTGCCTGTTTTTATTATTGCTGACCACCTATCAAAATCTGGGACAGCACAGAGATATGGTAGTGAAGCCCAGACCAGTATCAATTTAAGTCGTCATACACAGATGTCATAACTTTTTTTAGGCAATACGCTGAGATTTGGACAATGGAGGAACTTGAAATAATATGACAGATATGAAAAGAAATGACAATGTATCGTAGTTTATGTTCACAGCACATCTATTATATTATGATTTTTATTCATACAGCACTTTACACAGATGGATATCATATGTCGTTATCCCACAGAATGGTTGTTTCAGTGACTGACTTTAGTGAAATATGAATTTGACATAATGATTTTAAGGTGAACTTGTTTGAGTTATATGAATGGAACCTTGAAATAAGACTTTGTACAATAAACCAGAGATTAAGGGTTTTCATATTTAATGCCATCTACCAGTGTCAGAAATTAACTTTCCCATATGGGACAAATGATTTTCAGGGGTATTTTTCTTTTATCTTTATATAGAATTTCTTTCCTAATCTTATTAAATATGTATGCTATCTATAATGTTAAATTCTTAAATTTAGTCAAAGAAATTAGAATAATATAACACTATAGGCTGTTAGCAATTAAATCTATCAACCAACTGCATGAAGTTGCTTTCAGATGTAGCTACTTACAGTAAATACATTTACACAGCAATTACAACTGTATAATATAATGAGATTAATATTTTAAACAACATTTTTATTCAGAAATATTAAATGACAAAACGAAATGATACTTGGATTATGAAAGTAATATCGCCACTAGGTGGCGGTAAGTCATTGTGTTAAGGAAGGAGTCATTTATTCATTCATCGACTCATTCAAAACGCCGATTCATTCAGGAATAAAAATCAAGTGACTGTCTATATTAATTGGTCATTGAATCATCTTCTATATTAATGGGTTGTTCAAAGACTCTTATTCATTCAGGAATGAAACAACTCTGTTGCCTTACTACGAATCAGTTGCACAACGGTTCTGTGACTTCATTTGCTTTGAAAGTTTAGTTGGCAGAGAAAATATCTGTTCCCATTCAGTCAATCACGTTCGACATTACGTCGATACTGACGTAATGGGGTCTCGCTTGGCAGCCCAATCACCTCCAAGTGGTACAAAACGAGCCAAAGGGAATTGGCCAGTGAGATTTACATGCTGGACCACACCCCCGGCATCCGGGTATAAATAGGACCGGCCTACTCACTTCCATTCATACATTTGCTTCGGAGCTGAGCGGCCGTACAGCGATTGCTCTTCCAATTCACCTCTACTGAGAGTAAATTTCTGAGCAAATAACAGCAATTTTAATTGCTATCAGGAGAACACTCCGAAAACAGCAATTTTATTTGCTATTTTGCTTGCAGCTCATCAAGGGATCTCTCTGCAGGTGTGATGGCGCATTCCAGCGGTGTTTGCATGCAGCTTGCAGTTTACACAGGGCAGCATTCACCCGTGGGCGCATCGGCTAAGAGTATTTCCCTAAAAGAGCAAGCACGGCAGCGAGCGTCTTTTTAAAGATGCCTCTCTGTCCGTGCATTCCTGGATGCGGTCATTTCCTGGTTTCATCTGACGGCCACGATCGCTGTCTCACATGCCCAGCATGTGGATACAGTGTTCGTGGGTGATTCATGTTCTCGAGGGAACATGATCACGTCGACACGCAGGTCATGACTCTCCTTTCTCGTAAAGGTTTGAGTCCCCTTTGTTGTTGCCCAGCCGCCGCTTGTGTGTAAAAGCACAGCCGCGGGTCTGTTCAACACTTTGGGAGACGGAGGGTTACAGCGAGAGCCTTCCGCCGGGAAAACCCCCGTGGATCTCCCGCTCCTCAGCGTGTCGTGTGCCGGTGAGCTGCCTGCTGACAGCACGTGTTGCCACGGCAACCCAGCGCGTCATTTGGCGCTCCGGATGAGGATCAGATGTCGATAGCTGCATCGGTGAGAGGGCTATCGTTCTCTAGAGAGGAAGATGAAGCTGAGCTTCCCGCTTCAGCGGTGTTTGCTCGTGCTGAATCGGATTCAGAGTTGACAGCCATGCTTTCCCGGGCCACCGCATGCTCAGACTCGTTCTGAACGATTGTGGTAGGATGATTGGTTCTGGGCTCGGAAAGCGACGCAAAAGATCGCCTCGCCCCGCCCTTTGGCAGTATGGAGGCACATTAGTGCCAAAATCTGTTCAAAGTTTTTCCTCTCTCACTACCCTCGTCTCTGGGGCGGTCAGGGGATTCATGAGGGTTCCTCAGGTGGACTGTGCAACTGCGGTGCATTTATGCCCGCAAAGTGCTGCCACCTGGTGGAATCACCTGTGTCTCCCATCCAGTGCCTGTGAGGTGATGGCAGCTCTAGCTGTTAAGCCTCACAGTGCTGCTGGACAGACCGCCTTCTTCTTGTATGCTATGGTCATCCTGCCGGCCAAGGCAACGCACGAGGGTAGTTCTGAGCCGGGGTTGATGCAGGACCCGTGCATGCTGACTGACTTTGCCCTCTGGGCAAGAGAAGTCGCAACACGGGCCCTTGGCCAGACGATGTCCACCTTGGTGGTCCAGGAATGCCATCTCTGGCTAAACCTTGCTGAGATGCGAGATGTCAACAAAGTGCGCTTTCTTGACGCTCCCGTCTCACAAGGTGATCTCTTTGGCGACACAGGCGGGGATTGCACAGCAGTTCCCGACAGTGCAGAAGCAGACATTTATGCCACTGTGGTCCAGTCTGCTTCTCGCCAGGAACATCCCCCTGTGAGCAGTGCTCCGCCCCGGCTCAGCCGTGAGGCCCTCTGCAGGAAGGTGATGCAGCCCGTCCCCAGGTCACCACTAAACCTAAATGGTTAGCGAGGCGGCCCTGGGATGGGTGACCCGGAGTTGTAGGGAACGGCTCTTTCTCAGGAGCTGGTGTACACACCACTCCTTCCCCCGGAGGAGGGCTGGGTGGAGAATTTTACTACTGTTCCGCCATTGGCCCAATGGCCAGTGGTCCCAAATTCTCAAGAAAGAGCGGTTTCCTGACTCTCTGGTAATACAGGGTGTGCGTGGGCAGTGAGCGACGCTCTGCTTCCTCCTTCCCAGCCCGTTTTTTCGCCACAGGCAGGGAGTGTGCATTAGAGGACGCGCTGCTTCCTCACGCCTCCCTAGCCAGTCCCTCATGAGACCCATAAATCTAGGTGCACCACACTCACTGCCTCTACTTCGGGACGCTGTGCTTCCCGGGTTAGGCCCAAGCACCCTCACTGCCCCCCGCGGGTACATCTGTTGTCTCTTTGGTGCCACTCGTACAGACCTTGGGAGCCTCACTAGAGCTTCCCAGCCCGTCCTGATGGCCCATTCGGACAGTCAGACTCGGCTGCGCGATTCAGTTCGCCGGGCGGTCCCCCAGGTTCAGCGGTGTCTTGCTTGCCTCATGGCAGACAAGCACACCCCTGTCCTGTGAGTGGAGATTTCGTTCCTGCTGACAAGGGACGCAATAAAGCCTGTCCCTCCAGCCGAGATGAAGGTTATACAGCAAGCGTCCTTCATCGTACCCAAGATGTGTTGGGAAAATTCATTGATCATTGACGTATTAATTGTAGAAAATAGCCTGTATGAAAAACACTGGAAAGTACCAGGTTTACTGCTTGGAAAGTACCAAAAAGAAATGTATTCAATGTAAGGAACAATAACAAGTTGTGGAAAGCACCAAAGATGACCATTAAATTAATATTTTTTAAAAAATAGAATAACGGGGGATCCGCCACCATTATAAATAAAATTAAGGAGGATTCATAAACAATAGTGGCAAAACGCCAGGGTGGAGCTAAAAGAAAAAAGATAGCTAGAGGAATCCCCATTGGACCTATAACGATAAGAAAAACATATAAAACATGCTGTTTCGCCCAGTATAGATCAGATGTGAAGCTAGCATCTCACTTTGTTGCCTGGCAATAAAGATTATCTTCTGAAGACCTGGAACTTCTGACTCTGAGAGATTTTTTAAGAAGACACCTGAAACAACTTAGAGCACTGCAGACTGGCCACAACAGATA
This sequence comes from Mylopharyngodon piceus, assembly GCA_039654765.1. Taxonomy (NCBI): domain Eukaryota; kingdom Metazoa; phylum Chordata; class Actinopteri; order Cypriniformes; family Xenocyprididae; genus Mylopharyngodon; species Mylopharyngodon piceus. The sequence goes on along the minus strand of CM077455.1, from coordinate 27,308,764 downwards.
GCGGTGGTTTATGGCCGGTCTTGGATTTGTGTGTCTTGAATCGGGCCCCTTACAGACTTCCGTTCAAGTTGCTCACGCAAGAATGCATCCTCGTGTGCGTTCACCCCATGATTGGTTTGCAGCGATTGATCTGAAGGACACGTACTCTCGTTTCACCTCGACAGACCGTTTTACGCTCTGCTTCGAGGGTCGAGCATACCAGTAATAGGTCCTTCCCATTAGGCTGTCCCTGCCTACCCGTCTTTCCAAAGCCGCGGAAGCTGCCCTTACCCCGCTCAGGGAGGTGGGCATTCACATCTTGAACTATCTTGAGGACTGACCCATTCTGGCTCACTCTCGAGATCAGTCATGCGAACACAGGGACCTGGTGCTCAGGCACCACAGCCATTTGGGGTTCAACTAGAAAAGACCAAGCTCTTCTCTGTGCAGAGCACCTCTTTTCTCAGTGTGGAGATGGACTCGGTTAGTATGACTGTGCATCTCACCAGCGAGCACGCACAGTCAGTGCTGAACTGCCTGAATACGTTCTTGCAGAAAACAGCGGTTCCACTGAAGCTATTCAGGGGCTCCTGGGGCATATGGCATCCGCAGCCGCGGTCACGCCACTCGGATTGCTGCATATGAGACCGCTTCAGCACTGGCTTCTCAACCGAGTCCCGAGGTGGGCATGGCGCCAGGGCACACTCCGTGTGATCATCACACCGAGTTGTCGCCGTACATTCAGCCCGTGGTCGGACCTTGCTTTTCTACGGGCCGGAGTGCCCCTAGTACAAGTGTCCAGGCATGTTATTGTCACAACAGATGCCTTCACCACCGGCTGGGGTGCCGTATGCAGTGGGCATGCTGTGTCGGGTTCCTGGACAGGACCTCAACGACAGTGGCATATCAACTGCCTCGAGTTGCTAGCAGTACTCCTTGCCCTGCGCCGGTTTCGACCATTGTCGCACGACAAGTATGTACTGGTCTGGATGGGAATGGAGACTCCACCCCCAGGTGGTTCAGCTGATTTGGAGCCAATTGGGGGACGCACAGGTAGACCTGTTGCCTCCCACGAATCCGCTCACTGCCAGTTGTTTTATTCCCTGTCCGAGTGGACCCTCGGCACGGATGCACTGGCGCACAGCTGGCCCCAGGGCCTACGCAAATACGCGTTTCCCCCAGTGAGCCTTCTCGCACAGACTCTGTGCAAGGTCAGGGAGGACGAGGAGCAAGTCTTGCTTGTTGCGCCATACTGGCCCAACCGGACCTGGTTCCCAGAGCTGATGCTCCTCGCGACAGCCCCTCCCTGCGGGGCGGATTCCCCTGAAGAAGGACCTGCTTTCTCAGGGACAGGGCACCATATGGCACCCACATCCTGACCTCTGGAACCTCCTCGTGTGGTCTACCGCCCGCGGTAGTTGACATTATCACTTCAGCTAGAGCCCCCTCTAGCATAAGCTTCATGGCATAAGCTCGCGCTTATGCCATGAAGTGGAGTCTGTTCGCTGAGTGGTGTTCTTCCCACCGGGAAGACCCCCGAAAATGCCCGGTCAGCTCTGTGCTTTCCTTCCTTCAAGATGGCTTCGAGCGGAGGCTGTCCCCCTCCACCTTGAAGGTCTATGTGGCCGCCATCGCAGCACATCACGATGTGGTCAGTGGCAGGTCACTAGGAAAGCACAACCTGATCATCAGGTTTCTCAGAGGCGCCAGGAGGTTAAACCCTACTAGGCCTCGCCTCATTCCCTCTTGGGACCTCTCTGTCGCTCTGGCGGGTCTACAGAGAGCTCCCTCTGAGCCCCTTGAGCTGAAACATCTGTTATTAAAGACAGTGCTCCTGACCGCGCTCGCTTCCTTTAAGAGGGTCAGGGACCTGCAAGCATTTTCGGTCAGCGAATCGGGCCTAGAATTCGGGCCGGCTCACGTTGTCCTGAGGCCCCAGCTTGGATATGTGCCCAAAGTTCCCACCACTCCTTTCCAGGACCAGGTGGTGAACTTGCCAGTGCTGCCCCTGGAGGAGGCAGACCCAGCCCTAGCGTTGCTGTGTCACGTTCGCGCCCTGCACGTTTACTTCAGATTAAGACTTCAGTTAGCTTCAGAAGCTCTGAGCAGCTCTTTATTTGCTTTGGAGGTCAGCAGAAGGGAAAGGCTGTCTCCAAACAGAGGTTGGCCCACTGGATAGTGGATGCCATCGCCCTGAAGGAGGGAACGGAGCGATACATCCCCTTGCCATAGCCCTGAGTCACCGCTGAATGGCCGGGTGCCCTGGCTCGGCTCCTCAGCAAAATATGAATGGAAGTGAGTAGGCCGGTCCTATTTATACCCGGATGCCGGGGGTGTGGTCCGGCATGTAAATCTCACTGGCCAATTCCCATTGGCTTGTTTTGTACCACTTGGAGGTGATTGGGCTCCCAAGCGAGACCCCATTACGTCAGTATCGACGTAACGTCTCCGTTCCCTCCTTCATGGAACGTGGGTTACAATAGTAACCTAGATGTTCTGTATGCCATCAGTTAGCCGGCCAATACTCAATATTAATTAAATAATCTCAGCGTATTGCCTAAAACAAAAGTTGTGACATCTGTGTATGATGACTTAAATTGATATTGGTCTGGGCTTCACTATATCTCTGTGCTGTCCCGTGAGTCACGCAGCATTGCCACACAGATTTTGATAGGTGGTCAGCAATAATAAAACAGGCAGTGTGCCAAAAGTGTTGGCTATTAGGTAGTTGTGAGTGCAGGTGCGAAGTAAATTGTTATTTCTGATATAATAATAGACCTATATATAATAATATATAATATATAATAATATCGTTATTATAATAATAATATTTCTGAGATAAACACGCAGGTTGCCGAATTTATGGACACAGAAGAAAGCCTTGTCTAGGCTCTGCCTCGGTATAGCATGTCTCAAGCCATTCGTTAGTCTGGCTGTTTGATGAGAAAGAGATTAAATGTAGTTGCAATAAACGCGTTAAGAATCCATCGCAGCGAAGAACTATTATTCTGCTGCGCTGAACTGCAGAAGAACTGATGACGGCATGGTTTAATGTTTGGTTGACCAATCAGCGGAAAGGGGTGTTTCATTCCCGCCCACATGTAGAGATCAAATATTCAAGTTGTTTATCATTTTCTACCCTTGAACGAAAAACGAAAAATAAAGCAGAATTCTTGTTTTTCGTTTTGTTTGAAAAAAATGAAAAACGAAAAAGGTGCCATTTTTTCATTTTCCGATTTCAATATTAAATCAAAAAACGAATGACCAAAAGATACACGGACCCGAGGGGTTGTGGTCCGTGTACCTTCGGATAATTTGTTTTCTTGTTTTTGTCCTATAAACGGAAAAATTTATCACATTTATCACATTTTAGTATTTCACGGCACGCAAAATTTATGTGTATACAGAAGAAAGCTCTGTCTAGGCTCTGCCCTGGCACGGGTTGTGTCGAGCCATTTATTAGTCTGGCTGTTTGATGAGAACGAGATTAAATGTAGTTGCAATAAACTCTGTAATAATCCGTACAAATGTATCAGATAGATATAAGCTACTATTCTGTTGCGTGGAGCTTAGTTCTGGAGCTAAGAACTGATGACGCGGCTTGATCTTTTGTTGACCAATCAGCGTAAAGGGGCGTTTTATTCCTGCCCATGTAGAGATTGAATATTCAAGCTGTTTATCCATTATGGTTTTGTTGTTTTTCCATTTGGCGGATTAGAACAAAGTGTGATTAAAACAAAAATAAAAATGTGAAAAAACGACTCAAGATTTGTTTATTTATGCTCATGAGGAGGGTTGAATATGTGAAAAATGAATGGTTTCTTCGTTTTTCCGTTTATAGGACAAAAACAAGAAAATAAATTATCCGAAGGTACATGGACCGGTTGTGTTAAAGGGAGATGGATAATACAAACAATAAATAAGGATGGATAATACAAAATTCTTTCTGACCAAGCTTGTCAATTTTCATTTTACAATGATCTTCCCTCTCTCTGTGCGCGTGCGCGTTTGTGTTTGCACGAGAGCTCGCGCAGCACTGAGACAGCGGTACTTTTAAATCCATAAGTAACTAACGCGCTAGTTTTCATACAAGATAAATATGTAACATAATTGGGTACTTTAGTTATTATTAACACAATGACGCAACACATGTAGGCTACGTTTCTCAACACTGAGAATGAATAAATAAACGCCTGTTTCTCCAGACTCGCGCTTGTCAGTCATTCACAAACCACAGCACTTTCATAATCACTAAGCCATATAGCGATTTCAATTTTATTTAGATTTATTGTTCAGCATTAATTGAGCATTTTATACCCGTTTACCTTAAGGAGTTAGAAGTACCGTGACTACTCTACTGTCCTCGCTTGAGAAATCAGTCAAACGGCGGGAATGGAAGGGGGATCGAGCGGGCGGGATTTTGTGTTGCTGTCGATCTGCAGTCTCTTTTTAATGATAGGTCGTACGCATTTGTCAATCATCCCCGCTTGCTATTTGGGGAACAAACCCAGCACTATGATTGGTCGAACTCGTCTTCTTTTGCTGTTGCTTGATTTGAGTACTGCGCGTGCACAAAGGAGTCACCAGGTTTTTGTGTAGTTTAGAGTGACAAATTGTACCAGCATACTTTGAGGTCAAAATGTGTACCTGCTACGCAAAATGCATACAGGTTGGCAGGTCTGCAACTACATTTAATCTCTTTCTCATCAAACAGCCACACTAACGAATGGCTTGACACATACCATACCGAGGCAGAGCCTAGACAAGGCGTTCTTCTGCGTGTCCATAAATTCGGCAACCTACGCATGTTTAACTCAGAAATATTATTATTATACTAGTTTATCAAGTAATAATTTATAATTTTATAATTTACTTATACTATATCTAGTATAAGTAATAATTTACTTCACACCTGCACTCACAACTACCTAATAGCCAACATCTTTGGCACACTGCCTGTTTTATTATTGCTGCCCACCTATCAAAATCTGTGTGGCAATGCTGCGCGACTCACTGGACAGCACAGAGATATGGTAGTGAAGCCCAGACTAGTATCAATTTAAGTTATCATACACAGAAGTGAGAAGTCATAACTTTTGTTTTAGGCAATACGCTGAGATTTGGACAATGGAGGAACTTGAAATAATATGACAGATAAAAAAAGAAATGACATCGTATCGTGGTTTATGTTCACAGCACATCTATTATAGTTCTATTATGATTTTTATTCATACAACACTTTACATATTATTTTGAGCAATACACTGAGTTTATTTCATTAACACTGAGTATTAATTTATGTCACTCAAAACAATGTTTTATTTTTTTCTGCCAGCTAAACTTTCTGCCAGCTAAAAGCAAAGTCACAGATCAGATCATTGTGCGAATCGCAGCATAGGTGCACAGTCAAAAGTATGGTTCATTCTTGAATAAATCCGAGTCTTTGAACAAATCGGTTGAGTGAGTGATTCACAAGCTATACAGCCTTTTTATTACTGAATGAATCATCGTTTTGAGCAATTTGATTGAATAAAACGACTCATTCATTAACACAGTGACTTGCTGCCACCTACTGGTGATATTTCATATTCATTTCATCTTTTATTTTATTTAATATTTCTGTATTGAAAACATTGTTTAAAACAGTTTGCTTTTCACTCTGTTTTATATGAATAAATGCCAAAACGACAAATTACTGTGACTTTTTTGTCTGGCTGTTAGGTGTTTTATATTGTTTTATATCAAGAAATTGTTTAGGATTAGGAGTTGCTTTAGGCTACGCTAGATGTCCTTCTTTTCAAACTGAAAATGACCCAGCATATGTCATGATGACAAAATTATACCCCAATATGTAATTTTCATGAAGACAAAATTCCCATGACTTTTGCCTCAGTGGAGGTTTGGCATGAAAAGTTTCTCAATTCTCATTGAAAGCAATGCATTGCGGCCACGTCGCTAGGACATTAACACTTTACTTGGCTTAATCCTACAAAAACAACAACCAGGTAGAAACCATTTTCTCACACATTTTCTTGTCATCAACAGCATCTAAGATTCAACCCTTCAGGACAATACTGCATTACTTGCCCTGCCTCAGAGCAGCATAAAGTTGCAGTCTGTACCTGTTATGGCCTCCCGCGTCAAACCAAAAAAACGAACCTGAGGTGTTTTTTAAAAAAATGACGCTTTTACGCCTGGCGTTTTTCGCGTCGGTGTGCACACTCACATTGGCGCCCTTTGTTAAGTCACGAGGCGTTAAACGTCGGCGATAATTGTCCCGGTGTGTACAGGCCTTAAGACGAGACGATGATGAGCAGACGATGACGAGTAGATTAGAAGAAGATCAAGATCAGATGAAAATGGGTTAACAGCTTCATTCAAGCCATCTAACTTTACTCTTGTCTCACTTACTTTCTTTTACTTAGTTTCTTTTCTTTTGCGTTGAGAGTTTCATGTTCTAAGTTAAGTTTTGCCGCAAAGTTTAATCAACGACTCTACAGTCTTTGCCTGCCTCAAAACTTCAAACTTCAGCCACGAGGGAGACTCTATTCATCCGCCAACATACCAACGTGATTGGCTTCCCAAGAAAGACATCACTCCAGACACGACGAGACCCCCAGCCAATCAACGAAACCCGGGAAACCCCCTTTTCAAGCCAAAGACGACTACGAAGGGAAACCACAATCAAAGACACCAACACAAATGCAAAGACACCAACATAAAAGTAGCCTCCAGATCTTAGCTGAACTGGTGCATTGATATCAATTTTAATAACCCTGCCTAAGAAACGATAGAAGGTTTAAGTTAATGATTGATGGTTCGTTCAGGTCAGGTTTTACAAAGTGCATACATTGCTAGAAACTTGGGATTTCATCAGTTCACTCTCTTAAAACTCTTTCTTCCTCACTTTCTTTTTTTCTGCAACTCATGTGAATGTGTGTGTGTGTGTGTGCGCGTTTGTGTTAGATTTTAGTTTCATGTGTTAGAATAATCAATAAAGTCTCATTTATATTTTTAAAGAGAAGTGTCTTGTCTTATGTGCTTACGAGTTTAATGTCTTAAACTGCCGATCTATGTTACCTTGCTAATAAATAGTGTTTTCACTATAGTTTGGATATTCACATCCGCTACAGAACTGATAGTTACAGCCCGTTCAAATGAATGTTGGACGATTCATTTGCTCGGTCGTAAAATAAGTGACTCTTTTAAAATTTCCTATAAATTAATTAATAATTTTCTTTGAGCTAAATTGACCTGTTTCCCTTACAGGGTGTAATGTTATTACACTAGTCACTGTACATTCTGGCGCTGATGCCGGCCATAGCCCACATGATGCACTGGCTATACCGCTGTTTCCAACGCTATGTCTCTCTGCACTCGCTCTATGCGACTGTTATCTAGCCACGACTCATGAATCCAGAGAACTATCGTGGCCGAAACACCACCTTTTGTAATCAGAACGAGTTGCCTTTGAGCAATGACTGTTCCATTGTGCGGTGTGACAGCTGTAAGGCAGGTTTTATAACCTGGAATTTCCCTTTTCGCACCGCATGTTCTGTCTGTGCAGGGGGAAGACGGCTGAGCAGCCATTGGGTGTCTGAAAGGCTTCGTGGCCAGGCCCCTCTCTGGCGCTGGTCTCAACTAGGTCGTATAGACCAATGTGCAGTGCCACTGCTCGCACTATTAGCTACTGCATATGCAAACTAAAAAGATGCATTCACGACACAGCATTCTGTGTTCTATTATTTCTAAGGCGCTACAGCTGTAGATATTGTAAGAGCTGGTTTAATGTGTACGCACCAATACGCTTGTTGCTTATTATTCCACACTCTGCAGGCCCTTCAAATGAACAAATTATGTGTACATTCATGTATGATGAGCGTGGCTATCTTCCCTCTACATGAGTGGATTGCGCGTGCTGGATGAATCTGAATCATCAATTGATCATAGTCTATTCAGAGAGTGTATTAATCTCATCTTCTGCTTCTCATCCTAAGGACCCAGATAGTAGAACTGGGCCTTGTTGTTATGCAAGCTCGCATTTCACAGGGGCGCTCACAGTTTGTAACTTATACCTCCACTTATTTTGAGCCGAGAAATTTCTGCCTTAAGTGTTCTCAAGGAAGCACTCAGTGTTTTGCTATGCTCTCACTAACATGACGATGATAGCAAGACTGTCAGCTCTCTTTTGTCTGTTCTCACGTCCCCCGCTCATTGTGGGCGTCAGGAACAGTAATTGTTCCGCTGTGCAGACCGTCGCACAGGCTTGGCCAGGGGGCTGGATTATATCAGTGTGCCTGAAATATATCTCTTTATGGTCAGACAGCCCCTGTCACTGGCCTTGTCTTTTGCAACAGTACTTGGATGGAAACTGTATGCCCTCCCTGTTTTAGGTATGCCGCTATAATGGCATGACGCCTTCATATTCATAGTTGTCAGGCGTTATGCACTGTCAATGAGAATTTCAAGTGGCACAAGAAGGCTGATCACCTCTCGCCCTTCTACATTATCATCTCTTGCTGGGCACTCTTGTCAGTTCTGTGATTTGAATGTATCCTCACTCGCATCGCGATGTGGCCTTTGCAAGAGGATTATATCTACAATGTGAACTGACATTGTGGGTGGTGTCAAATAGGTCATGTGACTATTACGACATTTGTTGATGCCCCTGCTAAGTGGTGTTCAACTAGGTTGTTTAGCCATTCGCAATCTGTTTAGTCATTGCTGTTGTACACATTCATGGTGTAAAAAAGCAGACAAAGAATCTGTCTTCATCTGTGGTTTCTCCCACACAGGTAGTAACCTTTGCGGAAAACCTGTGCCAGATGGGCTATGAGGCACCTTGCATGTTGCAATGGCCTATACGTGTTTATAATCTGGATGTTCCTTGCAACGCATGTATTTTCCGTGCAGAAATCAAGCTATTGAATCAATGTTCAGCATTCGTCTTAAACTGTTGCAGCCACCGTGTTGGCAGTGTTAAATCATGTAAATGACTGACTGGGTGACTGGGTGATGGTTACGACATTATGTGATAGTGTCTGCTTACTGACGCATGCATTATTTGGTCACCAGGACACTTTGGAGGTGCGGTGCTCAGCCGAGGTCAACAGCTTGGCTTGCAGCCGATTTGGACCTTGGCTATCAACACGGCGGGATTTTATAGATCCCCATAGCGCCACCTTTCGGTGACGCAGTGTCGAGAGACCGACTCGAAAGGGAACGTCTCCGGTTACCTAACGTAACCTTGGTTCCCTAAGAAGAGGGAACAAGAAACTGCGTATGCTGCCATGTTACATAGCTCAGAGTCTTTGTTGGCTGCATTCTGCTTCAGTCCAAAATTCTTGCGCTTTTTCAACAGGGAATACCTCCTGAATAACTCCGATTTTGTTCCACCCGTACCTCTTCTTCCTTCTTTGGATAAATTATTAGAGCTATTTATCTTTGCAAAAGTGTTTGCCATCATCTCTACTTTTTCTTTATTTGTTACTGTGCAGTAGTGAACCGTGACTCTTGAACCTTGGCCCTCTCACTCCCTTCCCTGGTCAGGGAAAAAGTCAACTCAGCCTAAAATCAGCCTAGCTACTGTGTCCTCTTCTATAATACTGCATACCTTTGACAAGAAATGCCACAAGCAAACATCAGAGTTATCACCAAAATAAAACAAAAAGTAATAAAATGCAAATCATCATTACAAAAAATTGCATAGTCGTTATGTTATTTCAGTGGAAACCAACAAAATGTAATGCAAGCCGGCGCATCATGACAGCACTCAGACCAAAGCACATTAGTGACAGACATACACTATGGCTACATCCACACGAAGCCAGAGCTTTCCCTATCTGATCTTTTTTTTCCCCTCGTCTCAAGAAATATCTGCGTACACATGAAACCACTGAAACGACTCAAAACGATGTAGTATACATGCCAGATCAGTATGTGGCGCTGTAATTCTGCAATAGAGATACACTAAAAACAAAGAATAAGACTTGGAGTATGCGCATAAACCTTGTGCGCTGTATACAAACTTTAGCAAAGCTTAGAAATAAAGCTTTATTTTAATAAATAAAGCTTTAGCCTCGGTAGCTTCTGCAGCATGAACACAAGCATGTAGTCCGCTATTGTTGTTGTTGTTGCTGTTTTGTGCTGTTAGCGGTGTCTGACTAGGGTCGACACGTGGGGTGATGACATCATCGTTTCACAAAATATACGGATTGGCTGTACACACGAAAACGCAAGGGCGTCGTTTTCAGATTTATCCACTCTGGGACCCGGTTTCAAAAAATAGCGCTTTCACCTTCTGAAAACGCCGAATCCGTCTGGACGAAACGCCTATACAATACAAAATTTTTGCGTATACAGCTAAACTCGTCTCCGTGTTGACGGGGCCTAAATTGCCAAAAGTATTGGGACACCCCTCCAAATCATTGAATTCAGGTGTTTCAATCACTTCCATGGCCACAGGTGTATAAAATCAAGCACCTAAGCATGCAGACTGCTTCTACAAACATTTGTGAAAGAATGGGTCGCTCTCAGGAGCTCAGTGAATTCAAGCGTGGTACCGTGATAGGTTGCCACCTGTGCAATAAGTCCATTCGTGAAATTTCTTCACTACTAAATATTCCGCGGTCAACTGTTAGTGGTATCATAACAAAGTGGAAGCAATTGGGAACAACAGCAACTCAGCCACGAAGTGGTAGGCCATGTGAAATCACAGAGCGGGGTCAGCGTATGCTGAGGCGCACAGTGCGCAGAAGTCAGCAACTTTCTGCAGAGTCAATAGCTACAGACCTCCAAACTTCGTGTGGCCTTCAGATTAGCTCAAGAACAGTGCATAGAGAGCTTCATGGAATGGGTTTCCATGGCCGAGCAGCTGCATCCAAGCCTTACATCACCAAGTGCAATGCCAAACGTCGGATGCAGTGGTGTAAAGCACGCCGCCACTGGACTCTAGAGCAATGGAGACGTGTTCTCTGGAGTGACGAATCACGCTTCTCTGTCTGGCAATCCGATAGACGAGTCTGGGTTTGGTGGTTGCCAAGAGAACGGTACTTGCCTGACTGCATTGTGCCAAGTGTAAAGTTTGTTGGAGGGGGGATTATGGTGTGGTGTTGTTTTTCAGGGGTTGGGCTTGGCCCCTTAGTTCCAGTGAAAGGAACTCTTAATGCTTCAGCATACCAAGACATTTTGGACAATTTCATGCCCCCAACTTTGTGGGAACAGTGGGGATGGCCCCTTCCTGTTCCAACATGACTGCGCACCAGTGCACAAAGCAAGGTCCATAAAGACATGGATGAGCAAGTTTGGTGTGGAGGAACTTGACTGGCCTGCACAGAGTCCTGACCTCAACCCGATAGAACACCTTTGGGATGAATTAGAGCGGAGACTGTGAGCCAGGCCTTCTCGTCCAACATCAGTGCCTGACCTCACAAATGCGCTTCTAGAAGAATGGTCAAAAATTCCCATAAACACACTCCTAAACCTTGTGGAAAGCCTTCCTAGAAGTGTTGAAGCTGTTATAGCTGCAAAGGGTGGGCCAACTCCATATTAAACCCTACGGATTAAGAATGGGATGTCATTAAAGTTCATGTGCACGTAAAGGCAGGCGTCCCAAAACTTTTGGCAATATAGTGTATGTTGTATTGTATTATCAACATATGTCGCATATGTTGATAATAAGAATATCATTAGACTAGCACAACAGCCGATTAAATGTATGTAACCGACCGTATTAAACTTATGATTTGGGAAAAAAAAATATATGCACAATTACACTAAATGTGCATGGTCACTAAGTTAGTAAATTTACAGACTGACCAGTAAATCTGCAGAACAACTGTTTCTCAACTAAAGCTTAACACATAACAGTGGCAGCGGCGGCCAGAATAAAATCACGTAACCTATTAGGTTTTAAATAACTTACCCAAACAGCAAACAATTCGAGCCATAAAGCTTTAGCTTCTTGATTGATGCTCTCATCATTAAGGGGTATAATTGCTTTCAAAAGCTTTGGCTTTCTGCACAAAATTAAGCTCTGGTGCCGGTCTTCCTCTGCCGATTAATTCCAGCTTTTCTTTAAAAGTTAATCTTGAAAACGGCGTGGATAATAAATTAGCAACAACATCCTCATCATTATTGTTGCTTGGGTTTCCATAGCGAATAGTGCTAGCTATTTTTTTTTCCAATCGAGTTGCCCACAGCCAGCTGCACGCGTCATAAAACAAACTGATAATAATCCCCACCCATTAAAAGGGAGGGGCAGCTCCAAGATGGCGCCATGGATGGTCGTGGTTCTCTAAGCTGAGAAACAAATCGGGTTTTTCTCACAAATGAATATATAAATTTCATAAAGGTGCTAATTATTATCTAAAGGTTGCTGTTGACTGTTGAATTTGATTAAATATAGAAGTTTCATTTTTCAAGATTTCAAGTCAAAAGTGCCTCTAATTGAAGCCCAGTTAAGAACACGTTTGTTAAACTTTTTTACTTATAAATAATATTGAATGAGTGTTTGTTGTGCATCAAAAAAGATCATGCATTTGTATCAGTGATCATCACTGTGTATCATCCAGGTACACAGTGCAACACATGGTCAAAGAAAGAACAGATGACAGAGAGTAACATCAGTATATTGCAAAATGTTTATTAGGCCACTGATATGGTTGTGGACATTATTTCAGTCATTGCCAGAGGGATGTCAGAGTTTTAAAGCTTCATAAGGTAAGGCAACAGAAGAACATAGCAATAAATAAATTAAATGGAAGTTCATTCATGTATTTAAGAATATTCTATATTTGCTCTTCTATTGGAAATCAGTGTAGTTTTTTGTTTTCACTGTGCAAGTGGGACCTTAAACCTTGTGATAATTTATATTTGTTTGTAAAAATGTTAAATATTTTAAATATTTTTTTTTTTGGAAACATGAAAAAAACAATGAAATTTCAGCACTGTGTGACTTTTACAATCAGACAGTTCACAACCAAAGAACATGGAGAATGTTGAATAGTCTGGCTCAGAACAGGGTAAGTTAACTCATCATATGGGTCATCACACCAGTATAGGTTATAAAAATATTATGTCCACATATACATTTATACAACATATTCAACAAATGGTAACAACTAATAAAAGACAGTTTTACAGCATTGCAAGGTACAAACGAAAAGCACAACGAAGTTCAACATATGACTAGTTTAAGTTTGCTGTGCTTTAAAATTACACAAAGTGAATGCCTGCAATCATTTATTCAGGGACAACTGCACAAAACGTGCGAACTAATAAAAACAATAAAAACTGTTACGAATCAATAAACAATTTTATGATCCTACAGGATAAATCACTCATTGTTTAAAATGGGAAAACATGAAACAGGACAGTGTAATTATTATGATCAGTCAAACAATAGATCATGTACTAATAAAATGTAAAAAGAAAGAAAGATTAGAACTTAAGGAAGTATAAGAATATGGGTGAAGAATCATTTAATATGCAAAGCCTTCTGAAAGAGCATGCAGAATGTAAAAATAATATAGTGCAATATTAAAATATCTTTAAAAGAACGTGATTGCATGGAAGAATTTAGTATTTTTTTTTTACTGCCCATTAGTGATTCACACTCCAGTCCACTTGGAGGCGGTAGTGCACCGGAAGGTGGCTTGCCAACCTCTATGAAACGTTATTAGAAGAAGAAAACCGTCACCACGCAATGTACGTCACTTTCTCTGCTAGCAGTAAACAGGAAACACTTTATAAGAAGACGTGAGGAGACGGCTAATGAAAGGTACTTTATTAATATCATTATCAAATAATGGTTTTACCTAGGTATTTAACACAATGACATATGTAACTGGTTTTGCATATGGGCGAAAAAAAACCCTGATTTATTAGCTATCGAACTTTGATGCTATATAGATTATGGTTGTATAGTATGGAGCTGCTATCAAGTCAATTGAGAAATTAGACAATACAACAAAGAGCTTTAAAATCTGTATAAGAGTTATGGAAACACCCCAATAAATGTAATATTAGTAGAAGCCAATACAATTCCAAATTAATTAAGAAATTATCACTTACGATTGTAAGTCAACAACTGTTCTGCGAAAATTATTAGGAGTTTTAAAAATATGTAAGTGAAGTTTTTGTATTGAATATAGGTATGAGATAATTATAGTGTTTGGAATGAAAAATGTAGAAAATAGCCCAGAAAGTATTGTGTACTAGCACGAATATTCCCTGAACCCAAAATAATATAGGCATATATATATATATATATATATATATATATTTATATTTATAATATATTATTATTATTATTATTATTATTATTACAAGTGAATGAGTGAGAGAAAGAGAGAGAGAGAGAGAGAGAGGGAGATGTTTTAAGAGAAATATGCAATATTTTCAAATTCAGAAAAACATAGATGTTTTTCTTATTTTTCAATTACCCGCACATGTAGTGTTATACAGAAAGGTAAATCCTACTGATCTATATAAATTAATGGATTTCTCATGACATAATAAAAAATGAAGCCACCGTATCCTTAGTATTCTCTCACATTCTATTGAAGTAATAGGAAATCATCTGATTTTATTGACAAAACATTATTGTCATGTACAGTTATTCACTGTGTTTATATAATTGTTATATTTTTATTTGTACAATAACTGCAAATGATTCAACAGTGTTTTCGTTAACAGCATTTATTTTGAAACAGTAAAAATAATGATTAAACTTTGGTTAAATTAATAATTAGCTCAAACATATATACAAATGGCACTTAATTCATATACAAACTGTCATGCTTGTAAAAAGCGATAGAATTTGAGCTGACCTGTGGCTTTTTAAGGGTTTCCAATATCTCCAAGAGTCTGAAGTGGATGTTGGTCAGCAAAAGACATCAGGAAATAATATACATGCTTCACAACTTATTTAGAGAAAAGACGCTGACTGCGTATGGATTTAAAGAAATGAAGCTTTATTTCCATGCATTTACTGTTGCTCCGAGCAAGATGATGCATGGTAAACCTTTTTAATATAATATAATATTTTAATATAGTGCAATTTAGTAATGGGGGATTGTTGTATTGTATTATTTAAAGGGTTAGTTCACCCAAAAATGAAATTTCTGTAAGACCTTCGTTCATCTTCGGAATACAAATTAAAATATTTTTGATGAAATCCGAGAGGTAAATGACTCGTCCATAGACAGCAATATAATCAACACTTTCAAGGTCCAGAAAGGTACTAAAGACATCGTTAAAACAGTTGACGTGACTGCAGTGGTTCAACCTTAATTTTATGAAGAGACAAGAATACTTTTTGTGCGCAAAAACAAAACAAAAATAACGACTTTATTCAACAATCTCTTCTTTTCTCTGTCATCATCCTTATGCAGTTGCACAGTGAAGGCTTCCGTGTTTACGTCCGAATGCCAGCTCAGTATTGGCCAAAGCTGCACATGTGAGCAGCACGACGCATGCGTGTGATGCTGACGCAGGAGCCGGCCAATAATGAGTCGGCATTCTGAGGTAGAACCTGGAAGCGCTGGACATAAACAATGTATGAGAATGACACAGAAGACAAGATATTGTTGAATAAAGTCATTATTTTTTTTTTTGTTTTTGTGCACAAAAAGTATTCTCGTTGCTTCATAAAATTAAGGTTGAACCACTGCAGTCACGTCGACTGTTTTTAACGATGTCTTTAGTACCTTTCTGGACCTTGAAAGTGTTGATTATATTGCTGTCTATGGATGAGTCATATATAGACATGTGCTGGTTTCCGGTAATGCGATAAATCGCGGTAATGAATATGCACAATATTGTTATCGTGGGCACTTTAAAATACCGCGAACAAATATAGATCAAAATTTTGATTTTTAGAACGCGCATTAGTTTCTTTTTCATCAACCGTATAAAAGTACACTGCGTGTATGCTGCGTAGGCATGTGCACTCTGATCTAAACAATCCCATTCCCCACGTGGAGATGCAGTATGTGTGTGTGTGTGTGTGTGTGCTGCCGAGCAAAAGACGCGTGCGCACTCCGATGTAAACAGTACCCACATGGAGAGGAAGCATGGCGTAAGGAGGAACGCTGCAAACGATTTATCCCCCTTCTAAAAGGGTGAAGTCAGAGGTTTGGAAATATTTTGGGTTCAAAAAAAATGCAGAGGGATTGCTGGTTGAAGACAGTTTCCCTTCGTGTAAGACATGTGGACGGAAAGTGGCAGCGAAACACGGGTACACGTCTAACATGTTCGCTCATTGAGGAGGAAGCGGACATCCATACATCAGCTTCACCATACACTACCTCTTAGACTGGAAACTTCAATCAAATTGCCTGGAAACACAGTTCTTTCCAGAAGACCACACTGCTGACAATATCATGTTGCAAGAGTGGGGCATCAACAAAGAGTGTCTTGTCAGTGTTACAACTGATAATGCTACAAACATGAAAAAGGCCTTTGAGAGTGACACCACCTTCCCCTGCCAGTGGTTTGGATGTTTTGGCCACAACTTGAATCTAGCCATTTCTAAAGCTCTGAAAAATCAGAGGGTGGACACAGCAATCGGAGCTTGTCGACATTTGGTGCAGGGATTTTCAAGAAGCTGGAAGAGAAGAAGAGAGCTCAGAAATAAACAAGAGGCCTTAAACATCCCTCAGAGGTGGCTCATCCATGATGTAGTCACTTGATGGGGATCGACTCAGAAAATGCTGCAGAGGTTTATTGAACAACAGAAGGCAGTCTGTACTGTACTGGCAACTGAGAGAGGGGCATGGCATTTGATGCCAAAGGATGCAGATATTGCAGTTATTGAGCAAGTCTTAAAAATACTTGATCCACTCAGTGCTTTTACTGATGCTTTGGCTTCAGAGAGCAGAGTAAGCCTGTCAGCCCTGAAGCCGGTGTTAAGTCACATCATCTCAGACATTCTTGATGTGAAAAATGAAGACAGTGCCCTTACCAAAGACCTGAAGAGGTTAATGAAGACAGATCTCGAGTCCAGGTACACTGATGATGCAAAGAAGGTGATGGACTTGATAAGCTTTGTTGATCCGTGGTTTAAGGGAAGCTTTTCTGATGAGCCTCAAAACTGATAGAAATGACAACACTGAGTGAGGGAGCTGCCCATACAGAGCAAACCAGCACAACCTCCCCCATCCCCACCTCTGAAAAACAGCGCCAAAGCTTGGCCACCCTCCTTAACAAAATCACCTCCACATGGCAACAGAGGGCAGAGGAGGGTGAAGGCAGCAGCACCCTGAGCCTAAAGTCAAAGATTGAAGCAGAGGTAAAAGTGTATCTTTCTGTGCCAGTAATAAAATCAGAGGCAGATCCATTGCAGTGGTGGAGTCTGCATGCTGAAGAGCTACCTCATCTAGCTACCATTGCTCAGAAGTTTCTCTGCATACCCGCAACAAGTGTTCCTTCAGAGAGGGTATTTAGTAGGGCTGGGTAAACAATATCGATTTCTTGATTTTAATCGATTCTCATTTTTATGAACCGATATCGATTCTTCAATCTTAAGAATCGATTAGTCTAGTCTGTTTTCAGTTGATGAATTAACAGAACATGTAGCGCGCCTCCCATCCAATAAATCGCAATAATCTTTGTGCTTTGTTACTTTTGATATGAAGCAAAGTCTCAGATTTCAAATGACGTCCATCTTATTATGAGATTCAAAAAATAAATACTGTTTTGAGTTCAACCTCGGAAAGACGTCAATAAAACAGCTTGTAAACAATGTCATGTAATGTCACCTTTACCTCAGAAAAACATATTCAGTGACCATAAACTCATTAGTCAGCTAGAAAAATTAACTCTAGAAAGTAGCATTCTGATAAAGTCAAGTCAAGTCACCTTTATTTATATAGTGCTTTTTACAATGTAGATTGTGTCAAAGCAGCTTTACATTGATAACTGGTACATTATTTGGCTGCACAGCAGCTCTTAAAGAATAGTGTCAATGCAGGCAGATCAAAGCACTGTTGAATATCAAATGTCAAGTCAAATGTCAAGTGACACAGCTATGCACCGTTACATATTCATTATAATATATTCCTTGCCGCTGTCGCCTTTGGCTTGCTTAGTTGGGGACACTTGACATTTGACTTGACATTTGATATTCAACAGTGCTTTGATCTACCTGCATTGACACTATTCTTTAAGAGCTGCTGTGCAGCCAAATAATGTACCAGTTATCAATGTAAAGCTGCTTTGACACAATCTACATTGTAAAAAGCGCTATATAAATAAAGGTGACTTGACTTGACTTGACTAATGTTCTTCAATATTTAATGCATGTTTGAATAAATCAGTTATGACAGCCACGATTTTAAAAAAAAACAACAACAACAAAAAAAAAAACGAATTGGAGTAGAAATATGATTATGTAATTCTAAACTTTATTTATTACAAAAAACATAATTGAGTGTAATTTAAATGTTTGTATATAAATAAGTTAATTTTAACCTTCATTATTATAGTAAAGTAGTACCAACTGACTCCCATGTGTAGTTTACAGCATTAGTTGAGAGATTTTTTTTTTTCCTCTAGAAAATTTGCCATGTACTGTAACTGATATACTACATCCAAAATAATCGAAACCGATATCGAATCGAAATCGCAATTGAATCAAATCGCAAGCATGTGAATAGAAATCGAATCGAATCGTGAAAATTGTGTCAATACCCAGCCCTAGTATTTAGTGCCAGTGGACACATCCTCTCACCTCACCGTGCAAAGCTCAAGTCAGAAAAAGTGAACATGCTCACATTTTTGCACTTTAATCTGAAGGACTAAAACATGACAGCTCAGAAGCAGAGGTGGGTAGAGTATCCAAAAACTGTACTCAAGTAAAAGTACAAGTTCTTATAGAAATATTTGCTCAAAGTAAAAGTGAAAGTAATAATTTTAATAGTTACTTGAGTAAGAGTAAAAAAGTATCCAATGAAAAACTTCTCAAGTAGCTAGTTACTTGTTACTTTGTAACATATATATACACAGTGGCAAGAAAAAGTGTGAACCACTTGCAGAATCTGTGAAAATGTGCAAAATTTTAACAAAATAACAGAGATCATACAAAATGCATGTTATTTTTTATTTAGTACTGTCCTGAGTAAGAGATTTTACATAAAAGATGTTTACATATAATCCATAAGACAAAAAAATAGCTGAATTTATTAAAATGACCCAGTTCAAAAGTTTGTGAACCATTGATTCTTAATACTGTGTGTCATTACCTGGATGATCTACGACTGTTTTTTTGTTGTGTGATGGTTGTTCATGAGTCCCTTGTTTATTCTGAGCAGTTAAACTGAGCTCTGTTCTTCAGAAAAAATCTCCAGGTCCCAAAAATTCTTCAGTTTTCCACCATCTTTTGCATATTTGAACCCTTTACAACAGTGACTGAATGATTTTGAGATCCATCTTTTCACATGGAGGACAACTGAGGGACTTAAACACAGCTATTAAAAAAGGTTCAAACATCCACTGATGCTTCAGAAGGAAACACGATGCATTAAGAGTTGGGGGGTGAAAACTTTTGAACAGGATGAAGAGGTCCAAATTTTTCTTATTTCGCTTGAATATCATTTTTTTTTTCATTTAGTACTGCCCTTCGGAAGCAACAGAAAATACTTGCATGTTTCCCGGAAGACAAATTAAATACAATTTACCTTGATCTTCAAATTCCAAATGTTTTCACCCCCCATCTATTAATGCATCATGTTTTTTTCTGGAGCATCAGTGAATGTTTGAACCTTTTTTAAAAGTTGTGTTTGAGTCCCTCAGTTGTCCTCAGTGTGAAAAGACGGATCTCAAAATCATTCAGTCACTGCTGTAAAGGGTTCAAATATGCAAAAAATGCTGGAAAACTGAAGAATCTGCAGGACCTGGAGATTTTTTCTGAAGAACAGAGCTCAGTTTAACTGCTCGGGACAAACAAGGGACTCATGAACAACCATCACAAAACAAAAAAACAGTCGTAGATCATCCAGGTAACAACACACAGTATTAAGAATCAATGGTTCACATACTTAAGAATGGGGTTATTTTAATAAATTCAGCTATTTTTTTTTGTCTTGTGGATTATATGTAAACATCTTTTATGTAAAATATCTTACTCAGGACAGTACTAAATTAAAAAATAACATGCATTTTGTATTATCTCCCTTATTTTGTTAAAATTATTAACATTTTCACAGATTCTGCAAGTGGTTCACATACTTTTTCTTGCCACTGTATATATATGTTATGTATGTATGTATGTGTGTGTGTGTGTGTGTGTGTGTGTATGTGTGTGTGTATATATATATATATATATATATATATATATATATATATATATATATATATATCTATATATATATATATATATATATATATATATATATATGTGTGTGTGTGTGTGTGTATGTACACTACCGCTCAAAAGTTTGGGATTGGTAAGATTTTTAATGTTTTTAAAAGAAATTTTGTCTGCATTTAATGCAGAGTACAGTAAAAAGTAAAAACAGCACAGTAAAAACAGTAATATTGTGAAAAATTATTACAATTTAAAATAACTGTTTTTCTATTTTAAAATATTTTAAAAAGTAATTTATTCTTGTGTTGGCAAAGCAATTTTCAGCATCATTACTCCAGTCTTCAGTGTCACATGATCCTTCACAAATTATTCTAATATGCTGATTTGCTGCTCAAGAAACATTTATTGTGTACAATATATTTTTTTCAGGATTCTTTGATGAATAGAAAGTTCAAAAGAACAGCGTTTATTTGAAATATCATCTTTTGTAACATTATAAATGTCTTTACTGTCACGTTTGATCGATTTAATGCATCCTTGCTGAATAAAAGTATTAATTTATTTTCAAAAAAATAAAAATTCTTACTGACCCCAAACTTTTGAACGGTAGTGTATAATGTTACAAAAGCTTTGTATTTCAGATAAATGCTGTTCTTTTGAACTTTCTATTCATCAAGGAATCCTGGAGAAAAAAAAAAAAAAAGTACACACCTGTTTTCAACATTGATAATAATAAGAAATGTTTCTTGAGCAGCAAATCAGCATATTAGAATGATTTCTGAAGGATCATGTGACACTGAAGACTGGAGTAATGATGCTGAAAATTCAGCTTTGCATCACAGTACTAAATAGTAAATAAAGTAAATAAATTACTTTGTAAAATATATTCAAATAGAAAACGATTATTTTAAATTGTAGTCATTTCACAATATTACTGTTTTTACTGTATTTTTAATTAAATAAATGGAGCCTTGGTGAGCAGACGAAACCTCTTTTAAAAACATTAAAAACCTTACCGATCCCAAACTTCTGAGCGGTAGTGTATGTATGTATACAACAATACAATAGCATGTTATTATTTAGATAGATATTTAAATTATTATTATTATTATTATCATAATTAGATATCTTTGCAACAAACACAGAAGAGACTAGCATTATTTCTGGCATCTGTAGCCCAAATATCATTGCATGTCTTTTGCTTTGTATAATAATAACGTATACAGCTACATTTGAAAGAAGAAAGAGAGAAAACTCTTTACATGTGCTCGTGCTCATAACCACTGAACATCTGAACACAATGTTCAAATGCACATTGACGGATATACTTCCGTCTGTTCTCCAAAATGTAAACAAATGTATTTCTGCAGGCGCGTGTAAACTGATTAACTGTGTCTACGAAAAAGGCGTTAATTTTCAAGACGAACAGGTCGCCGGCGCCGCCACTGCACAATAGGCTACCAACAAAATTACCGCGGGACGGCGAGTGTTTATTTTTATACTCTCTGAACAATGGTAGCTTATTTAATGTATAAATTAAGATATACGTCCAAAAAATGGTAAAGAAATGCTACATACTTTGTTATCGTGTCGTAATAATCTGTTTGGTTGTAAAATGTAGGCTATTATGAATTTAAATCGAATGAAATCGTTACCTGTGGAATTGTTCACGGCCGGGGGCCGGGGGGGCTTGAGCCCCTGCCACTTTGATCGCGAAAGTGAAAGTGCCCTTTGCGGTCGCATCGCGGTGACCCCGCGTTCCCATTTCTCCCCCCCGGAATGCGATTTCGGCTGAGGGAGAAACCCACAGCCCCCCACCCCCAGAAACGCGATTGCGCCCCTGCCCTTGCGGAGGTCTGTGCACGCCACTACAGCATATCTAATCATCTAATAAAGATCTTCATCGCTGGCAAACAAGAGGATACATTTGCAGATTTGCTTTTAATTGACTGTAGGTCCACTGCCACTTCATCCAACGCTCCGAGTGAGAAACCGCTGCAGACGATTCAGTGGTGCAGGGAACTGAACAAATCATTCAAACTGATTCGCGAACCAATTTAGACAGTTTTGCCAACTTGCTTGATCAAGTCATTGAACAGAATCGACTCAAACGAGTGATTCATTTGTGAATGGGGCATCGTTCATGAAAAAAGAGAGCGCGCTTGGAATAAACTACGCATTTCTTAACATGTACAGTATCGCATTAAAATAAAGTAACGAGAGGAACGTCGCCCAGCGTTTTCATTAGAAATGTACTCAAGTTAAAGTACCCACATTTAAATCTACTCTAAAAAGTACAAATTTTCCAAAAAAATACTCAAGTAAATGTAACGAAGTAAATGTACTTCGTTACTACCCACCTCTGCTCAGAAGGACTAAAACATGACCGCTCAGAAGGAATACCCAGAAGATACCAGGAATCGGTTGAAAATGTTTATTGTTGACACTTTATAGTTCTTTTACTTTTAAATATATTTAAAAGCAGTTAACAAAAGTTGTTCTTTTGCAATTTGCACTTTATTCTGTTTGATACAATTGCTCACTTTATACATCATTACGGTGTATTGTTTTCTTTATATTTATTTGTATTTAAATGTTTGAGGTACTCTTTATTATTTAAAATAATTAAAGTTGTTATTAAAAGGACAACACTGAATTTGGTTTATATTTTCAACCTTTATTTCTCATATAATTGAGTACCATGATAAAACCTCAATCAATTAATTGCAGCATGGAAATCTGATACCATGACATGCCTAGTCATATACCTCTCGAATTTCATCAAAAATATCTTAATTTGTGTTAGGAAGTTGAACGATGGTCTTGCGGGTGTAGAACGACATGAGGGTGAGTGATTAATCACAGAATTTTCATTTTTGGGTGAACTAACCCTTTAATGTATATTCGAATCAATTTCTGATAATAATCCCAGATATATGTTCATGCTTAATATTTCCTGTGTAATTACATTATTATTATTATTATTATTATTATTATTATTATTATTAGGGGCCAAGCACCGAAGGTGTAGCGAAGCCCCACTACAATTAACTTTTTTTTTTTTTAGCTGATTGAGGCGGACAAATATGGATCAGATTCCGGTCAGAGAATCAGGAGTGGAGAAGAGATTCTTGATAATGAGGCGTTTATTTACAATCTTGAATATGCATCTGAGATATGCAGCTGTGATATTATATGGTCTACAAAGGAAAATAAATTTACAATAATATTCATCTAACATGTATGTCTCATTGCACTAATTACTCAGAGAAATCAGTAACATAGTACAGAAAATATATTCAACAAATTTTAGTCTTAATCACAATAAAGTTAACAAAATTACAGTACTACACTGAATATTATGCTGCTGTAAGCAATTGTATAAACAAACACTCGCTGTATCGGCTCGTAACACTAGAGCGGATGGTGATGACTCAGCAGATTTAGATCGGCAAATTACGGTTGAAATAAATGGTAAACTCGAACAATATAAACATCAGCAATCACTAATCACATGCACAACATCTACTAATAAGATATAAAGGTATAATAGTACTTACAGTTATTGCATGAATGCATTACACAAAGCATAATAGTAGCATAAACATGGATTAACAGTCATCTTGTACTGGTGTGCGTCGCTAATAACGGAACGTACAAGAAAACAACAACTAACCATGCAAGCCCGGGAGGTAATGGCGAATGAAGGCAGTCCAGAAACAGTCAGCCAGCACCTGACTATATCTCCACCTCCGTCTTCCGAGCAAGTTGTTGAGTCATACAGGACCTGCGGTAGAGAGGCATCACGGCAACCCATAAGAAGTAAGTTTGGAGTCACTGGATCCAGGTCTGTGACATCCGAAGATACATAGCCAAGTGGTTTGGCATTTAAGATGCTCTCAACTTCCACCAGAAGAGTTTGAAGTACTGGTTCTGGGACTGACTGCTCTCGCAGGATTACACGCAGTGCTGTCTTGACTGATTTTACCTCACGCTCCCAGGTTCCCTCGAAATGAGAAGCACTTGGTGGATTATGGCGGAAACCGGATCTTCTGCCCAGCCAGCAGCTCCTGAAGCCTTGGTGACATGGCATTGAAGGTCTCTCGTAGTTCTCGATCACCTCCAATGAAATTAGTGCCATTATCACATAGCAGTTCCATAGGCTTGCCCCGTCGCGCTATGAATCGACGCAGAGAGAGAGCAGGAATGCGTCAGTGTCCAAATGCTCTTAACAGATCTAGATGCACACACCACGTCATCATACATTTGTAGATAATCCCCCATCTTTTCTCTTGGCGGCGACCAACTTTGACTGCGAATGGGCTGAAGCAGTCTACACCAGTAGAATGGAAAGGCGGCTTATACAGATTCAGCCTACAGGGTGGTAGATCAGCCAATCGCGGGGTTTGAGGCTTGGCCCGCCACTGTTGACAGTCTTGACAGGTGCGCTGCTGTTTACGTATCGCCTCTCTGCCTCGGAGTACCCAATACTGGCGACGCAGTTCAGCTAGGACCCTTTCTGAGCCGGGATGAAGGAGTCGCTGATCTGTCTCTTTAATTAGCAGCTTGGTGACGGGATGGCCAGGGTCTAACACAATTGGATGTATAGTCTCCAGGTTAAGGTCACTAGCACGACGTAGTCATCCACCCACTCTAATGAGACCGGTGGCCCCATCATACTCGGGGGCGAGGGATCCCAGACGACTGTCAGCTGGAACTGACCGTCCGGCCTTTAAAGCCCTGACTTCAAGCGGGAATGAGTCACTTTGAGCCTGTGCCAGGAGGAGCCTCTCTGCTTCAATATAATCAGAAGCCTCGACAGGAGAGTGAGTATCTGTTCCGGCCGCCCCATGCAGGGATCTAACAGTGGCCTGGACAAGTTCTTGCCAAGTGTGGAACTGGCTTGGATCAGGAAGGGAACTACTAGACACAGAAATGGTTCCAATAAAGGCAGCCTTCTTTAACTCACTGAAGTCTGGCTCTTCAGTTTTGGGTGTGGAAGGGCACTGGTCAACTGGCTGGTTCAGGAAGGCTGGCCCTGAGCTCAACTGATGAGGACCTGCCAACTCGTTTAGTGTAAGACCTTGTGTGATGTGGTCAGCAGGGTTGTGAACCGACTCAACATACCTCCATTCAGCCATGTTGGTGAGGGTCTGTATTTCTGCTATACGTGTTCCCACGAACACCTTGTAGCGGCAGGACTCCAGTGTCAGCCAGTATAACACAGTGGTGGAATCAGACCAGAAAGTAACCTTATGAATAGGAATGGTCAGCTCTGTTTGGATCACCTTGGCCAACTGGGCACCAGTCAGAGCTGCACTTAGCTCCAAGCGAGGCATGGACAGACATTTCCTTGGTGCTACTCTGGACCTGGCCAAGACAAAGGTTACGGTGACCTGTCCTTGACTATCTGTGGTACGCAAGTAGGCCACTGAACCATAAGCTCTTTCTGATGCATCACTAAAGACATGAAGCACGTGGATAACAGAAGTGTTGTCACTGGAGGCCGAGGTGTGTGTTCGAGGGAACTGCAACTGAAGGAGAGTCGGGAGTTCTCCTACCCAGGCAAGCCACTTTTCTCTCAAATGCAGAGATTCAGTGGGATCGTCCCAACCAAGCTTGTGCTTCCAGAGGTCTTGGATAAGAACCTTGGCCCTGGTAGTGAATGGGATGATGAACCCCAAAGGATCATACTGACTCGCCAAGGTCCTATACATGTTCCTCATGGTAGGTGCAGCGCTCTCCGTAGAGCATAAATTATACCCCAGGGTGTCATCGATACAATTCCACCGCAGACCAAGAGTGAGTTCTTGGAGGTGCTGCTTTGTGTCAACCAGCGCTCGCTATTAGTAGACTTGGCATCTGTGGGAAGGTGTTGGATCACAGATGGTACATTGCTTGCCCATTGTCTGATCTCGAAGCCTCCATCGGAGAGCAGCTGGCGCAGTCCTTCCACTGTTGCTTTGGCTTCATCTGCAGTTGGCGTGCTGTGAAGGCAGTTATCTACATAGAATGAATGCTCTGCTATGTTGACTAGGTCAGCCATGTCATCTTTGTGTCCTTGGGCGTGGTGTTGGAGGGCAAAGATGGCGCAACATGGGCTGCATGTAGTGCCAAATGGAAGTACCTGCCATTCATATATATCAGGTTCCACTTCCCTGCACATGTCCCTCCAAAGGAAGCGCAGCACTGGCTTGTCTTTGGGCAGTAAGCGTACCTGGTGGAACATACCTTTGATGTCTCTGCTGATAGCAACAGTGTGTTGGCGAAATCTCGGGAGGACACCCAGTAAGGAAGGTCCCAAAGTCGGCCCAGGCAGCAGTTGATCATTCAAGGACTGTCCTTGATGTTTAAAGGAACATTTAAAGACAATCCTGTCCTTACCGTTGTGATGCACCATATGGTGCAGGATGTACCAGGACTCTTCACTTTTGTTGGCCTCCTCTGGAGTTATCTTAGCCACAAAACCAGCCACCTCCAACTTCTGGATTTCAGCACAGTAGGCTTTAGCCCGTTCAGTGCTACGCAAACTGGGAAGCACAGTCTCTTTGTCTGCATGGAATAAACTCACTGGTGTTTGCCTCAGCAGTGGTGTAGCGTAACGTTGAACACCGTCCACATTCACCCGGATTGTGGTATTTTGCAGCAGGGTATAAGCCTCTCTATCCTGTTTGGACCTGGTGACCGTTTTCTTGTTGTAAGGGAGAGTGTCGACTTGCCAGAGCCTTTCTACATGGTGGATAAGATCATCACGGGTTGGAACTGACATGATGTGAAAACACTGCTGATTCCTTTGAGAAGGTTGCATTGGACTCATAGGGCCCTGGAGAGACCATCCGAGTTGTGTGCAGATAGCAAGGTGAAAAACAAGGTGGTGGGGTGTGTGGGGTGTGTTTGTATGTCAATGAACGATATTGTAGTGCTGTGACTGTCCGAGAACGGATTTGCACATCGGATGTTGAACTTTTAGCAGTATCACTGCGTCCTTTTTATTTGCCTCGTGAGTTCCCACAAATCTTTATGACTGTAGTGTATATCCATCCAAAGGCAGATGCTGTTTCTGCTACCAACACAATTTTTGAGGTGGCACAAAAATTACAGTCAATTTCACCCAAAGCACTGAGTTTTATATTGGGTGATTTTAATCATGTGTCGCTGAAAAAAGCACTAGCACATTATTATCAATATGTCACCTGCCCAACCAGATGGAATAAAACACTAGATTTGTGTTATGGATCAGTGCCTACAAATCACTTCAATTACCTCCATTGGGCTCGGCCGATCACAGTTGTGTGTTTTTATTGCCTACATATAAGTCAAGTCAAGTCAAGTCACCTTTATTTATATAGCGCTTTTTACAATGTAGATTGTGTCAAAGCAGCTTTACATTGATAACTGGTACATTATTTGGCTGCACAGCAGCTCTTAAAGAATAGTGTCAATGCAGGTAGATCAAAGCACTGTTGAATATCAAATGTCAAGTCAAATGTCAAGTGTCCCCAACTAAGCAAGCCAAAGGCGACAGCGGCAAGGAACCCAAACTCCATCAGGTGACATCAGGTGGCAGACAAGTGGCAAATAGGTGTTTAAATGGAGAAAAAAACCTTGGGAGAAACCAGGCTTAGTCGGGGGGCCAGTTCTCCTCTGGCCAACAGTGCTTTGTTACGATTCAGGTTGCCATCGTAAGTCCAATAGGATCGCAACATTCAAAGTATTTATTCCAGTTCCATCCAATTGAGGATCGTATTCATCACGCCGGTATGGACGGTTGTTGAGGAACTGTGTCGTGGCTGTCGTGTCAATGAGGCCCTCACAGTGGATGATCTAGTTGACTCAATCTCTGCTGATACTTCAGGGCTGCGTTGTGGTCGTGTCAAGGCGCAGGTCCTTGGTCTCACCTGGATACGGCCCGGATCCGGTTGACTACGGTGAACCTCGGGATAACCAGAAAGACTAATATTAGCGTAGATGCCATTCTTCTTCTGATGTAACGAGTACATCATGTGTTATAGGAAGTGTTCCCGGTTCCGGCTGACCTAATTTATGCAGCCTAATAATCCTTTAACGGATTTGAAAATATAAATTGGTAATGTGTTATGTGTATGCCAGGTTAAAGAAATGCGTTTTTAGTCTAGATTTAAACTGACAGAGTGTGTCTGCTTCCCGAACAATGCTAGGAAGATTGTTCCAGAGTTTAGGTGCCAAATAGGAGAAGGATCTACCGCCTGCGGTTGATTTTGATATTCTAGGTATTATCAGCTGGCCTGAATTCTGAGATCGCAATAGACGTGAAGGACTATAATGAATTAGGAGCTCGCTCAGGTACTGGGGAGCTAAACCATTTAGTGCTTTGTAAGCAATTAGCAAGATTTTAAAATCTATACGATGTTTAACAGGAAGCCAATGCAGTGTTGACAGAACTGGGCTAATATGGTCATACTTCCTAGTTCTAGTAAGAACTCTAGCTGCTGCATTTTGTACGAGCTATAGTTTATTTATCAGGCGAGCAGAACAACCACCCAGTAAAGCGTTACAGTAATCTAGCCTTGAGGTCATGAACGCATGAACTAACTGTTCTGCATTTTTCATTGAGAGCATATGTCGTAGTTTAGATATATTTTTAAGATGGAAGAATGCGGTTTTACAGATGCTAGTAACATGGCCTTCAAATGAAAGATTGGTATCAAAGAGCACACCCAGGTTCCTAACTGACGACGAAGACTTAACAGAGCAGCCATCAAGTGTTAGACAGTATTCTAGGTTATTACGTGAAGAAGTTTTTGGTCCAAAAATTAGAATCTCTGTTTTTTCTGAATTTAGCAGTAGGAAATTACTGGTCATCCAATTTTTTATATCAGCTATGCATTCCGTTAATTTTGTGAATTGGTAAGTTTCGTCAGGGCGCGAAGAAATATAGAGCTGAGTATCATCAGCGTAACAGTGAAAACTAACGCCATGCTTCCTAATGATATCTCCCAAGGGTAGCATGTACAGAGTGAACAGCAACGGTCCTAGTACTGAGCCTTGTGGTACTCCATATTGAACTTGTGATCGATATGACATCTCTTCGTTTACTACTACAAACTGATAACGGTCAGATAAGTATGATTTGAACCATGACAATGCAATTCCACTAATGCCAACATAATTTTCGAGTCTATTTAAAAGAATATTGTGATCAATAGTGTCAAATGCAGCACTAAGATCCAGTAACACTAATAGAGAGATACAACCACGATCTGATGATAAGAGCAAATCATTAGTAACTCTAATGAGAGCAGTCTCAGTACTATGGTACGGTCTAAATCCTGACTGGAAATCCTCACAGATACTATTTCTTTCTAAAAAGGAACATAGTTGTGATGATACTGCCTTTTCTAGTATTTTTGACAGAAAAGTGAGATTTGAGATCGGCCTGTAATTGACTAATTCTCTAGGATCAAGTTGTGGTTTTTTAATAAGAGTTTTAATAATAGCCAGCTTAAAAGTTTTTGGTACGTGTCCTAGTGATAAAGATGAATTGACGATATTAAGAAGAGGATCTATAACCTCTGGAAGCATTTCTTTCAATAGCTTAGTCGGTATAGGGTCTAACATACATGTTGTTGATTTTGATGATTTAACAAGTTTAGACAATTCTTCCTCTCCTAAAGCAGTAAATGAATTGAATTTTTCCTCAGGGACACTACAATGCACTATCTGACGCGATACTGTAGTAGACGGTTGGCATGATTATAATTTTTTCTCTAATATTATCAATCTTGTAAGTAAAGAAGTTCATGAAGTCATTACTGCTGTGCTCTTTGGAAACATCAGAAGTTGAAGCTTTATTTCTTGTTAATTTAGCCACTGTATCAAATAAATACCTAGGGTTGTGTTTATTTTCTTCTAAAAGTTTTGAAAAATAGGCAGATCTAGCAGATTTTAGGGCCTTTCTGTACTCAATCATTTTCTCTCTCCACGAAATGCGAAATACTTCTAGTTTTGTTTTCTTCCAGCTGCGCTCCATTTTCCTGGCTGCTAACTTTAGGGCCCGAGTGTGCTCATTGTACCATGGCATTGGATTAATTTCCTTAATCTTTTTTAAGCGCAAAGGAGCAACTGAGTCTAATGTGCTGGAAAAGACAGAGGCAATAGTTTCTGTTGCAACATCGAGGTCTTCTAAGCTTTCTGGTATGCTAAGGCGATGAAACTGATCAGGAAGATTATTTATAAAGCGATCTTTAGTGGTAGAAGTGATGGTTCTACCATATTTATGGCATGGAGGCAGTTTAGCCGCCTTGACTAAATGTAGTATGCACGAGACTAGATAATGATCAGAGATGTCATCGCTCTGCTGCAGAATTTCAACAGCATCAATATCGATTCCATGTGACAATATTAGATCTAAAGTATGATTACGACAATGAGTGGGTCCTGACACGTGTTGTCTAACACCAATAGAGTTTAGAATATCTGCAAATGCCAATCCTAATGCGTCTTTTTTATTATCTACATGGATATTAAAATCACCGACAACAAGGACTTTATCTGTAGCTAGTACTAACTCCGATAGAAAGTCAGCAAATTCTTTGATAAAGTCTGTATGGTGTCCTGGTGGCCTGTATACAGTAGCCAGCACAAATGTCAACTTACATAATGTTACGTAAAGTACCATCACTTCGAAGGAATTATATTTGAAAGACTTCTGACTAATACTGTAAGTATTACTATAGATTACAGCAACACCACCCCCTTTGCCTTTCTCACGGGCATTGTGTCGATAATCATAACCTTGAGGACTAGACTCATTTAAAGTAATGTAATCATCCGGTTTTAGCCAAGTTTCTGTCAAACACAGCACATCTAGATTATTATCTTTGATAATATCATTAACAATAAGTGATTTTGAAGAAAGGGATCTAATATTTAGCAACCCGAGTTTTATCATTTGTTTAGCATTATTATCTCTATTTTTTATTTGTTGAACATCAATTAAATTTTTACCATTAAATGGGTTTGGAAGTTTTTTGTTTTTACTAATTCGGGGTACAGACACAGTCTCTATTTGAAAATATCTAGGTGTAAGAGTTTCTATGTGTTGGGAGTTATCTGAATTATCTGACTTCTGTAACGTGAGGCAGCTAGCAGACGGTCGGTTTAGCCAGTCTGTCTGCTTCCTGACTTGGGCCCCAGTTTGTCATGTTTCAGCTCTAAGACTATGTGCCATATTACTAGAGAGAAGAGCAGCACCATCCCGGGAGGGATGAATACCATCTCTTTTCAACAGGTCAGGTCTGCCCCAAAAACTTTTCCAATTGTCTATGAAACCTATATTATTTTGCGGACACCACTTAGACAGCCAGCCATTGAGTGATGATAATCTGCTAACTATCTCATCACTCCGACGAACAGGAAGGGGGCCAGAGCAAATTACTTCTCCTGACATTGTACTTGCGAGTTCACACACCTCTTTAATGTTAATTTTAGTGATCTCCGACTGGCGAAGTCGAACATCATTAGTGCCGACAGGAGAGAAAAAATACAAACTAAAGATGTGAAGGTTTGGACAGACACGGTGCTCTGTTTACAAGAGTGTTACGATTGCACAGACTGGAATATGTTTAATAAAAGATGCGGTGATCTGGATGAACTTACTGATGTGACTTGTTCCTATGTTGCCTTTTGTAGAGATATGATAATTTCTTGTAAGAGGGTCACAATTTATCCAAATAACAAACCATGGGTGACCAAATCTGTTAAATCTAGCATAGAACATAAGAGATCTGTGTTTAAACAGAGTGATTCTAGTGATCTGTATAAACAAACAGCCACCAGGGAGTTGAAAGTAGAAATTCTAAAGGCAAAAAAGAATTATAAAGTGAGATTAGAGAGTTTGGTCCAGTATGAAAAATATATTCAGCTTGGTCCAGTATGAAAAATATATTAGGGTATGGTAGTTCAAAGCATAATAACCAGGTTGTTCTGGACGAGTATAATTCAGATTTGGAATTTGTGAACACACTGAATGGTTTTTCATAATCGTTTTGATATAATTGATTTTAGTAAGGAAATACAGGACTTTCGTTACAAACTTGATGATAGCCAGCATTTTTGTATAGATCAAAGGGAGGTGGAGAGGGCATTTTCTTCAGTTAGAATGAATAAGAGTTATGGGCCCGATAACATTTGTGAGCGGGTACTCAAGTTCTGTGCTAGAGAATTGAGTCCTGTATTTCACTACATTTTTAACATGTCTCTGAGGGTACAGCATGTACCAAAGGTATGGAAAGATGCAATGATTGTCCCTTTTCCGAAATTTAGTTGCCCTAAGACGCTAAATGATTTTAGACCGGTGGCTCTTACATCTGTTTTAATGAAGATTCTTGAAAGATTTGTGAAATCTGAGATATTGAGGACAACTGAGTGTTTATTAGACCCGATGCAGTTTGCCTACAGATCTAAAAGAGGCGTAGAGGATGCCACGATCACCCTGATAAATTTACTTCTGAAACATTTGGAGGGGAAGGGGTCTCATGCAAGACTTCTATTTGTAGATTTTTCCTCTGCTTTTAACACAATCCAACCTCACATCTTAATAAGTAGGCTATTAGAACAATTTAAACTGAGTAATAATTTACTGGGATGGATTCTAGACTTTCTAACTAATAGGACACAAAGAGTGAAAATAAATAATACTTTATCTGCACAGGTTTCTTCCTCCACTGGTTCGCCACAAGGATGTGTACTTTCTCCCTTACTGTTTATTCTCTGTACAAACGTGTCAAAGTAGTAATGAAAATCGTTTTATTTTGGAGTACGCAGATGATACTGTAATTGTCAGCTTACTTAAGAAAAATGAGATTAGTCATGGACCAGTCATTAATGACTTTGTAGAGTGGTGTGAGGAGTCTCACCTTCATTTGAATGTATTGAAGACCAAGGATATGTTAATTGATTTTAGGAAGAATGTTTCTATGCATGAAGTCACATTAATTCATGGTCAAACAGTGGAGTGTGTGCAATCTTATCAAAGTTTGTTTAAGGAAACTGTGCAAATTTTAAATCGATAAAACACTGTTAATTTTGTTTTATCGTGCTTTTATTGAATCTATCCTGTCTTTCTCTATGGTGTCCTGGTATGGGAACTTATCTTTAAAGAGTCGGAACTCTATTAACCAAATTGTGAATTGGTCTAGTAGGCTGATTGGGGAGCCGCAACTTAAACCTGCTTCACTGTATACCAGGCAGGTACAGCGATTGGGTGTTTCAATTTTAATTGACAGGCAGCATCCCCTGTATTATGAGTTCCAGCACCTTCCCTCCAGTCGACGGTTTAGAATACCGCAGTGCACAACAAGGCGATATAAGAACAGCTTTGTCCCAGTAGCGTTTAATCTTTTAAACAGCATTAAGATAAAGTAATGGGTTTGTTACAATGTTATTTTTTTATTTATTTTTTATTTTTTTTTATTTTTTTGTCTGTCTATTGTATTGTTTTATATGTATGGGAAAAGCCCGAACTTGATAACTGAAACCTAATTTACCTACGGGTATAAAATAAAGGAACCTGAACGGTTGAAGCCTGATAGCTTGTAACTGGAGGCTGCAGAAGACGTGCGCGTGTTGTCACAGGAGGAAGTGCTGTCTGCAGTACCGTATATGGCCTTGTAGGTGGCGGCAGTGTTGCTGTGGCACAGACGGCGTGCTTGTACTCAAGGGGTGTGCAGCAGTGGACATGACTGTGGCTCCTGAATGAGGTTGGGGTACCACAGTTGATGTTGATAACACAGTGCGAGCTGGTGCAGTTATAGGGGTAGTCTGAGATGCATTGGAGACTGGTGATGAGACTGATTGTGGTAACAGGTGGAGTGCTGCAGGTGGTGCACTCCCACATTCGGCTGTTAACTGCAGTGGTCTAAGTGATGGCTGAGACACTCAAGAGTCATCAGGAATAATCTGTTCAGCTGGACAAATCTGTATGGTTGAGGTCACAGCGGGTGACTGAGTAGAGGGCCGCTGGAGAGGGGATGATAGATGAGGTGGGCTCATGGCTGGACTAATATGTATGAGCTGAGGTGGAGACGAAAGGCTGTCGGGTGAGGCAGGAGGCACAGGAGTCGTTGAACCAGAGTCTTTAATAAGCATGGAGGATACAAGCTTCGCTACCTCAAGCTCAGTCTCTGCAGAAGGCAGATTAGTCCTGCGGCGAGGTCTGTCCATTGTCTCTAATGTGTCACTTGCTGCTGGATCCATACTGGTTTGTGCTTGCTCTCAATCCGGTTCGAAGGACCATAATAATGTAGCGAAGCCCCACTACAAATAAGTTTTTTTTTTTTTTTTTTTTAGCTGATTGAGGCGGACAAATATGGATCAGATTCCGGTCAGAGAATCAGGAGTGGAGAAGAGATTCTTGATAATGAGGCGTTTATGTACAATCTTGAATATGCATCTGAGATATGCAGCTGTGATATTATATGGTCTACAAAGGAAAATAAAGAGAAATAAATTTACAATAATATTCATCTAACATGTATGTCTCATTGCACTAATTACTTAGAGAAATCAGTAACATAGTACAGAAAATATATTCAACAAATGTTAGTCTTAATAATCACAAAGTTAACAAAATTACAGTACTACACTGAATATTATGCTGCTGTAAGCAATTGTATAAACAAACACTTGCTGTATCGGCTCGTAACACTAGAGCGGATGGTGATGACTCAGCAGATTTAGATCGGCAAATTATAAGTATTGTACTAGTCTTTCTTCTTCTGATAAGAATTCTGTTCATTCTGTGTTCATTTTCATCTCAGCTTCTGGTCTTTTTTTTTTCTCTTCCTGCTCCGCACTGCGCTACAACCAAGACATTTTTCTTATTATTTCTCATTCTGTTCATTTTGAGTTCATTCTCACCTCTACTTCTGAACCACCTTTTTCATGTACATTCAATTCCTGCTGTTTTTGATCTTACGGCTCCGCACTGCGCTACAACCCAAACATTTTTCTCATTATTTCTTATTTCATTTTTCTCATTATTTCTTATTTTTTTCAATGCCTTCGGTGCTTGGCCCCGCATTGCTGCTTGCAGCTATATTTATTGTTTCCCCAATGGGAGTCTATGGCAGCCCTATCAACGAAACATGTGTCACTGATGAAATTTGGCACAATTGTAGAGATGGTCATGAAAAGTCATTGAACCAAATTTGGAGTCTCTATGACCAACTCAATAGCACCACCACCAGTTCAAAAATTCACTATTCTAAAGGTTATAACATTTGAACCATTTGCTCTAGAAAATCTAATTTAGTACATCTGATTCCTCTCTTCATGCTGATGCCAATCAACATCTAACATTAAGACTCCGCCCATTACAGTAGCCGCCATTTTGAAAAGTACAGTATTCTATTTTTTCACTACTCCTTCCAATTTTGTCCAAACTTTGGTCACATGATCTTTGGACCAAACCACACAGAAATGACTCAACATATTTTTTTTTATTCATCTTTGTTCAAAAGTTATGATGTCACAAACTTAATGAGCTCGACCCAAAATTGGTTCAGAGGCTGTATCTCGGCCAAACTTTGAGCAATCGAAACCAAAATTGGTACGCTTCATCGGAACCATGATCTGAGGGTCCATACCAAATTTGGGAACAGCGCCACCTACAGTTTATGAGATCTGGAAAATTGCTATTTTGGCCAATAACTTTTGAACAGTTTGTCAGAAAATCATGATCTTGGATTCCTTGGGTCATGCCGAATC
Source organism: Mylopharyngodon piceus (assembly GCA_039654765.1). NCBI lineage: Eukaryota > Metazoa > Chordata > Actinopteri > Cypriniformes > Xenocyprididae > Mylopharyngodon > Mylopharyngodon piceus. Next base: position 27,272,730 of record CM077455.1, on the reverse strand, counting down.
TGAGGATATCGAATTTGTCAACATCGGATGAAACACGTATCCGCCATTTTGAATTTTGTCATAAATTGCAATAACTTTTAAACAATTTGACATATCTTCACATAAATTGGTACATAAAATCATCAGAATATCCTGAAGGTACCTGAGAAGTTTGAACTCAGTGCCACCTAGTGTTCCAGATATATAACAAATTTTGCAAAAACGCTTATAACTTTTGAAAACATTATCTAAAATTTGTATGCTTTATGTCATTGTATTCTCTGGCTAATGCCAATTCTGACGATGTGTCATTTGTCATTTTCCTTAAATGTACCTGTCCACCATATTGATGTAAACAAAAAAACAGCACAGAAATGACTGAACTATTTTTTGATATTCACTACCGTTCCCAAGATATTTGTCTCTGAATGTGACCTTGCCTTTGTTTGTTGTCTTATGCTAGTTAGCTTAGCGTTCTAATTGGTTGTTTTGTAAAAAAAAATCTTCTGTTCCAGATATTGAGTGCTTCCAAGGATGATCTAAACTAAAATTAATAAATATAACATGCTGCATTTTTATAAAAACATCTTCATTGTGAGATCATTCTCACATGAACTACTGAAGTTTGGCAGGTGTGTGTAAGTGTCTGCCCAATGGCGCAGTGAGTTGAGTGTCATTCACTAGATCCATAGACTGTTGGTTCGAGTCCCATGTGGGGCAACTTTTAAATTGTTTGTAATGTGCCATTTCAATTCCTTTATTATCCCAATAAGTATTGTACTAGTCTTTCTTCTTCTGATTAGAATTAAATCTATTTTTGTTTATTCTGTATTTGCTCCAAGAGTTTGGAGTAGAGGGGAGGGGCAGTTTCAGTATAGCAAGTAGACTGAGTAGGAGCTGAGTAAAGCTGTTCATTTCTTTTAACATCTTTTTGTTTTTCCTACACTCTTTCATCCAATGTCCGGATTTACCACAGTAATGACAACTGCCCTCTCTCTTAGGACATTTACATGTCTGTTGATTCTCTGTGTTGACCTTAAAGGATGCTGCTGCAATCTTTACTCTTGCCTTGACATCGGAGTCTCTTTCCCAAGTAGCTAATCTATCCAAGTTGTTTTGCAGGGTTCCATTGGACCATGTGAGGTCTAAGAAAGGCAATGCATTTCTGTATTCTGATAAAAGCCCATCAAACCACATGCAGACCAGTGGTCCATTATCCTCCAGCACCTTCTCTGGAGTGTCAGCTATTCCACTGTATGCTGCAGCTGACTGACGAAATCTTTCAGTGTACTCACTTACAGTTTCATCCTTCTTCTGTACACAAGTAGTGATCTTTGACCAGTCCACCTTTGGTCCAACAAGGTTCTGTAACACTCTCAGAACTCCTTCTCTCAATTCGCCTTTGCTGGAATGCTGAAACTCAGAATTATTTACAGCACTTTCAAAATCATTGAATTCTGACTCTGTCAAGATTTGTGACATTAGCTGGGTGACTTCAGCTAGGGACATATCATAGAGCTTCATTTTTCTGGGCAACTCTGTCCTAAACTCAGAAAAATTTCTATGCACTGATGGCAAACTCTCAGCAAATCTTTCTATGGCTTCAGGACCTAGAGCGGTACTGACTGCTTGTAACTGCGGTATGGGGGTTGCAGATGGAACTGCGTCAGATAGATATAGATATCTATCTATATCTATATATATGTATGTATATATATATATATATATATATATATATATATATATATATATATATATCTATCTATCTATCTATATATATATATATATATATATATATATATATATATATATATATATAGATATAGATAGGTATAGATAGATAGATAGATATGGATAGATAGATATATATAGATAGATAGATAGATATATATCTATCTATATCTATATCTATATCTATCTATCTATCTCTCTCTCTCTCTCTCTCTCTATATATATATATATATATATATATATACCCTCTCTCTCTCTCTCTCTCTCTCTCTCTCTCTCTCTCTCACACACACTCACACACACACACACACACACACACACACACACACACACACACACACACATACTTTGGAAACTGCAGTTTATATTGACATAAAATTTATCATATTAAAACACTTACCAACAAGATGAAGGCAATGCCCGAAACACTGCAGCCTTGTCCACTTATTCAATTCAGCCGCTTTGACAATATTGCTCCCGTTTTCAGTTGTGATGCAAACTTGTTGCTCCTCTCTCAAATTCCAAGACACATGTGCGTCACATAATCCATCTGCAATGATCTCCCTGGTGTGTTCATTCGGAAAGTAACTGGTTTGCAGACAAGCGGATTTCAGCTCCCAGCCATCAATAAAATGAATGGTAAGACTGATGTAGGGTTAGGCTGGTCCATAGATCGGAAGTGGTCGCAAAGTGCGTTATCTGAGAAAGCTTCTGTGGCAGCTGTTCGCAAACTTTAAAATACAGTTTCGGGAGCGCATCCTGGGCAAAGTATTTACGGCAAGGCAAATTGTATCGGTGGTCGATTGTCTATAGCAGCTGTTTGAAGCCAGGTTTTTCCACAGTACTGACAGGAATCATATGTTTGGCTAAATGAAACGTGACCGCCGATGTAATTTTTTCCCACTTTTTATTATTTTTCGCATATGGAACACCACAAGAGAATGAATCGACCAGCTTTATTTGTTTAGGGACGACAGGCCTACCAGATTTTTCGGCAGATGACGAGGCCAAGGCTAGTGATGTTTCATGCATTGCTCATACTGCACAGGATGCTGCTTGAGGTGATGAAAGAGATTAGTGGTGCTACCACCCTTTGTAGCTATGATCTTCTTGCACACCTTGCAAATGACGGTATTTTGATTGGTATCTGTTATCTGAAAACCAAACCACCCCCATATTACAGATTGTGCGTTCCTTTTGGAGACTAATTCATCATCCCCTCCCGGGTCTCTTTCCACACCTGTGTTGTTTGTCGTCTCCATTTTGCTAATGTGTAAAAAAAAAAAAAAAAAAAGACCCTACCCCACCTTTCGTCTTTTGCGTGGTAATACGTGAGGGGATGTAATATTGGATGTTCGCCGCATTCTTTTGGGAAAGTATGCCTGAATTTGAAATATTCGCTATTCACGATATTTTCAAATTTTACATCGTCGTCAAAATTATTGCAATATTATGGCTAATATTCTATATATCGCCCTGCCCTAGCTGGAGCCACTTCATTTATGGTCCTAGATTGTTGATTTGGAGTCTGGAGTGTTGAGTCTTTGCATGGAATTATGTTTAAACGAATCATCTGGAAGATTCATTTGTCTGGTTCACCCTCAGATCTTACACCAGACACCAGCTACAACTGCAGAGTCAAGATGACTTAAGGCTGCAAACCACCGGCCTGGACCCCCAGCCACTAACACCTACCTATCCCAACCAACCCAATATCTATGAAAAAACACCTGAACTTAGATTTTGGTGGACTTCATAGGTACATTTAAACTAATAGTGGCCCACAGCTGATTAGCAGAAGTATTTCAATAAGACGGTAATAACGTGCATAGCCGGAGACCTACACAATAACAACATATTTTGAACAACCTTTAGAATACATCATTAATTAATTATACTTACAGGTTGTGATTCTGAGGAGCAAGTTGGCCAAATAAAGTGGGTACTGTCCCATCTTTAATAAGCGTTTTGTGAATCCCATTTAGACCTCATGGAGATTTGAGAAGCAATCGTCAGAAGGTTATACTGCTGTTGTATTGCTGTGGTAATTTTAAACACTGACTCTTCACATCCTTTGGAAGTGTTTACAAAGAAAATTTGCTTTTTCTGAGCAGAAAACAGTGTCTTCTCGACATGTATACACAACACGAACCAGCTATAGTGTTTGAGGGCGGGTCAAAGTAGATGTTGTTCTCCGGCAGCCAATGAAGGCCATAGGTGGGCATTAGGCAAATGTGTTACCCAGTGACGTGTAGCTGTCACGGAAGTGGGATTCGAATTCCTGACGACTCGTTTAGGTGGTTCAGAGTCGATTCTTTCTTTTGAAAGACAATAACTGCACTTTTGGCTTCACAACTTTGCAGATCGTTTATGTTCACAGACAGCTATATTTAACATTGCATGAAAGGTAATATTCGAAAAAGCATAATAGGGGACTTTAAAGTTTGTAGGCTGTGCAATGTGTTTTTTTTTTTTTTTTTTTTTTTTTTTTTTTAATAAAGAGAAGATAAAATTGTAATCAAATAATGTTTTATCTCTTGTAAGAATACCAAAAAATAAAAAGGTTTACAATTTGGACATAGAAAAATAATTAGGTTTATTATAAAACAGTCATTTGCATCTGCTTATAAAATAACTGTTTTGGGATTCATTGAAAAACTTTGCAAGATATTGTTTGAGATAAACAAACTAACATCTTTCCAAAGCTGCAGAGTATAACTGCACAACCAAAACAAATTAAGAGGAGTTTGTGTCATTCTGATAAAAAGAGCAATTAGTGTCAAAATCAGATCTGATTTTTTTTCTTTAAGATTTTTTTGACAGGGTGAATATTATGAATTAATATAAAAGATATTTATTTTACTTTGTTTGTGAGGAAAAACCTTTGTTGCATGGACCGTATATTTTTCCAATTTAAATCAAAGAGTTCATTCCAATATATCCATTCCTGAGATAGCAGGAGGGGCAGAGACAGTGTTCTCAAGGAATAGAGCTCTTACTTTGATTCCCCCCAATTTTTTTTAGTGAAAGATATCTAACACCTATTGTATCCGTTAGCCGTCTTCTTCTTATTCTTTCTTCTTTCTTCCTCCCGAATGGGAGTCTATGGCAGCCCTATGAAGCATAAGTAGGAATATAGCTACAAGCAGTGAGGACGGGCCCAAGCCCAGTGGCACCGCCACCCCGGTGGCTTCAGGGCAACTGTGCACTGCGGGCAATGGGCATTTAAAACCGTAAAAACATAAAAGGTCTTTGTCAAATTCACACCGAGTTTGGTGGTGATCGGATTAATCGCCTAGGAGGAGTATATCAAATTCCAGAGCATGCGTTTTTCAAACAACCCATAATAACTGACTTCCTGTTGAGCTGGCGTATAACTTAGAGCATGAAAGTTGTTCGGCCCGATGAGGTCTATATGTGTACCGAGTTTCATACTAATACGTGCAAGTGTGTTTGATATATGGACCAAGTTGCGGAGCCCATTCAAGGGGGCGCTGTCGAGCCTACCAGCTTCTGACCGGCCCTGATGGCCGCGGATTCCGATGTGTGTGCAAAGTTTCAAGAGTTTTCGAGCATGTTAAGGGCCCCAAAAGTGCCCGAATAGTCATAAAAATAATAATAATAATAATAATAATAATATTCCTAAAGAAAACAATAGAGCCTTCGCCCTTTACAGGGCTTGGGCCCTAATAATCCTAAAGAAAACAATAGGGCCTTCGCCTTTGGCTTGGGCCCTAATAATAATAATAATCCTAAAGAAAACAATAGGGCCTTCGCCCTTTACAGGGCTTGGGCCCTAATAATAATAATCCTAAAGAAAACAGTAGGGCCTTCACCCTTTGGGCTTGGCCCTTAATAAACGAGGCAATTCCAATAGGGTCCTCGCACCCGGGCTCACCGCCACCCGTTGGCCTCAGGAAAACAGTGAACAATGGGTTACATGCATGTAAGCGAGTAAATACAAGGGAAATATGGCAAAGTCATTTCAAAGTGCCACACTTCCTGCTGCCAATAGATGGCACTTTGACTGTAACTGAATATTGCCATGTAGATGTCTTCAGGCCAGGACTACTATCAAACGTGAAGTTAGGAGCAGATCAGACATTGTATGCCTGAGTTACAACAACTTCCTGTTTCATGGCGTTAATCGCATACATTAGCACTTAGCCAAGTGTTGCATGATTTAACATGTTTCTAGTATGTTTGGCAATTCATGGCATATTGAAATGTGTTTCTGGGAGTGAATTACAGTGTAAAGCAAGCCATTTCCTGTTGCCAGCAGGTGGCGCTATGACTAACTGAATATTGGCATATAGATGTCTTTATGCCAGGACTCTTTTCACACATGTGAAGTTTCGGACAGATTGGACATTGTATGCCTGAGTTACAACAGCTTCCTTTTTCATGGCGAAATATCAGACTTTGTCAGTCCGCCACGGACACGCCCTTCAGGGAAAACTCTAGATCTTTGCAATTTATCATCCCTAAGGCCTTAAGATTAGACTGACCATATATGATGTTGTTCTGGTTAAATCTTTATGAGGAGTTAATCACAGTGTAAAACGTCATTTCCTGTTGCCCGCAGGTGGCGCTATGATTGTAACTGAATATTGCCATGTAGATGTCTTCAGACCAGGACTCTAATAAATCGTGTGAAGTTTGGGGCAGATCGGACATTGCATGCCTGAGTTACATCAACTTCCTGTTTCATGGCGAAACATCAAATTTTGTCAGGCTGCCACGGACACGCCCTTCAGCGAAAACTCTAGATCTTCGCAATTTAACATTGCAAAGGCCTTCAGATTAGACCAACCAAATATGATGTTGATCTGATTAAAGCTTTAGGAGGAGGAGTTAAAGTACAACGTCTGGAAATGGCAAAAAGTGCAAAAATTTTGCAGAGAAAATTCAAAATATCTCACTTCCTGTTGGGTTTACAGATTTTGCACGCATGGGCTTTTTTGTAGGTATTGGGCTGTTGCATGTGTCTACCGAATTTCATACCTGTACGTGAAACGTAGCACGAAGGGCGCTTAAGGCGAGACACTACAGGTGAATAGGGATTTTTTTTAAATTAGAAGATATCACTGTGAAACTTCTCCAGTTTATTACTGGCATAAACATAAGAAAAAAATGTATTACAAGTTTTGTGTAAATTTATGTTTTAATATGCAAATGAGGTCTTATATACTTAAATATACGCTCATTTGCATACATTTCCAACAACAAAATCTGGAAATTGGAAAGGTCCAGGTTTAAAATTCTTGGTTCTATTTGCTGACATATTAGATGAAAGGGCTTTTACAGAGGGGATTCTGGATATCTTATTTTGTGCTTTAATAAATTAGAGAATACTGACAATAGCCTTAAAAAATCTATTTTCGCCATGTTTTTTTGAGTAAAAGGACCTATAACTCAGGATAGGAATGATATATCAACAAATCCCTCTGTAAAAGCCTTCAGAATATAGATAGGAATAAAACTGTAAAGTTTGGTGTATATAAGTTCTGCTGAAGTGGAGATTTCTGACTCAGAGCAGGAGAAAAAACTCATTTTGAGAAAACGGCCTTTAAAGATATTTACTGTAATTGAAATCTATAGACGCAAATAGATAAAGTGCTATAAGATATACACTTAAAAATGTATTTTGGATGTTTTCTTTCCACCAGTCTGAAAAAACACTTTATGAAAAGCCAAAAAGTGCAAAATCTCAAAATTGACAGGTGCCTGAAAAAACAGTGTTTTTGCCTGTAGTGTCTCCCCTTAATTGAAAATTTGTAGGTGGCGCTATCGAGCCATTTTGCCACACCTAATTCTAAAACCCATATCAGACGTAAATTTTCACCACTTCTGACACGTGTGCAAAGTTTCATGAGTTTTCGAGCACGTTTAGGCCCTCAAAAATGCGATTCATTTCGGAGAAGAAGAAGAATTGGCTGAGCAATTCCAGTAGGGTCCTCACACCATTGGTGCTCGGGCCCTAATAAACGGAGCAATTCCAATAGGGTCCTCACACCATCGGTGCTCGGACCCTAATAAAAAAGTCTACAGGTTAAAATTATTAGCCCTCTGATGTTAATGGTCTATAGTGTAGCCCTTTTGCTTGATAACAGCCTTTAGTGATTTGTTGTAATTCTCAACAAGTTTCAGGCATGTCTCCTGAGGAGTCGCAGCCCATTCCTCCTTAGTAAATCTCTCAAGCTCCTCCTGGCGTGGACTCTGGTCTTCAGTGTGCACCACAGATTTTCTATTGGATTCAAGTCTGGGCATTGTGCAGGCCAGTCAAGGACGTTCACTTTGATTGTTTGGAGGTAGTTCTTCAACAGAATGGTTGTATGGTCGTTATCATGCTGAAAGACAAAACGTCAACCCAAACCAAGTTTTGTTGCAGATTGCCTGAGGTTGTCTTTCAAAATCTTCCAGTTTTGTCTCATCTGACCAAAGGACACGTTTCCAGTATGCATAAATTTTCTTGTTGTCCTTGGCAAACTTCAGTCTAGCTTGGAGGTGTCTCTTCTTCAGAAGTGGAGTTTTTATTGGTCGGCAACCTCGCAGTCCATTGCTGTGCTGGGCTCTAGTGACCGTCTTCGTTGAGGCATCAATCCCAGACTTGGCTAAATCATTCACTAGCGTCTTGGCAGTTGTTCTTGGGTCTTTAGAAACCTCTGTCACTAGTTTTCTTTCCAAAGCTTTTGAAATCTTTTGTTTCCTGCCTCTGCCAGACTTGTTCTCCACAGTGTGGGTCTCTTCAAACTTCTTGATAATACTTCTCACGGCAGTTCTTGACATTTGAAAATGCTTTGATAAAAGTGTATCTTCTTCTCCTTTGTACACATTAACAATTCTTTTTCTCAAGTCTAAACTAATTTCTTTTATCTTTGCCATGATGACAGTACATATTATTTTACTAATTGTTTTATAAGGATTATAATTCTCAGCTTAAAGTGCAATTTAAAGGCTTAGAGCTGTGGTTTTCAAACCGGTCCTGCAAGCACCCCCAGCACTGCACATTTTGTATGTCTCCCTCATCTATCACACCTGATTCAACTCATGAGCTCATTAGTAGACACTGCAAGACCTGAAATGGGTCTGTCAGATAAGAGAGACTTACAAAATATGCAGTGCTGGGGGTGCTCGCAGGACCGGTTTGAAAACCACTGGCTTAGAGGATTAATTAGGTTAACTAGGCAAGTTAGGTTAATTAGGCAAGTCATTGGATAACAGTGGTTTGTTCTGCAGCAGTTCAAACAGATAATTTCTTAAGGGGCCTAATAATATTGACCTTAGCAGTTTTTTTTAAATAATTATTTTATTCCAGGCAAATTAAAATAAATAAGGTTTTCTCTTGTAGTGATTTTTACTAAAATTCACTGGTGAAGTAGTGATTTTTGATCATGTGTCATTTAAGGCGTGATTATGAGTTTATCAGATGACCCCTCCCCCCTTTGTAAAACAGGTCACCATTTAAGAACACTCCAAAAAGAGCTTTTCAATAATTTAGAATTAATATAAACTGGAGGGAGTCGGTCAACTGATTTATCTGAAGGATTTGTGAGAGTCTGGCCAACTAGTAGAGTCTTTGATCATCAACACAAGGAAGGCACAGTTGTAATAAAAGTAATGAAATTTATTAACAATAGATATGCAAGAGTAAATACCACAACGATTAATAATACTAATAGGCCACGTACACACTGCAGCTAAATTCGGTTGTCAGTTCACCTTTTAGTGCTTAATCTCATTCTGTACACACACAGTTCAGTAAAATACGGGAGTGACAACCGCATTCTACAACCGTATTAACTCCCAAAAAATACAGGTAGTGACAACCGCATTTACAGAAATTATATGCAGTGTGTACATAACTGAACTGAACAACTAGTTGTTAATGACGTTAACGTGCATCGGAGATGTGTCTCTTCTGTATGCGCGGTGAATCACAAGGAAAGCATGAGCCTTAACTCATGTGTGTTGCCAGATCTTGCTAGAAAAATCTGCGAACAAGAACAAGCCTATAATAAACCAAAATAAATCCAAATGCTTTATGCTGAAAATAAGAACAAAATATCGCGACTCGCGTTTGCTCACTTGAAAAACTCCATAAACCCGGTCGCTTTATGAGCCGAGCTTAAACAACAAGCCCAAAACGCATAAAAATGAGTGATCATGGCAACACAGAATGAGCGCGCTCTGTGTGAAACAGGCTGTACAAGCATAAAAACTCCGTCGACTGTTTAGTCAAAGACTTTAGAATAACACTTAAAGTCTCTTAAAGGGACTTTTGTTTAGTTAAATTGCTGAAAATAACGAGTGTTTTGTCACTGTAATATTACTTTGGTGACAATAACGGATACCAAACACGTGAGACGCCAGAATGTCGCTACGGTTTCCAAGCTGTCAATCATCGGAGATTCGAGAGTTGTGTTCCGTACACACATGTAACGATAATTTAGGGGACTCACTCCCACATTTAAATGCGGTTGTCACTTCTGGAACTTACAGTGTGTACGTGGCCATAATGAATATGCACTGCTAAAAGATAGTAAACTAATAACCAAAGGAAAATACTGAATTAAATCAAAGAAACAAATAAATGAAGTGAACACAGAATGGATAAATGCAATGCTGTTGAACTGAATGTAGAATGGAAGAGAATTGTATGGGAATGCTTCTTATGGAAATCACCTAATGGCTCTGATAGAATGGTGATAAATAGTTGCTTATTTATCATTGAACAAATAATATCCCTGTATTTGTAACAATCTGACCTCAAGTAACTTACGTAAGCAGACTAGAAAAACATACTCTGCATGTATAAACTAGGGGTGTAACGGTACACGTATTCGTACCGAACGGTTCACGGGGCAAGTTCCAAATGGAAGTGATCATCCCTATGCCCTATGTGATCATCCCTATGTGAGCGGGGCACGTGCGTGCCGTATATAGCCGTTTGGAATGCACTTGGCAAAGGGAGCGGCGTAATTTCCTCATCTTCAGCTGGGATGTTCCCGTGACAACACAGCACCGGCATAAATATACAATTTATATTTTTAAAAGTTTTTTATATATATATATATATATATATATATATATTACTTTTTATTATATAGCATATTTTAAAAACTTTTTAAAATATAAAATGTATGTTTTTTTTTTTTATGTTTTTTTTATTTGCAACAGGCTAAAAAAAAAAAAAAAAAGATTTATGCCGTTAAAACAGCGACATCTGCTGACGGACACTGTGCTGCGTTGTCACGGGAACATCCCAGCTGAAGATAATGAGGAAATTACGCTGCTCCCTTTGCCAAGTGCATTCCAAACGGCTACGTACGGCACGCGCGTGCCCTGCTCACATAGAGATGATCACATAGGGATTTATTAACCCCCTGAAGTCGTATGGATTAATTTTATTATGGATGAATGCCTTTTTTGTCTTCAAAATGTGGCCACCCATTCACAACCATTATAAACCTTGGAGAACTAAGGATATTTTCAAATATATCTCCGATTGTGTTCGCCTTAAAAGAAGATAGTCATATACACCTAGGATGGCTTGAGGGTGAGTAAATCATGGGGATAATTTTCATTTTTTGGTGAACTATCACTTTAATAGGTCTGTCCCATGACCTGTTGTGTTAAGAGTCAGTAACCATTAACATAAACTGTGCTTTGCATGAAGTTGGAGTGGATGTGTTGCAGTTTAAATCAAATTAAGGCCTCCAAAAATAGGTATGAATGGATTTAGATCGCTGTGGCCTCTCTTTATTTCAGTCACTGCTGCTGCATCCAGGAGGTCCTGAAGGAATTTTTATGGCAGTTCTTGCCTAAACCTTAGGAATGAGTTTGGTGGTTAGAGTCAACGTGTCGTCCAATGAGAAGTCCTCTTTTTGGTTGTGGTGGGTGCAGAAGTTCCCCCTTCCTGCCCTGGAAGAGGTGTCTGGCAGTTGTCTTAGCATCTTAACTGATGTTGCTAAACATTTGTTTACGTTTATTCACCAAGGATCCAATCACAGTGTGGCACATCTTCTTACACAACGGCAGTTAGAGAGGGGCCCTGTCGTAAACTGGTCCCTGGAATGCCATCTTAACTGTTTTTCACGACACTCCAGTGGAAAAAATATAAGAAATACTGTTAAAATTCCTTTGCTCTGTTAGACATCACTTAGGAAATATTTGATAAAGAATTGAAATTTAATAGGGGGGCTAATAATTTTGTCTTCAACTGTACAGCATTTTGCACATATTACAAAAAAGGGGTCACCAAAGCCAATTCTATTTAGCGCTTGGAACAAAAGCTCATGTTCTAGTGTGTCAAACGCTTTATAGTAGGGGTGTAACGGTACACAAAAATGACGGTTCGGTATGTACCTCGGTATTGAAGCCACGGTTCAGTACAAATTCGGTACCGAGGATGGAGAAAACTAAACATAAAATTGCTTTTTTTTTTTTTTTTTACTTTTTTTTTTATTAAACAGTGGTTTACTGAACATTGTGTCTGTCTTTAAATAAATTCAATTGTAATTAAATTTTTCTCTGCTAATGCTGTAAACTATATACACTGATCAGGCATAACATTATGACCACCTTCCTAATAATGTGTTGGTCCACCTTTTACTGCAAAAAGAGCCCTGACCCATCGAGGCATGGACTCCACTAGACCCCTGAAGGTGTGCTGTGGTATCTGGCACCAAGATGTTGGCAGCAGATCCTTTAAGTCCTGTAAGTTGTGAGGTGGGGCCTCCATGGATCGGACTTGTTTGTTCAGCACATCTCACAGATGCTCGATTGGATTGAGAATTTGGGGGAATTTGGAGGCCAAGTCAACACCTCAAACTCATTGTTGTGCTCCTCAAACCATTCCTGAACCATTTTTGCTTTGTGCCAGGGCGCCTTGTTCTGCTGAAAGAGGCCACAGCCACTAGGGAATACCGTTTCCATGAAAGGGTGTACATGGTCTGCAACAATGCTTGAGTAGGTGGTACGTGTCAAAGTAACATCCACATGGATGGCAGGACCCAAGGTTTCCCAGCAGAACATTGCCCTAAGCATCACACTGCCAGGCCACCTTCTTCCATTGCTCCGTGGTCCAGTTCTGATGCTCACGTGCCCACTGTTGGCGCTTTCGGCGGTGGACAGGCACCCTGACTGGTCTGCGGCTATGCAACAACATTCTTTCAAATACACTGATTCATCCAGTAATGAAACAAGAGTATTTATGGGCGTGTCACAGATTTTTTTAAAAATAATTAATTCAAATATATTTAATTTTTTAAAAAAGACTGCAGCAATTAATATTTTGTCAGAACCTCTAGTAAATTACGTTATTTTGTTTAGTTGACATTCAGAATTGTGATCTCGGTTTGAAACAAACAAACAAAAAATTCTCAATTTATCCAGAATTGTGCAGCTCTAAGTTTCTTAGTAACACTTAGTAACAGCTCTAAGTAACACTTATTTATTTAATTTTCATATAAAATATAAGAAAGATTTGTTTACATTTTATTTAGCTTTGTTTTAAAAATTATTTGTTGTTTGCCTTAATTAAAAATGCATAGATTAAATTCAAACATTTTTTTTCTACTAAAATGTTTTCAATAATTAGCGATATCGATCAATATGAAACATTATATTGTGATAATTTTTTTAGCTGTATCACCCAGCCCTACTTCTAACACATCAACTTTGAGGGCAAAATGTTCACTTGCTGCCTAATATATCTTGCTCACTAACAGGTGCCGTGATGAAGAGATAATCAGTGTTATTCAGTGGTCATAATCTTATGCCTGATCGGTGTATAGAGAGCCCTTTCTTGCACGTTACTATAATATTAAAGGTTGCAAATAACAGAGCCCAAATTCTTAAATTAAGTTGCTATTTATTTTTAGATATAATAATCAACACTCAAATAAAAATTGTATGCAAACATGTAAATTGCATATAAGGCAGTTTTTGCATTAACTTCTAAATCTTTCTACTCCAGTTCGATGTTAAAATATATTCATTTACACAGTGGCCGTCATAACTTGTTTTCATGACAGATTTATTTAAACATACATTAAACATATACATTAAATAATCAAGACAGGTTAAGTAAAATATAATGAATATTTAGGCTAATATAGTGCATGTAGCGAAAGAGTTAATTTCAAGCTGTGGACACTGAATAGCATTTCGGAGGTAAATGCTACGTGACATAATTCAAGCCGTTTCATTGATGTCTTTCCACGAGATACGTTTCAGTAAGTTGTACTGTATCTTTCAGCATACCTTCAGATGTTCATTTAAATATTATTCTATAACTAGTATTAAAGAGGTAGAGATGATCGCGTTCACTCGCGCTCCGCCTCCGTGCTGCCGCATGAACTGAGGCACCTGTACAGTGATCTGTTACGCTACTTCAAAGAGCGACAAAACGGCATTTATATTGTTTGAATTTCATGATAAAATGGACAGAATTTGAGGGATGAGACTTTGTTTCTTATCGAAAGTAACAAAACACAGAGCTTATTGGGATTATTGGTGGTTAATGGTGGTTAAAAGTGGTTAATGGGCTATACAGCTCTGTATTCGTCTGTACACGTGTACCGAACCGAAATGCGCATACCGAAAATTTTCGGTACGAATAAGTGTACCGTTACACCCCTACTTTATAGTAGTCTAAAAATAGAATAAAACTTTCTTTTTGGAGTAAATATGAATGATCTAATATTATTATATAAATATGAATCACATCTAATATTAAGTGTATGTTTTTGATGTCTGGCAGAAATCCTGACTGTTTCATCAATATGGAATTTAGAACACATTTTAGTAGGGCTGTCACTAACGATTATTTTGGTAATCGAGTAATTGTTTGATTATTCTGACGATTACTGGAGTAATCGAACAATCCCTCCCCTATTCACCCGGAGAACATAATTGGTTTAAGTAAAGTATCAAAAGCAAGTAATGTATTGTAAAATATTACTAATGTTCTTTATGTATTATGACAAATGCCTGCAGAGGGCGCCAGCGGCCTGACGATTGTTTATACACCTTACAACGCAATCTAATCTTTGTTTAATATTGGCTTACATTTATTTCACATGTCCACTTAATGTTTAATATTTGGCCATTTCTTTACAACAGAAATGCTACAACCACTGTAATTTCTTGAAAACGAACATTGACTTAAACGAGGGCTTAAAACATACTGATGTATTCTCCTGCGTTTGCGTAGGTTTATAGATGACTTACCTTACAAATCTGATTAAATGCCACACATTGCAACATCCAACGATGTGAGTATCCTATGAGATGAAAGAGATGTTTTCCATGCTCAGATGATTTCGCCTCAATCTTCTTCACTTCACTTCTTACACCGTGCTGGCTTTAAACATCATTAACTTTAAACATCATTAACACAAACTCAACAGCTGTCTTTACATTGGCTATCTGTTTGGTGTTTTCATTAATTGTCTCTTTCATACTCTCGATCGCACAATTTCTATATATCACTTATCCTGCCGAAAAGACCATAAACATTACAGATAATGTACTAAGTATCAATTAATGTATATCCTAAAAACTATTCATGTGCGACTCATATGCTGCAAATCGGGTGATTTTAGGTCAGTGTTTTGGCTGTAAGTCAATGATGCCCTCTGTCAGTAGGGAATCGTAAGATGCCTGCAGGCATTAGAATGCAATGAGCAATCCAGTCATTTATATAGATCAGTGGTAAATCCTTATTTAAAAGGCAGTATAGACAAACAGTTCAAAAGAGTTGTGATAAAGGTTAAATAGGTAAAAAACAGAAGAGGAGAAATCATTATTACAAGGTTACATTAGATCATACTAATGACTAAGACTAAACAATACAGTGATTCTCAAATACAAATATAAAATGCAAATATAAATAAAACATGGAACATGTTTGAATTAAATGTAATTAATTGTAAGAAATTATTGCCAAAAATGGAGAGCAGTAAACAGATGGAAGTTGTCAGGGCTTTATTTAGTTATGATTTAGTTAAAATGTTAATCATTTAAAAAAAATAAGAGGGATCATAAAAATTGCATGTTATTTTTTATTTAGTACTGTCCTGAATAAGCTGTGTAATATAACAGATGTTTACATATAGTTAGCAAGACAAAATAATTGAATTTATAAAAATGACGCTGTTAAAAAGTTTATATAATGTAAAAACTAATAATTTTAATAACGTTTATTGTAATAAAATGTTCATAATGTAATAATTTTCTCAAAATGTAATGAATTCTTGAGCTCATAATGTAAGGTAACACTTTACTTGAAAGGGTGTGCATAAGACTGACATGACCCCTTCATAATCATGACATGACACGTCATGAATATGAAGGAGGTTTTATGCATGTTTATGACAACTGTCATTAAGTGTCATTCACTCAATTATGTCAGTTTTAATGCAAAGATGACATTGTTTGAGATGTCTGTGTTATGACAACTTGACATAAACCAATACATCATAACCTGTCAGTGTCTTTGTCATGACAACTTGACATTACCAAGACAACATAACCTGTCATAAACATGACATAGCAGATTAATTATCAAACTTAAGACACTTTATGGGTTAACATTACATTACATTATTTTGGTAACACTTTAGTATAGGGAACACATATAAACTATTAACTATGACTTTTCCCTCAATAAACTCCTAATTTACTGCTTATTAATAGTTCATTGTTAAATTTAGGTATTGGGTAGGATTAAGGAATGTAGAATAAGGTCATGCAGAATAAAGCATTAATATGTGCTTAATAAGTACTAATAAACAGCCAATATTCTAGTAATATGCATGCTAATAGTAATACGCAACTAGTTAAAAGACCCTAAAATAAAGTTATTTTATAACAGTGTCATCTTTTTTTAAGAAATTTGATATTGTCTATTATCTGACCTTCTGTTGGAGGAAACATTATTAAATGAAAACTATTCATGACGCTGTTATAAAATTATTTGACAGAGTATTAACACTTAATGACATTTTAATGACAAGTTCAATTTGTACCATGGAAAAAAAGTGGTCTGAAAAATATTCATGACATAATTATAATGGCCTCATGACAGCCAATGTCAAAACCAACCACATGACAGTTTAATGTAATGTTAACCTATAAAGCTAAATAATGTCAAGTTATGACAAAGACACTGACAGGTTATGATGTATTGGTTTATGTCAAGTTGTCATAACAAAGACATCTCAAACAATGTCATCTTTGCATTAAAACTGACATAATTGAGTGAATGACACTTAATGACAGTTGTCATAAACATGCATAAAACCTCCTTCATATTCATGACGTGTATGATTATGAAGGTGTCATGTCAGACTTATGCACACCCCTTCAAGTAAAGTGTTACCTAATGTAATAATTACATTACAACAATGCTGTTCACATTGTTGTTTTAAATGTGGCCAGTATCATGGTTCTGAACTGACCTGGGCAGCGTTTCCCAAAAGCATCGTAAGCTTAAGTTGATCGTAGTTCCATTGACACCAATGGAGCTACGATCAACTTAGGCTTACGATGCTTTTGGGAAACGCTGCACTGTATGCGCAAAAGAACGATACAAACGGGGTTGCCAGGTTTTTACCACAAAATCCATTCAGTTGCTTCTTAAAACTAGTCTAAAACTATCCCAATCACGTTCCGGGGGTTAAATATCACGTTAGTGTGGTCGCTTCAACCCACGGAGTTGCAAATCAATCTGCGGCAAAAGTGAAAAAGTAACCCAATTCTGCGGGAAAATTGCGGACTTGGCAACACACACAGTGCAATGTCATATCGAAGTAAACACGGAGGGCATTAAAGTAAGTGATTGCGCGTTTATTTATAATGTGATCTGCCGTGGAAGTCAGCGAAATTATGAGCAGGCTATATGAAAAATAAAGACGATGTGACAAAAGAGAGCAGAGTTTTGAAACTTTTATGATACAAGCCCTCATGTTTTGCTTGTATTATAGAGCTGTCTCTGTAATACTTACGAATTCTGACACATCACTGCCCTTCTGACTGACTACCTTTCGCAACTATCTTGATAACGTTGGGTATGTAAAATCGAGAAAAACTAATAGACTCACATGAGCGCAGAATCGTGACGAATGTTGACCTTGAGTGACTTAAAAATCGCATGAATTCCGATATGACTGTTCACACTGGTCGCATTACAAAATATCTGACCTCGGATTTAGTACCACATATGGAAGTGGCACAAATCAGAATTGAAAAGATCAGATTCCATGTGGTTTGTACAGTTCACACTGTCATGGGGAAAACAGATAACTCACATGTGGGCAAAAAAAAAAAAAATCAGATTTGGGCCACCTTTTACCTGCAGTGTGAACGTTTTATTTTAGGAGATTGTTGTTTAATTTAGTTTTATACATATGTTCTCATATCCAAATATATCTTTCTAATTTCACAAGTAATAATCTCAAGGTTTACTGGATTTTACACGATTCTTTGGTTCTTTTGTGCGTTTGTTGAAGTGTATAATAAAAAACAAACATCGTCCCGTGTCCCTTACTACTTCTTACCGCTGTTTCCTGCTGATTTAAAGAACAATTTCTCCGAGTCGCCCCCTGTCGTTTAGTACAACGGCGAGCGCGTCAGGTATAAACGCCTCGTCCGTTTTGGGAGGAGCGCGCGCAGTCAGCGAAGGCTCGCGCTGCGGAGCCAGGCGAAAGTATAAACAAGGCTTGACGCGCTCAGCGCTGTTTATATATCACAAATATGCAGTGTTTTCAACCACATAATGTTTATTTTAGGTTTCAGACATTAAATACACATAAGTACTAACAAAACAATACATTTAGAGTTTGTAAAATACACAGTGGTGTCTATAGAAGCAGCAATAACAATCCTTTCCATAATAATTTAGACGACACGTTTTATTCAGATACACATTGTGTAACTTTAAATTTTACTCTATTCTTCTTCCAGTTCACCGGCTCACTTACTTTCATGTATTTCGGGAGAAATGGATGAATTTGCGCGTTGTACATCCAACAGATCTGATTCTTTGTAATGCGGCGCAAACTAGCATGGTGTTGCCCATCGCGCGTAGGCTGTAGCTCAACTAACGCGATCGTTATAAAGGTGTTTAAACAGCAAAACACATCCACTTGCACATATTTGACAATCGAAATATCAGATATGTCATGATATAGTTAACAAATTTGTGAATATTTCAAATAAAAAAGGAAAAATGAAATACAAGCAGATCATCGGTCATACAGTGCTATTCTGGCTGCGGTGTGTCACCATGGAAACAATAAAGTGATACGTTCCAAATAACTGTCGCCTTGAAAAACTCACGCTGGGGCTTTTAAACTTACGTGTGAAAGGGTTAAAACATAAAAAAAAGTATTAGTATTCCCTTACAGCACATTTTAAAAATCTAAATCCAGCCTTAACCTGCCTACAAAATCCACCAGATTACTGATACTGTTATTATTACTATTACTACTACTACTACTTGTATATTCAATTCAATTCAATGCACTTTATTGTCCCCAATAGGGAAATTTGTCTTGGACTCTGGTGTCCATTTACACATACACTGATCAAAAACATACAATCCATGAAACATGGATAAATAGAAGGAACAAATAATTATTGCTTATTTAAAAGTGTAATTGAGGTAGGTACAAAGGTTCCCTATTGACCTCGGATCAAAAATCATTTCCTCTGTTTTTTTTACATTTATAATTGATGATTAAGGTCGCACCACTTCACAAAATTTTCTACCTTTGAATGACACACAAAAAGATTAGTATTATCATACAAAAGGCTAAGCAAAGCTGTGTCATCTGAATATTTTTATGAGGTTACTAGGATCAGAACTTGTGGGTTGACACATAGGCAGTAAAAAATGTTTTTGAAGAAAAAATACATATATTTTTGTAGTGCGAAGTCTGATGTTTGAGAAAATATGAGGGGTCACTAACTTTATCAATTCTTTCACTGTGTTATTTATTTATTTATTTATTTATTTATTTATTTTACATTTTTACTGAACTGTACCATAAATGTGTCCTATGGTGTGACATAGCAAAAATTAAGGGAAAAAAAAAAAAAAACTCCTAATAATATACAAATAGCATGAGAGAGATTTATTTTCATTGTTAGACACTTATTTTCATATAGTGCTATTATTTAATATGAAATTATAAAAAACATTTTTTTCCCCCATGACTTGTTGGACATTTTCAATAAATACGAGACAAACATTGCTGTCATCCTTTCAAAACTGCTGAAAATTATACCATTTTAAGAAGAGTGATGATTATATCTCCCCTACTGCAATACTCAACTGTTCTTTTAAGATATTTTGAGATAAAGACAAATCTGTAGTTCTTTTGTGTCACACCATAGGACACCAAAGGACAAAAATGGTAGTTATTGCATTAAAGAGAGTGAGGGGTATTACATTAAAGTATTTTTTATTTAACCTAGAATGTGTCAAAGAAGAAAGAAAATTTAATTTTGATACAAACAATACCAATATGTGGTGGTATTTTTTTTTTTTTTTTTTTTTTTTTAATAAAAATCAACAAAATGAGCGGTGACTCCTTTACAGAGTAAATATCTTTGAAACTTTAACACCCCAAAATCTTTTTTTAATTAGAATTAAATGAATTCTAATTAAAAAAGATTTTGGGGTGTTAAAGTTTCAAAGATATTTGCTCTGTTTATTAAAGAAGAAATAATATTTCATTTTGTTACATCATCAACCATGTTTTTAAAAATCACATTTTTTAATGTATATGGCTGGTCTTTTTAAGGCATCACTTTGATTTTTTTTTTTTTTTTTTTTTTTTACTTTGCGTCGTTCTCTAGGATCTTTTCCCTTCTGTGTGGATCCCTGTTAATTTTCTCTCTATATTTCCATGTCCTCTCCTTCCCACTAATTTCTCTCCCTCAGTTTTTTCTCTCATAAACAAAGTAGCATCACATTTTATGCTTATTTTCATGACACTTTTTAACAGTACAAATTTTCTGCAAAACATCAGAAAAAAAATTTATTCAATGTAATTGTGTTTAAGAACACTGAAAATGATCAAAAAAAGAATAAAAAGGAGTTGAACAATCTTATTTAATTATTTAAAATGCTTCTTAAAGAGACCTTGTCCTCTTGTGTGACATCTTTGTCCTCTGGTGTGACAGTACAGGCGTCACACCAGTGGACATTATCTGTCACACCATAGGATGTTTCAGCCTTTTGAGTCAGTTAATGGCCTTACTATTTGTAGCTAACCTGTCATTAGCAGTTAGCAAGACACATTTGCATAATTTTCCATCATTATGTAGTTTAACATACATGTTTAATTAAAAAAATATATAATTTAGTGGTGTCACACCAATGGACAACAAAACTTAACACTTCTATAGTGGTTCCAAAAAAGTTAAATATTTGAACAATTCGGAGACAAAAACTAACCATGTGCACATCATGGGCTTCACAAGGGGCTTCAGTAACATCAAAGAGTATAGAACCCAAGAGGCGAAACTCTGATGCTTTTTGGGTAACAGCCACGAGGAGGCGCTTTGGTAGCGCGGCAGCCATTTTGGGTTGAAAATGCCAACCGGACAATAGAATCCATCACATCTTACGCACCCAAAATCGGCGAATCTCACAGCCAAATCAGAAACGCAATAGAAAATTTCTCAAACTCAGTAAATTTTATGACACCTACAGTAAATGTTGTATTGTCTTAACCTATATATGTTTTATGTGATCAGTTGTGGAATCCAGCCATTACACATCTGAGGTAACGTAGTTAGCCTACTTTGAGTATTTCCATTTTATGTAACTTTACATATTTACTATTAATAGTAAATTAATAAATTAATAATTAATAAAGTTAAGATCATCATGTTTGTAGCGTGATCCAGAGGATTAAAACGTATACCTATAGGCAGATCTAGTGGAGTAATATAGTAATAGTAAATTACTCCACTAGGTGTGAAATACGTTTTAATCCCCTGGATCACGCTACAAACAAAATGATCTTACAGAACATGATTCATTGCTGTGTCTGTTATCCCATAATTGCCACTTTTGGACACAGTGTTTACATAGTCTTGCTTTAAGACAACACTGCAAAAACAGTTTCTGTCAAGCTGTTATATTCTGTTATATTGTCAAACATTCCCAAATTTTCTTATGCATGTCCTTAATTTAATTTCATATGTTGGCATTAATTCAGTGTTTATAATGCTAATACTTGAACTTCAAAGAATTTTAACCCAAACTGACTGGTTTTCTAGAGAGCAAAGGGTTTTGTGAAAAAAGTGGAAGACTTAAACACAAAGTCTGTAAAATAAACTGTTAAAAGGATTTGATGATCACTAGCGATAGTATTTTATTCTGTGTTGTCATCATTCAGGTTGGATTTTAGCTTTAATGTACTTTGTCTTTTTTTTTTTTTTTTTTTTTTAACAAAGCAGCTGATATTGCCATAGAACCTAGTGTACTGCCGAGTCGCTTTCACCCCAAAATGGCAGAAACGCAGGGCCGCTGCTGGGCGCCGGTGTTGCAATGGAACGTTCTATTGAGTTTCGCTTCTTGTCGCTGTATATTCTTTGGTAACATGACCTTGAATGGGGTCCTTCAACTAATTAAAGTTGTCTGTGGAATTGCCCGATTTAATATCAGGATATGGCGTCACACCGGAGGACATAGTTTTCAGTGACAAAATGTATCTAGATCGCTTTTAGAAATATATGTATGAATAAAATGATTGCCATTTACTAAAATAGACACTTTTAAATTATGTCTGAGGTATTTATTAACATTTTTATGATTTTCTTTTTAATTTATAAAAGTTGTAATTTATTGAACCGTGCTTGAGACCGTCACACCATAGGACAATTTTGAGATTTGGCTCAAAAATGTAAAAAATTTAATAACAAAGCAGTTTTTTAACAACAGGTCCATGTAAAACAAACAAATGTTTAACCATTTACTGCATTTTAAATTGACAATACAAATTATATTCATTTTTGTCATCTGTGACAGTGAAAATGCCATTTCACTTTAACAACCCTTGAACATTCATTTGTGTAGAGCGTAAAGAGGATCAGGGAACTAACGCAGCCCTGTGGAACACCTATACTTGTCCTTCTAAACTCTGATACAGTATGGTTAACCTTAACCTGCTGCATTCAATTGGTTAAAAAAGAATAATACCATTTAATTAAAAAGGGGTTCACAGCCCACGGCTTCAATTTTTTAATCAAACAATAGGGCTTAATTGTATTAAAAGCCAAGCTAAAATCAACAAACAACCTCTAAAAAATTCATACCTTGCTGAGTATAATTCTGTGTATCAAACCTAAGAAAAAATTAATTTAATTAATTAATTTCTAAATCATTATTAGTAATGAGGTGCTTACGTCCATTATTCATATTTGTCCTCGCTTTAATTGAGTCCCATAATTTTTTTGATGCTATAGAATTAAAACTCTGCTCTAAAATGTCCTTGTGTCTTTTCCTAACACCTCTCAGCATGCCAGTGAGTTCTATTTTTATCACTCTCAACCCAACCCAGTCCTTTTCCTTAAATGCTTGCTTCTTTCGATTAATGCATTCTTTGATTTCTTTAGTGATGTATGGCTTATTGTTGGGAAAAACAGTTGCACACTTCTTTTCCAAAACATTGTCCGCACAAAACTTCTTATACTCAGTCACTGTATCAGTGGCCTCATGAATGTCCCCGTTCTGTATAGAAATATACATTCTGTATACGTACTGTTAAAAGACAAAGTGTTAAATACCAACACTGTACAAATGGGAAAAAAAACAAAAAAAAGAACAGTATTAATATAGCAATGAGGTGTGTGTGTGTGTGTGTATGAGAGAGTGTTTTGAGTGTGTGTGTGATAGATCACGTTATCTGCCTAAGCCAACGACAGCATGGAGCGCAAGTTAAGCAAACATTTCTTCACTTTAATACAAGTTGCAGCCAAAAAAGTCTGAATGTACATCAGAGGGCATGTTGAAAAAATACAGTACAACTTACCATAATGTACAGTGTTTATAAAGTCCACAGACCCCTGCTAAAACTGTTTGGATTTGTGATGTAAAAAAGAAAGATAAATAAAATCATAACTTTTGCACCTTTATTCTACTGTAGTAGTAGTAGTAGTAGTAGTAGTAATCTGGTGGATTTTGTAGGCAGGTTAAGACTGGATTTATATTTTTAAAATGTACTGTAAATTAATAGGAATGCTTTAATAAATATATATATAATAATGATAATAATAATAATTGCATGAATATTTAAATGTTGCATTTAATAATATTTATGTTTAAAAAGCTATTACAATTATAGCAGTATGACATGTTTTGACAAGATTTTATGTTTTGAGAAAATTACATTATTATTGTAATAAAATGTTGATAATGTAATACTTATTACATTATGTGCAGTTTTTACATTATGTGCTGTTATTACATTATGAGTTGCTACAGGGTCATTTTTATAAATTTTGCTTTTTGTCTTGTGGACTATATGTGAAATAGCTTATTCAGGAAAATACTAAATAATAAATTACATGCAACTTTTACCCTCTTATGTTGTTAAAATGATTAACATTTTGAATTTTCTTCAGGGGGTATGTAAACTTAAGAGCAAAACTGTATATATAGGACACTACCTAGATGAATGTCCAAAAAGCTCCTGTAACGGGTTTGTGTGTTATGTTTCCTACAGCAGGATGGAGGGTTTGAAGTTTTCT
The DNA here is from genome assembly GCA_039654765.1 of Mylopharyngodon piceus. Taxonomy (NCBI): domain Eukaryota; kingdom Metazoa; phylum Chordata; class Actinopteri; order Cypriniformes; family Xenocyprididae; genus Mylopharyngodon; species Mylopharyngodon piceus. The sequence goes on along the minus strand of CM077455.1, from coordinate 27,248,247 downwards.
AGCAACACCATGCAGGTGAGTTTTGTTTGTCAGCGCTGCAGTCAGCCACTGAAGCTCGACACATCTTTCAACGTCTTGGACAGAATGACTATCCATGAGCTCACGGGTATGACCATACAGCACTACACCACTTTAAACTGGTCTCTTTACACAGTAAGAGAAAGCTGAAGTTATTTCATTAAGAAGTAGATTGAGTTTGACATGTCTTTTTTTTTTTTTTTTTTTTTTTTTTTTCCAGCTCCATTAGTGACAGTAACAGCCAATAAACAGTTGGATAGCAGCGAGGGCAGTAGCTTCCCTGAGGTGAATACATCACACCAGCAAGCTTTCTTTGTGATCTTGCTGGCTCTCAAGTATACAGGCACTTTTCCATACACACAAAAAGTGGTGTGGAATGCAGCGGTTGCTTTGGTAACAAACAATGATGACTGCTCATATTAGGGAGTAAAAACATCCTGAATCTGAGATTATTACTATATTTGTCATTGAACAAAGACTTTAAAGAGGACCTATTATGGCCCTTCTCACAAGATGTAATATATGTCTCTGGTTTCCCCAGAATGTGTCTGTGAAGTTTCATCTCAAAATACCCCACAGATAATTTATTATAGCTTGTCAAATTTGCCCTTATTTGTGTGTCCCTTTAAATGCAAATGAGCTGCTGCTCCAGGCCCCTTTTCCAGAAGAGGGCAGAGCTTTAACAGCTCGTGCTTTGGATACTCACCAACAACAAAGCTGGAGAATCTCACACAGCCAAAATGACGATTATTAGTAGCTGTGTTCATCAGCCTTACATTGTTCAAACCAGAGTCGGACACTGATGGAGAGTCTCAGGAAGAAGTTAGAACTTTTGGAATGCATCTGGACGTTTCTGAATGGTTAGTGGATAAATTTATGTAGTTGTTGATTCACTTCATCGACTAGCATGTACTGTCATGCTAATCTTTTGTGCAAATCCAGCATTGTCAAGCGTAAAATGATTTGCTCAAATATATAACACTTTACCGACTTTCTTCGGCACATTTCCTTCATAATTGAAATTTAACCTATGTCTATGGAGACTCTTATGTTCGTTGGTACATCCAATAACAGTACATTTGTAATGTTTTTTTGGCACAGACATTGTATATCTCCAGCTGCTACAGCGAGTACACAGAAATGGCGGACTGCTGTGACACTATAGTATCTATGCTAACAGGGCAGATCATCACCAGTCATGGGCGGGGCTTCCCTCTACTCTTACGTAAGAGTTGGCGGAAATCTGGAACTGCGCTTTTGGAGAGACTGTTTATGATTTGTGGGTATTACAAATAAAGGAGTGGGTTGATTTATACCATTATTGGCTGGTTGTTTACGCACACTGTGGACAACACATCTGTGTTCAAACACCTTATAAAAGTGAATTTTGCATAATAGGTCCCCTTTAAAAATTGATTGGATAAGTAAATGAACAGATGATCATATTACTATCAGGCTTCTCAAGCTAACATCAAAGTTTGTTCACAAACTTTAGCCTCTAGCTATTACGTTGGCTTGAGAAGGCAACGTATTGTTATATTATTTAAAGGGGGGGGGGGGGGTTGTAATGCTGTTTCATGCATTCTGACTTATTTACACTGTTGAAGAGTTGGATTCTCATGCTAAACATGGCCAAAGTTTCAAAACACGAGTTGGATGTATGATTGAGTATTTCTGTGCCAAATGACTACTTCCGGTTTTGGTACAGGTTTCGGAGGGTTTTTTTCAAGTGAGTCCTGTATGACGTCAGAAGAGACCGGAATTCCTTGTATCAACATCTCCCTGATAAGCGTGCGCACACACATCACCCAGAGCAAGAGCAAGAGCATCAATGTGTTTCGTTCGGGATACGGAAGTCGAGAGATTTTTCAACAATGGCTGTGTCCCAATTCAGGGGCTGCACCCTTTGAAGGCTGCATACATCATCGGTCTCATTTAAAAAAATAACCGTTAGATTGCAACGCAAGAAAGAAATTACAGTATTTTACACCTCACAATGAATATCAGTCAATTTTATTACGGTTACTTTTCTTAAATATGACATCCTTGATTAAGTATTCACCATTCAAATGCGACCTCCGAAGGACAAAGCCTCCGAAATGATACAGCTCCTGTCACCAAAGGAGTGTGTTTTTGGTTGTGAGGGAAAGATTACCTTTTTCAGCTTCCCAAAGAACCCAGTGTTAAGGGAACAGTGGATGAAGTTTGTTTTTCCGGGGCAGCAACGGAGTTGTGCACGTATGTTTGTCTGTTCCCGGGATTTCGGTGATGAATACTTTGTAAACAAGTCCCAGTTCGGCGCTGGATTTGCAGATCATGGGTGTTGGGTAAAGCTGCATTAGACGTCTGTGTTTTGTTGGCAATCGGCGCGCAAGTGCATAAAATGTAAACAACACGAACGCTTTTGTTCCCTTTGTATTTATAATGATGTCGCAGCTAGCAGACATCACAGAAGCTGCGCGCGCTCTTTAGCTCTGCCCACAGCACTGACAGCAGATACACCTCCAGGAGCTCGGCTTTTTCCGGAAAGACTCGGTTTAGCGTATCTCTTTTATAAATATGACAAAACTAAAGACTTTTTGGAGATATGAAGGATGCATTGTTACTCTATATGTACTCAAGATTAACATGAGATTGGCAGAAACTGTGTGCGAGACCCCCCCTTTAAATATTATTAGGGGCCAAGCACCAAAGGTGCATAGGCACCTCTTGTTATTGTTGGCGTTCTTCTTCCACTCAAGGAGTCCATGGCAGCCCATAGAACCGTATGGTAAAAAGTTCTGAAATTTGGAACACAGATAGAGGTCAGTCTCAACATTAAACACACTGAGTCTCTAACTCAATCCCTCTAGCGTCACCAATTGTCCAAAGTTTCACTCATATTTAGGCGTACTCCTCTTTGGGGATTCATGCAATCGCCACCAAACTTTCTAAACATGATGACAAGACACTGGAGATGCAAAATTCTGAACGATTAAAGGATGTCTCAAATGGTGTTGCCATGGCGAGGGTTTAAAGTAACAACAAAAAAGGGAAACTGGAAGGGTCTCATATCTACTAACCAATAAATTATACACCCTTTATTTCAATATATAATACAAATATTATAAATAAACAAATTTTAATTTATTTTTTAATTGCAAGAAGTATGTGTAAGTTAAAATTAGGCGGATAACTGCTCTTTGGTTAAAATAATTCAAATAATATTCAAATGTCATATATAGAATAAACAGCATATACCTATTTTTAAACAGGGTTGAGAAAAGAGTTGACAACACTGTTGAAAACACTGTTTTAGGTATAATTATATTTAATAGGTATTCTATTTGGATGAATATATTTAGACATTATCAAATACTAATTTCTGTCACAGTGTAGATTTTATTTTTTATTTAAAATGTTGAATCTTCTGAGTCAACTTACTGATAAAATAGTCCCCCCCCCCCCTCTCTCTCTCTCTCTCTCTCTCTGTGTGTGTGTGTGTGTGTGTGTGTGCTTTACAGCCTTGATCAGTTCTTTAACCCTTTTCTTGAAGACCTGTCACTGTCCTTCAGAGTTTAGTTCCAACCCTAATCAAACACACCAGAAGCAGCTAATCAAGCCAGTTCATTTGTTGGCCACTGACAACAAAGTATTGTATAATTAGTTTGATAATTAGGTTAATTAAAATATAAAAAAAACACTTTTTTTTTTTTTTTTTTTTTTTTTGAAAAATCAGGCTATGAATTTTATACTAATACTCCTACAGGGTGTGTGTGTGTATATATATATATATATATATATATATATATATATTTTTTTTTTTTTTTTTTTTTTTTTTTTGCAAACTGCAAATTTGCAAACTGATGTTGGATATCTTGGTGTTGCCATGGCGAGGGATTAAAGTAAGGACAAAAAAGGGAAACAGAAAGTGTCTTATATCTTGTAAAATCATTGTTTGATTTAAATTAAGATTGTATGTTTGGTAATTGAACCTGGATGTATTTAAAATGAATGCAATATATTTTAGATCAATATATTTGTTTTCTTTAAAATATTTCTTCTGAATCTACCACCCATATTGAAATTACAAATGAAAGCATGATTTTGGTGCATAAGATTGGTGCGCAAATGACACACATGGAGAAGTGTTAGGGTAATACAACAGCAATCAGACATTCGCATTAGACTGGATTAGATTTCTCAGAGCACTGTTGAGTTTGCGCAAATAACAGTTAGTAATTTGCTCTGGAATTTTTATAGAGGTTTTCTGAGAAAAACACAGACATGGCAGATTAGGACGGTATTCTGCACTCATTTAAAAATGACCTATGACATTCTATGACATGAAATTCATCTAAATTTAAATAATCTCATGGATGTGGCTGTTGTGGTTTGTGATCATATGGGCACCAGCTGCTGCAGTAAATGTGGTGTATTCAAATGATTTTGACATAGTCCTTTTATGTTTAACCGTTTTAAATGCCTATTGCCCACCGTGCACAGTTGCCCTATACCGTATAAACTGCCTAGGAGTAGTCATTTAAAATTCAGAGCCTGATTTTTCAAAAAATCCACATCCAGGTAATGACTGTAAATTATAAAGTTGTCCAGCTTGATGAGAACAATATGTTCTGAGTTTAGTGGCTGTAGGTAAAACTAACCCCCCTCACTTTTGTCAAAAGTTGGTGCTATAGAGCCCCTCCTCCCCATTTGTTTCTAAGGTTTTGCCCATGTCTGCTTGCCAACCACTGTGACGTGTGTCGAGTTTCATGCAACTGAAGCATGCTAAGAGCCTCAAAAACACCCAAGAATATTATTAAAGTTTGACGTGTTGCCATGGCAACAGTTTTTAAGATATCACAAATCCTTTCACAGGTCTACACCTGCCATGTTTTGACATTATACTGATGAAGATTGAAGCAAATCGGGTAAAAATAAGAGGGTGATTTTAAAGCATTTTGAAAGTGACACACTTACTGCTGCCAGTTGGTGGCGCTATGGCTTTGACTCACAGTAGTCACATCCATGTGATTGGCCTCCTACAATGAACATATACAGCCGAAGTTTCATCCAAATAAGTGAATGTTTGCAGAAGTTATAACACACTTCCTTTTTTACTTTTCTCGCCATACATTTGTTTCAATGCCACGGCCAAACCATTCGCGATATCAAAAATCCACTTGCAATTTAGCATCCTCAATGTCTTGACTTCATGCTGACCAAGTTTGCTGGAGATTGGTTGTATCCCCTAGGAGGAGTATATCAAACTCCTGAGCTGTCTATATGTGTACTGAGTTTCATACAAATATGTGCTAGTATGTATCCAAGATTTCAGATTCTGTTCTAGGGGGTGCCGTAAAGCCACCATGTCACGCCCATGTACCAGCTAATGGCTGCGGATTTTAAACAGTGCAAATTTTCAAGCGTATTTGAGCATGTTAAGGACCCCAAAAAGCCCCGAAACCTTGACGAAAATGAATAAAAAGAATAATCCTAAGGAAAACAATAGGGCCTTCGCCCTTTCAGGGCTTGAAGAAGAAGAAGAAGAATCCTTTTAGGGCTTGGGCCCTAATTATTTAAACCTCTGAACCATCACAGTGCAAACATTGCTTCAAAATGTAACACAAAACAGTAGTTCATTCAAAATGATAAATTCTGTCATCATTCACCCATGTCCTTTCAAACCTCCTGACTTTCTTCCATTAAATACCAAAGATATTTTGAAGGCTCGTTTTATCTATCTAACGAAAGTCTGTAGTGCCCAAGATGCAGCCAGATTTGTTCACTGACTTGCACTCTATGGCAAAAAAAACAACAAAAAACTTCTTGTTTTATGTTCCACAAATGAAATGAAGTCATATGAGCATGGAAGGAAATAAGGGTGAATAAATGAAGGGATTTTCATTTGGGTGAGCTATTCCTTTAATAATTTGTATTTACTTATTGTTATTGATACATTTAAATATAAGGTCCACTGAACAACTGTGTGTAACATGATGATGGAGGGGGCTGTTGGTAAGGAGAAAACTGAAAGAACGGCTAACGTGGAACTGCACGCTCCACAAAGGGAGAATATTTAGGCCGGGTAGGAGGGCATAGAGGAATACGGTACTTGCTTCTTAGACTTTAAATGAGTCTCATGCTTCATATAAAATCATATAAGCATTTTTTTTTCTCTCCATGTCTCTACAAGTTTCTCTTCCTGCTGTACAGTCCACTTGGCTTTCTTCAACATTTACCTTGTGGTGGTTTGTTGTCGTTGCACTAATTGTGTCATCAGGTTCTGTGTTTTTATTGGTTGTTGATAATTGAGTAAGAGAAGCCACACTGCAGGACTGTGCATCAAAACTTCTGACACTAGCAGAATTTCATTGGAGGAAAAATTTAATCCAATGGTTACCATAGCAACCGCCTAGCAACCACCCAGAACAACTTAGCAAAAATCTTTTTTAAACTATTTTAAACTTTCTCAAACTAACATCAAAGTTTGTTTACAATCTTTACTGTTCTAGTTTTCTAATTAATACTACAAAAAATGTGATCTTGAATTCTGTAAAAATGAGTGTGTTGTTTTAGGAGACCTTTTTGGAAAGCAAACAGGATGGTGTGGCTCGGAAATACATCCCACCCTCGAGGTATGAATACCCTGATGACACCTGTTTTTACACTTTCACATGTGTTCTGGATAAAGCTGCATGATTAATTGTTAAAAGATTACTATCTTGATCCAAACAATATTGTTTTCCACATGTATGACTTATACTTGTGGTGGTGGCCATTATAGTCTACTGCATGTGACAAACAACAAATAACATTTTTTTGGTCAAGATTTAGTTGACTGAAAGTTTGGGCATTTTAATCTTGGTTAAAGAAAATTGTAAATATTTTGGTCTAGTTTTTATTAATGAATATGACATTTTAGTCATATTTTAATCACATTAAGGCCCAATCCCAATTCTATTTTATACACCTTTGCCTACCTCTACGCCTACCTCTTCCCCTTGCCCCTTGAAACAGAGTGGCAAGGAGTAGGGGTGAAAATACTCCCCTAAGAAACACCACTACTTCACCGTTACACATCATCATATTTCGTCGACTTGTCACCTACTTCAAAGGAGATGTGCCGATGTTTATCACAAACGTCCAAGATGCTGTCATCAGCTGTATTTGGACTTCAGAAAACGTTGCTTATTTTCAGCTCGAAAACGTATGAGCGTCCGGGTTTCCTCAGGCGTCCCTGATACAGAACATATAAGACTGGTGGATCATGTTGCAATAAGCACGAAACTGTAAGCACTGTTTGTTTAAGTTGTGTTCATGTGTTCATGGACATAACCACAATAAAATCAATGTGTTGACACTTGACATGCAGTAAAGGATAAGCAAATTCCCTACCGACCCTTTAAAAATGAATGGTTAAACTATAACAACATTTTATAGTTTAACCATTCAAACAAACTGACTTCAACATGGAGTTTTGTTCGAATGTTCTAGTTCATTTGCTCCATATACAGCTTTAAGGCCAAGTGGCAGTAGTCATGAAATGCAATTTCATGTCATTTTGTTCCGCAAGATGTCAGCAGAGACTCTTAATATATGATTTATTATGATGTTAACTGTTCTCTAGATATTAACTGTTCTTTGCATGCAGTGAAAAAGTATTTTTTTTTAAGTGAAAGAATGTGAAAAATATGCTTATTTTATATTAAATCTAGTAATTTAAAGGGTAAATAAAATAAAAATACCAACAATCTATCGCACTGGCCTGAAATGCAGCTATTCATTCAACCAATTCATTCAAAGTGGTGGATTCATTCAGAAACGAAGCAAGTGACGGACTTGGATCTTGAATTGGTGTTTGAGTCATTTGCTCAACAGATTTGTTCAAAATGCGCTTTCATTCAGAAACTCCAATAAGTGTTGCTCTGAGATGCGCAACGGTTCTGCTGGGGCTTTGGAACTATTTTCTTGCAGAAATATAGCAAAAACAAATGATGCTGTGTCTAAAATGTAAGTCACTTAATATTAATTTCTTCAAATATTCACTTGCAATTGTGTTTATATTAAGAAAAAAACAGCATTTTTGCTTGTGTGATATTGCATAACTATACCGTATGTTATAAATAGCATATACAAAACAAAAACTTATACAGGGTTATGTTTTGCACCCATTTCTTATTTTTTTTTTTTTTTTGTTTGTTTGTTTTTTCTCAGAATGTGTATATTTACACTAACTACTGCCTTGTTGGCAGAGACTATTTACTCTAACTCTTCCCACCATTTTCTGATTGAGCCACACAAAATTACAAAAGATATCCCACTGATAACAGGATTGGTGGCATGAATAGTAAAGGCCCCTTCACACCAAGAATGATAACTATGAAGATAACTATAAAGATATAGTTCTAAAAATCTTTCTAAATATAAAAGAATAGAAGAGTCCACACCACAGCTATAACAATAACGATATAGAGGAACGATATCATTGGGATAACTTTCAGAATGATTTTTTCCAGCTGTTGAACGATAAAAAACTGTCAGCCAATCAGAATCCATTTGAATTTAAGGGCTTACGCATGGCAGATGACAGTGCGTAGAAGTTTATCGCTGAGGTCCAGAAAAATTCACCTGCTGTTTGACAAGTAAAACCCCCTTTTCAAGGATACTTTAAAGAAAATGGATATATGGAAAACAATTGGTCATACCCTCGGAATAAATGGCGATAACTAGTAACGGAGATGAGATCATTATGCCAGGCTAGCAAACAGTGTAACTTAAAATTACCTCAGGTATCCAGTGCTAGTTTTGACAACATTGTCTTGCTTCCTTTGAAGTTGCAGTGAAAAGACTAGGGGCCTCGTTTATAAAATGTTGCATAGAAACCTTTCTACATTTGATATTACAATCATTTCTCAAATATACTTCTCTCTTCCTGAAGTGAAATGTATAAATCGCAAATAATCTTGAATTGTGCGCAGCTGAATGGTTTTTGATTTCCGCTTTGTAAACGCTGTCTAATTAATGTCATTAACATATAACAGACCACCAGTCAAGTATATTTTCACTTATCTACATCAATTGCTCCATCAATCATTACATATTTTACGATTTCTTTGCATCAATTATATTTTTAGATAAAAACAAGGGCTGTGAAAAGATTGCGATTAATTTACATTTTTAACTGTAGCACAAACAGTTTAATATAGGTAAGTTTTTTTTTTTTTACTCGTAGTAAAATACGTTTTTTGCTACTTAGACGAGACGGATAATGATGTATGCAACAGATGCTCTTTACTCGTCTCACTTGAACTAAATAAATTAATAGAAACGCACAGGGGAAATACAAACACGGAAAATTATGCATTTAAATTACATTGGCTACTAAATAATACAATTAGCGATAATAATGTTACCAAATAAAGTTACTTAAGCATACACTGAGTCCATATCATATTCCCATGTTTATTTATATCTCTGATGAGGATTGATGCTTCGGTTAACAATAGCAAACATTAGATCTTCATGAAGGTCGACTGTTGTTCCACGCAGAAAGAGAAGGCAGTTTTTGAGCCATTTAGTCCCCCAGCTGTCAGAACAAAATCAGGAGATATACAGGTGCATCTCAATAAATTAGAATATCATGAAATATAATTTTCTGTAATTTAATTCAAAAAGTAAAACTTGAATATATTCTAGATTTATTAGACATAAAGTAAAATATTTCCAGACTTTTTGGTTTTCATTTTGATTACAGCTTGCTGCTCATCAAAATCAAAAAATCAGTATCTCAAATTATTAGAATATTTAATTTCAAGTTCTATTAAATTACCATTCTCAGGGTATAAATACTGGGTTTAGGTCAGTAATCCCAACAGCAGTCATAGGGAAGTCTGCTGACTTGACAGTTGTCCAGAAGACGATCATCAAGACCCTCTACAATGAGGGTAAGCCACAGAGGGTCATTGCTGAAAGAGCTGGCTGTTCGCAGAGTGCTGTGCCAAAGCATATTCATGGAAAGTTGACTGGAAGGAAAAAGTGTGGTAGGAAAAGGTGTACAAGTGAAAGGAATGACTGCAGGCTTGAGAAGATTGTCAGGCGAAGCCGATTTAAGAACTTAGGAGAGCTTCAAAAGGAGTGGACTGAAGCTGGAGTCAGTGCATCAAGAGCCACCGCACACAGACGTCTTCAGGAAATGGGCTACAACTGTCACATTCCACGTACCAAGCCACTTCTGAACCAAAGACAACGTCAGAAGCGTCTTACCTGGGCTAAGGAGAAAAAGAACTGGACTGTTGCTCAGTGGTCCAAAGTCCTCTTTTCAGATGAAAGTAAATTTTGCATTTCATTTGGGTCATTTGGGCATTTCATTTGGGCCAATCAGGGTCCCAGAGTCTGGAGGAAGAGTGGAGAAGCACAGAAACCATGTTGCTTTAAGTCCAGTGTGAAGTTTCCACAGTCAGTGATGATTTGGGCTGCCATGTCATCTGCTGGTGTTGGTCCACTGTGTTTTCTGAAGTCCACAGTCAATGCAGCCATCTACCAGGAAATTTTAGAGCACTTCATGCTTCCTTCTGCTGACAAGCTTTATGGAGATGCTGATTTCATTTTCCAGCAGGACTTTGCACCTGCCCACACTGCCAAAGGTATCAAAAGCTGGTTCAATGATCATGGTGTTACTGTGCTTGATTGGCCAGCAAACTCGCCTGACCTGAACCCCATAGAGAATCTATGGGGTATTGTCAAGAGGAAGATGAGAGACACCAGACCCAACAATGCAGATGACCTGAAGGCCGCTATCAAAGCAACCTGGGCTTCCATTACACCTGAGCAGTGCCACAGGCTGATTGCCTCCATGCCACGCCGCATTGATGCAGTAATTCATGCAAAAGGAGGCCCAACCAAGTATTGAGTGCATAGAAATGAACACACTTTTCAGAAGCCTGACATTTCTGTTTAAAATATCCTTTTTTTTAATTGATCTTATGAAGTATTCTAATTTTTTGAGATGGTGAATTGGTGGGTTTTTGTTAAATGTGAGCCAAAATCATCACAATTAAAAGAACCAAAGACTTAAAGTACTTCAGTCTGTGTGCATTGAATTTATTTAATATACGAGTTCCACAATTTGAGTTGAATTACTGAAATAAATGAACTTTTCCACGACATTCTAATTTATTGAGATGCACCTGTATTACATACTTGATTGTTTTGTATGGATAAAGAGATCCCTGTAGATCACCGCTGAACCTGAACCGCATAATCAACAGGAGAAAGATTCAAAGTCAACGATCGCATACCTCCGTGTATCTCGTTGAATTTCCACACACGTTACACAATAATATAACAACAAGGATGCTTTCTTTCATCTCTGATAGACCACCATCTTCTCTTTAATTAAAAAAAATCTATTATGTCTAGCCAAGTTTCATATTTAAGTTTCTTCTTGCACCAAATGCAAGCGTCGCTAAGACCAGAAGGTCATGAGCGGAAGTAACCATGCGCAGTCGCATCGCCGCAGCTCACCGGCGCCATCTTGTGCACCTAGTCCTGTCTTTGGACGGATTGCTGAGGCGGATTGGCAGCAACGGCCATTAGGATTGTTTATGATTTGGTCTTAGTGACTTAGGAGTCCTCTTGACTACTCCTAATGTTTCACAGAGTTAGGAGCTAGTTTTAGTGCTAAAATGCTTTGTGAAATACTCTTACAGCAAAAATTTAGGACTCCTAAAATTAGGACTGACACGCCCATTATTTTTACAGAGTTTCTCCTAAATCGTCAAGTTAGGAGCTACTTTTAGCCTTAAGATGTTTTGTGAATACGGCCCCTGGAGCCGTATGTATAAAGCTGCTCGGAGTAAAATTTTAGTCTTAAGTGTGTCAAAATTCTAAGAATAACGTAATTTTACTCTTATTCCTAGACTTAAGAATAAGCATAATTCATAAAGGTTCCTAAGTGTCAAGACTAGGTCTTAGCTCCTAAATTATTTAGGAGAGCTGGAGAGGTCTCTTAACCTAGTTAGGAGTAACAAGATGGCAGCAAAGAAGAGGAGACACATGCTTTCCAATCAAGATGTGATGTAGTTATATGATGACATGGAGTTGATAAAACGATATAAACTTGATTGACAATTCTTTTTGTAACTGATGTATTTATTAAAGTTATTACATTTCTTATTAGGTCAGTAACTGACCTAATAAGAAATGTAATAACTTTAATAAATACTAAATGTAATAAATTTAATAAATATTACTTAAACAATAATTAATACGTTTAATGCATTTTAATACATTTAATGACTTTGAATAAACTTTTTATAACTTTAAATGTAAAAACTTCTCCCACTCTACAAATCAGTGCTCTGACTGTAGAAATGAACCTTTCTTGGTAACTGGAAAATGCAGCAGTGCACCGGTGATGACTTGAGCCCATCAGTCCACAGTAAGCAGGGTCTTAAATAGTACTATTGCTAAACTTACCACACCAAACATAGTGGACAAAATTGATGTGCAAAGTTGTTTGTTTTTTTTGTTTTTTGTTTTTTTAAATGACCCTACAATTTTGCTTAAACCATCAAAATATGAGGAAAATATTTTTATTTTTATATTATTTAAATGTTTTAAAATATGAGGGAAGAATAAAACTAAACTAAGCAAAGATATTTATCTGACAAAATTTTTGGCAAAAAAAAGGGGAAAACTACAGCTACAGGTTTCAGAAAAACAAAAAAGCACACATTGACTACAACATAATCAGTTTTTAATATTTCATTGGTCTTCTTGTTTTTGCATGTGTTCATAATTTCTTTGTATGATGGCCTGGCCAAAAATAATTTGAAATAATTTGAAACTTCATTTCATTATCACACGTGAAACAATTGACTTCAAGCTCAGCTACACGATATGCTTACATCTTTAAACACATTTTTAAAAATATTTGAATTAAGGTTGAAGATGTCAATTTTCATATGGCTGGACATCACATTTGGCCACTACTCTATGGCAGTTCATTGACTTCTCTAACTGACCATCAAACCATGTGGCAAAAGCAAGCCACTTTTAAGTTGATAGTGGGCTTCACTGGAGTTGTTGGAGCCATTGATGGAACTCATGACACATCATTGCTCCAGTTGTAAATGAGGAGACACATCAATATAAAAAGATTTCACACCATCAATACTGATTTGTGATAATTTTGCATAATGCAAAGCTATTTTTAAAAATAAATTTAAATATTAAAACGTTTCAGTGTCTTTTTAAATGATTTTTTTTTATAATAACATTAAATTATTGGTGGTGTGCTGCTGTGACTTCACCCTTGCAGGCTCGCTATTGGCTGATTCAGAGGTTGAGGGTGGCCATTTTGAGTTGACATCATTGTAGTCCGTAGTTCACAACACTTAAGTCAGCACTTAAGAATCTGTCTTAGACTTTACTAAAAGTTGCTTTTAGCTTCTTTATAAAAGTCTCCTACTCTTAGAAAAGTCCTACTCTTTACTAAGAATTTTTTGACACTTAAGTATATAAAAATATATATTCGGTTTATTCTGTGTTATATGCATATAACTGTAACATCAGCACATACTGAGTTGAAGGTAAATAATACAAATGTATGGTGGTTTATTAATGAGCTGTTTTTGTTTTGTAGGATGATGTCAACTGAGAGCACAAATAGTTTCACTCTTATTGGAGAAGCTTCAGATGGAGGAACTATGGAGAACTTGAGTCGCAGGCTGAAAGTATGGACACTATACTACACAATTTCATATTTACATTTATGTTCTTGGCAGAAACAAAAATGGTACAATAAAGCAGGTGATTTATTAGTTTGAGTTGATTTCACTCTATAAATATTAGATTGCAGTTAATGTTTTGAATCAAATATTTGGAACAAAAAGCAATTGAAGGATGACACGCATAATTCAGTTATATTTATTTGACTCCAGTATGATTGATCTTATTCCATTAAAATTTGTATTATTTAACCTCTTATTGTTTAAACCCTTAACCAACACCTCCACAAGCTGAAATTACATATCCAAAATGAAATGGCTAGAGCTCTTGAACCCTGTAGGTTACAAGCATAATCTTGATATCGAATTACTTTAAGTAGTACAGGAACAGTCCCGTCAGCGGGACTCCTAAATTTACTTCACTATATTACAATTAAATCCTAATCTAATAATGACAAACTATTAGGGATGTAATGATATCAAAATCTCGGTCAAAAATCTCACAGTACGATAATACCTCCGTATAAAGTCCACAGGACAATATTTATTGAGATATTAAAAAAAAAAAAAAAAAAAGGACAAATGAAGACTTGGGGGAAAAAAGTGCCATAAGTGTTAAACAATGATTGAACATTACAATGATGTACAAATTAACCATATCATATCATGTCCTCTTTTCTTTGTCCTCTAATCATAACTGTTTTTGTATACTTGTTTATACTTGTAAAATGAGTTTAACATCTCAACAAATTCACTAACACTTTACAATAAGGTTCATTAGTTAACATTAGTTAACTACATTAACTTGAACTTATAATGAACTGCATTTCTACAGCATTTATTAATCTTTATTAATGTTAATTTCAACATTTACTAATACATTATTAAAATCAAGAGTTGTATTTGTTAACATAAGTTAATGCACTGTGTGGTAAAATGAACAAACTATGAACAGCTGTGTTTTTATTAACTAAGCTAAAAAAGATTAACAAATACATTAACAAATGTTAGTTTCTTCAAATGAGACCTAATTGTAAAGTGTTACCACAAATTCAACACAAATAAGATGCCTGACCACACATGTAAGATCCAGACATGTGAAACAGAATATTTTTGTAAGTTGAATTCATAAAGACTTCAATTGTTTCTGAAAGAATGATTCAGTGATAGATACATTTTTAAAAGTAATTTGTTGCCACCTAGTGACAACTTTGTCAGACAACTTTGATGAAATGTTTTGATCCATTTCAAATGTTGACTACAATATATATCGTTGGAAAGGTCTAAGACTCCTAAATAGATGTTTTACTGCTGTTTTTGTTACAAATTATGTAGGAGCAGTAATAGATTAATTTATGACAAGAGTGCACCTCAAAAAAATACATCATAACGCACGTCTTTTTTTCGTTGCATTTTTCCCATCACATGTTTTATTATTAATAAAATTATATATAATTTGAAAGCTTAAAACCTCAAAATTCATCCTGTGAAAACCATTTTGAAATCAGACATTGCTTTACCATGGAAATGGTACTTCAAAATCTTTTAGCAGTGTCCTCCACCTTAGTGGGGTCATATTACAAAATGTCTTTTAGAATCAAAACTTTTTATAATCTTGGCAAAATACATATCGTTGGAAAGGTCTGTCTCTCAAGATTCCATATTTGGTGGTTATTTTGTGATAGAAGTTGAGAGAGATATTGAGAGATAAATTTATACATTTGTGAGAAAGATGCATTAAAAAAAATAAATAAATAATGGATTTTGAGTGTCACCTGGTGGCTTTTTTTTTTTTTTTTTTGGTATAACGCCTAAACAAAATTGCATAGGAACCTCAATTTTTTTGATATCAACTTCAGATTTGGAACACAATTTATTTAGACATATTGCTTTAATTTTATAGCAAATTTGGATTAAAAACTATTTTGTAAAATATGTATTTTTTATATATATATATATATATATATATATATATATATATATATATATAAAAATACAGTACGTTTTCTTTTCAGTAAATTTAAAATTCTATAACTTTAATTTTTAAAGACTAAAGAGTATGAGCTGAAGAAAGTGCTTCCATCCACATCCATCCATCATAAACAGCTCCGGGGGGTTAATAAAGGCCTCCCGTATTCAGTGTACGAAGTGTAAAACTCTTGCAGTTCAAAAAGCTTATCTACGTCCTACGCCTTCCCTATTCAATTTACCGGAAAAGCTTAACTGACGTGACACGCCAGTTTACACTTTCTTCGTAACTTGAATACAGAAGGCGATCTGGCGGAAGCTAGATATTTTACTTCATAACTTGTTAAATATGGATTTTTTTTTTTTTTACTTTATTAACCCCCCGGAGCCGTGTGGAGTACACGTTTATGATGGATGGATGTGGATGGAAGAACTTTCTTCTGCTCATACTTGTTGGTCCCGCTCACTGCCATTATGAAGATTGGATGTGTCAGGATATTTATTAGTATTTATTAAGTATCTCTGATTGTGTTCATTAGAAAGAAAAAAGTCATATACACCTAGGATGGCTTGAGGGTGAGTAAAGCTTGGGGTAATTTTCATTTGAAAATGAACTAATCCTTTAATGGTTCAATATTCGAACACATTCGTGGTATGCAAATATATAACCTGTATTTATACAATAATAATGGCAATCTATTTAATAGGTGCTTGTGTTGTAAAAATTGAGCTTATAGTTTCCACTGAAATAAGCAAAGAACATATAGTATATCTGTGTTAACTAGGAATCCATTGTAATAATGCTGATCCTGGGAACAGTATGCGATACCTGCTCTTCCTCTCTCATCTCCATCACCTTCTCTCTTTCTTCTTCTCTCAGTCTCTTTACCTTGACTTGTAGCTGAGCTTTGATTGATATAGTCTTTGCAAACTGATTGTTTCTGTTGGTCGTTTAAAACTTCTATCGTAAAACAGCTGTTTAGTTAAGCTATTTACATCTTATCTCGCACTTTGACCGTTAACCAAAGCGTTGCGCTGGAATTCGCACTCACCACTTCTGTGAACATTAAGCCCGCCTACTTTGATTTGATTTCATCTCAAACATTTTGACATTGACAAGCAGTGTTAGTCCGCTGAAGCAGCTCAGATGAGGTCGCGATGAGCAATATCCTTGCAGCACCAAATATGAATAAGTGAATATTTGGCAATTACTTAAATTAAATATACACTTAGTAAAATTAGTGGTCTGGACCTCGGGGACCTCACTAGTGGGTGAGGCCCTGTCTCCACCCTATGCACTTTTAATAATACAGCACAATTTTATAATTTACCGTATTTTCTAGAAAATAAGTTGCACCTGTCCTGAGTGTTGTGTTGCTTTGTTGCATTGTTGAGAAACACACACACACACACACGCATAAAATGTAGGCGTATTACTTCCCCTCACTCCACAGCAAATCCTTAGATTAATGCTATTCAGAACAAAACAAGAATGAAAAATACCCTATAAAATAATAATAATAATATACAGACAACATTTATTAAGTCTAAACGAATTAATTTGAATCGAAACTGAAACTGCACAGACGTTGGGCTTGTGCATTTCTCACTCAGTCCAAAATTTCCACATTTGATATGTAGCCTAACATTTGGATGCTAAACTATTTGTTAACTATTTATGGAAAGAAAACTTTATACTTCAGTCCCAATATAGGCCTACACGTAAATTAGCATCTTCACATGTGGAGAAATGAGTTTGGAATAACAGCAAGTCAACAGTATAAAGGGTTAGTTCACCCCAAAATGAAAATTCTGTCATTAATTACTTAGCCTCATGTCATTCCAAACCTGACTTTCATTCATCTTCGGAACACAAATTAAGATCTTTTTGATGACAGAAGGCTGTCAGATTTCCTTCCATTGACTGCCTTTGTAACTACCACTTTGATGCTTCAAAAACTTCATAAAGGGATCGTAAAACGAATCCATATGAATGGAGCGGTTTAGTCCACATTTTCTGAAGAGAATCGACCGCTTGTTATGACACGAGAATGCACGTAACACATGAGAATGAACCTCATTGGTTACGCAGCACGTTTCCGGAAAAGGTTTGTTCTTGTGCGTTATTCAGGTTAGGTTGAGCTTCTGCTTATGTTTGCTGATCAATGTTTATATGGGAGTAAAAGGCTAAATCAAATCTGTTCATCATAACAAGTGATCGTTTCTCTTCAGAAAATTTGGACTAAAGCACTTGATTCATATGGATTAGTTTTCCAATTTCATTCAATTTCAAGTTTTTGAAGCATCAAAGTGGTAGTTACAAAGGCAGTCTATGGAAGAAAAGATCTCCATTAGTGTTTCAAAGATGAACGAAGGTCTTGTGGGTGTGGAACGACATGAGGGTGAGTAATTAATGACAGAATTTTCATTTTGGGGTGAACAAACCCTATAATGACTGACCGGCACTGCCTTCATAGTGTACAACAGACAAATTAAATTAAGCAGAACTTTTTATTATTTATTTATTCTTTTTATTATTTATTATTTATTATTATTTTATTTTGATGATGAACAGGCTGTGATGTCAAATTAGCAGTGCAAGAACTGACACATTGCGAGCACATGCGAGGCACCGGCGCGATCACTTAATTCGTTTCCACAGCTGAGGAAAAAATTTGATACTCTTATTTATGGTCATACAGGTAAGAGTACATCATTCAAAATGGTAAAGTGTCTATTTTTTATGTGTGTACATTAAAAATGACTACAAAATATCATGCCTTTGAAAAATAAACAATAGGATGCACTTTCTGCCATCTCTGTCTCCTGGCGCACATGAACAAAAATGAACAAAACACAGCGAATATACTTGACGCTCAGACATGAGAAATGTATGTATCTATAGAAACTCTTAAGTGCCTCCTTTTTTTTTTTTTTTGATTATTTGACATTAAATGCATTATACAAGTCACTCTGGAATAGCATGCATGTTTCAGATGATAAAGTAATCCGGAAAAAAACGGTAGGCTATAACAAATTATTTCGCGGACCCCCTGGCTATGGGTCATGGACCACCAGGGGTCCGCAGACCCCACTTTGAGAACCGCTGATCTACTGTGGGCAATGCACTACAGCAGGAAAAACGCGCGCACACACCTCACCTCCTCCTTTTGACCATTGTAATTGTAATTAAATATGTCTCAACGTATTCTATGCAGGGCTACATGGAATAGCTATTAGAATAATTCCTAAGCAAGTCAGAAAATATCTGGAGTAGGGGAGAAAATGAAATTTACTAAAGATAGCCTAAAAAAAGTCCAGATCCAGTAAAGAGTGTTAGTGGTTGCATAGTTCCTTTCCTTGTCTAATTATAGGAATCCACAACTTGTTCACTTGGTAAGTATGACTAAGTTTCATACACTGCCACATTATCAGTAAAGTAAAAACTGCATTCTTATACAGGGCAATTAATGTGGATATTCATGACATCCATTACCTCTCTACACTTAAGGATGGTGTAGTTCAAAAGGGCTGTATGTTGATCAGCAGTGGGGGTTGTGAATTTTTTGTGTTCTGCCTCAACTCTGCAGCTGCCTCATCTATAGGACCGTACCACAGATCCAATCAAACTATCCATCTCTTTAGAAGGCTGCCCTATAAGGAAGATTGAAAAGGTGGTAACTGACAACAAATCTGTCAACACTGACTGTGATCTGCAATATGCAAGATGTTCAGGAGTCTCATATGGTGCATTGACCTTTTAAACAATCATGGGCAATTGAGACGGACACAGAAGTCTAAGCTGGAATGGAAAAACTATAGTGGAGAATCGTAAACTTCTCTGGCTAAAGGTGAAGTCTGATAAGGTACACTTGGTGTCTCCTGACTCTGAAGGCCCTGCTTAGTTAGAGGTTTACCCCCCATTTTCCCTGGCTGTCCTCCACTGAGATGTTAGGTGGAGGGGGAGGGGCCCTGACCTGGTCATGCTGAGGCAACCTTGTTCAAGAAGCATGTGGTGGATCTCTGCTAAGTCCTCAGCATCCTTCCTTTGAATCCCTCTAGATTGCCTATTATTCTGACTACTGTTTATGGCTGTTCACAGTGGTATCTAAACCCTTCCTCTGTCTTTGCTGCCTGTCATCCCACTGCCAACTCTCCTTTCATGGAACATTTTTGCCAATCTTTTGTTTATCACATGAGAACGCAGGGCCCTGGGTGCTGGAGAGCAAATGATTTTGATGGGAGAGTACCTGTAATTACTGGCACAGGCAGACCTGCTTTGGTGAAGTTCTTTAACTTCTTCCATCTAAGGGGAAGTCTTACTGTCCCGTTTAGATTCACATGGCTGTCTGTCTTTCCTGTCTGTGCCTACCTTTTTCCACTGTCCCAGGCTTGTTGCAAGCTGTCTCAATTCTCCTGTAGACATGTGGTCAGTGTACTAGGAGTGGTTATCTAACTGTGGGGTAAAGGTTACTCACAAACAGACTCTTAAACATGACATCCTCCTCTGCCCTAGGGTCATCCTTACCAGCAAAATATATCTTAATTAAATGCTCATGGAACTCTCTAGGAGACTCGTGGTGGCCTTGCTTAATTTAAAAAGCTGAAAGACAAGAGACTGATGTGTTTTCATACAAAGTATACTCTACAAGTATACTGCTACAAGGGCTTTACACAATTCATTGTAATTGTTAGAGATACAGTAGCTGGACTACTACAGTAGCTGCCTTTCAATGAATCTATGGAAGCTCTTGTTGTCGTCTACCTCGGAATAAAGATTTATCTACCATAGTGGCAGGGAGGTATGACAAGGCAAATTTGACATCTTTGAGGTACAACCCAATGTTGTTTCTTGGGGTCGCAGGATTAAAAACCTCAATGTCATGTGCTAGTTCTCTAAGCTCTAAGATGCCTGACTTTCACTTCCAATTCAGTTATGCTGTCTTTATGCTCTGTTTCTTATGCTTTTCAGCTCAGAAATTTAATGTTCATGCTCATGTTGACCTTAACTCTGATTTTTTCCAAATCTTTTTAATAGTGGTTTCGGTGACAGTACAGAATAGTACATAATAAAAAATATATAACCAAAAGATATTGTCAATTATTAATCCCTTCCATGATCCCCCCACCCCCCATCCAAATAACTCAAATGTTCAAAGTAAAAAATAAGGAAAATAATTAAAGGGTTAGTTCACCCAAAAATGAAAATTATGTAATTAATTACTCACCCTCATGTTGTTTCACACTCGTAAGACCTTTGTTCATCTTCGGAACACAAATTAAGATATTTTTGATAAAATCCAATGGCTCAGTTAGGCCTCCTTTGAGAGCAAGTTAATTTATACTTTCAATGTCCAGAAAGGACTACAGTGGTTCAACCTTAATTTTATGAAGCGACGAGAATACTTTTTGTGTGCCAAAAACAAACAAACAAAAAAAAAAAACGACTTTATTCAACAATTTCATTGGGTTTTCAGATTTTGCACCCAGGGACTTTTTTGTTGGTATTGGGCTGTTACATGTGTCTACCGAATTTCATACCTGTACATGAAACGTAGCGCAAAGGGTGCTTAATTGAAATTTTGCCACACCTAATTCTGAAACCCATATCAGACATAAATTTTCATGAGTTTTTGTGCATGTTTAGGCCCTCAAAAATGCGATTCATTTCGGAGAAGAAGAATAATTGACCGAGCAATTACAATAGGGTCCTCACACCATCGGTGCTGGGGCCCAAATAAGACCATAATTTCTCACATTCAGTGCCAATACTGTCCCCAAAACAAATTAGGTGCATGACGCCGATTAATTTTAGTTTGTAAAGTGAGACGAATAAAAAGCGCGGGCATAAATGAAGAGTGCACGGACACTGGTACTGCTGTAAAAGGGAACTTCTGGGGAATCCTTGGAAAGATAATTCTTTGTCGAGTGGTAGAGTGTTGGTCAACAATGTCAATGATATGGCTTCAAATCCTGAACAAACATTTTTATTTATTTATTACATTATTACAATTTTTTTTTTTTTTTTTACATTTATCCTGCAGTTCTAAAACAACATCGATTTATGTTACACCATATTTTTTCCCCTTACATTTAGATAGAATTACAGTGCATATCCATTTTACACTAAGCAACTAATATTATCCAACAGTGTGACTGAATTTACATTTGTATGATTATTTGTATAATATCAACAAACAACAGTTCTGAAAAAAAAAGAAAAGAAAAGAAAAAAAAACAAGCAGCGATGACGGGCCCAAGCCCGCATGCTCTGACATATTTGTGTATGACTAACCTGTACTATTTCTTTACAACAAAACGCTTTGCAAGTCTATCATCTCTAGTCACACACCAGTCATCATCAGTTAGCTTATGTGTCCCACCCCAACACACACACCAGAGAAAAAACCTTGCAGGTCCTATGGCTGAGAAGAGAGCCTACTCGGATGAAAACTGCTTCAGTGAGCTCAATTATAGTAATGCCATTTTATTGTCGGTAACGGTAACGGCGTTGTAACGGGGGGAACAGTAATTTGTTTGATTACTCGTTACTGAAAAAAGTAACGCCGTTAGTAACACGTTTATTTAAACGCGTAAATTTGATTATCAAATTTTTTTTATGACAGTGGTTCCCAAACCTGTCCTGGAGGACCCCTAGCACTGCACATTTTGGATGTCTCTCTCATCTAACACACCTGATTCAACTCATCAGCTCATTAGTAGAGACTGCAAGACCTGAAGTAGGTTGTGTCAGATAAGGGCGACATACAAAATGTGCAGTGCTGGGGGTCCTTCAGGTCATTAAATTATTGCACTCACCATATTAACGTGTCATCCTCTCTCCTCCACTGGAAGTGCGGCTGCGGTGTTTGGCGATGGCCAGAGGTTCAAACAAAGTTTACATGCCCAACAACAGCTCCTCAAGTGAAAATAAAACAATAGAAGGGAAAAGACGAAATAACGTGCGTTGAACTCGCCGATCAGGGGTTCATGTACGGTGATGTCCACCGCACGTGAGAGAGAAAACTAGCTAACCGGAGAAAAATGTTCTGTCGTTTAAACAAACAATGATTTTCACTGCTCACAAACAGTCTCTTGGGGGAAACAAAGAAACGATAAAAAGGTAAATGTCTGGAAAAATGTCTGTCGAACTTGCCAAAACAAATGTTTCAACTTCTCATCAACAGCTCCTTAAGTTCACACACACCATGACAAAATGGCCTCATTACCTGACCCGCTGCAGCAAACCAGTGTGTGGGAGGCATGGTCAGAAGAAAAACTTCATAATTTGAGTGCATTTAACATAAATTTATTAACACATTCAAATTATATCCACAAATTAGTAGAATATACTTATATTTTATAAATAATGCAATCAAACTTAAATATTTTAAGTATATTGTAATGTTTAATTAAATATAAAATCCGGGCTAACAGTACACTCTCACCTATTCAAAACAGTTTAACTTAGATATTCTAAAACCTTTTCACTTTTATTTTGTCTCTGTCCCAAATTTTCTGGAGTGTGTTGCATCCATCAAAACCAAAATTTGTTTATATTTACAAAGTACAATTAAATTGGTCAGTGGAAACATTGGAAAACTTTTTTTGTACTTTTGTCAGTTAAATAAACGTTCAAGAAAATTAACAAATCACAGAATCTTTTATTGCATTTTACAAAATGTCCCAACTTTTCTTTGAAATGGGGTTGTAGGTTCAATACAATCCATAGCACAAAGTAATGACAATCTTTTATCAGCATTATTGATCAATCTTGTCACATGCCTCCCCAGTCTAGGGGTCAGGGAAGCAGTAACAAAGAATGTTAATGACAATTAATGTTAACAGACAACCAAGGGCTCTCCTGCCCCAGCACTCCACAAAGATCACACAGATTTATGAAACTCTCAAAAGTTACATTTTATTTGGTAGGTCCAAAGTACAAAAAAGGAAAGCATCAAAAGGCTTCAGGATGGTATAAGGCCAAAATAATAAACACAAAGTTCTGACGTTGAGGGGAACACTTTCTAACCTTTTAAAATAAAATTCAAAATGAACAAAAAAATTCTTACCTTACTCCCTCTCTAGCCAAACACAGGAGAAAACATGAACATTAAAAAAAAAAAAAAAAAAAACGGCATCCACCTCCTTACTGCTTCCTAAATAAACTAAAACAAAGTAACTTAGAAACAGTTTTAACTTAAAACTCTTTTAGGAATATGAAGGAACTTAAGAAAATTGATTAGCAACAATTAGCCAAGTCTTTAAGTTAACAATAAATTGTACAACAACCAACAAGGAGATATAGGCTGCATTTACACTGCAAGTCTTAATGCACAGATCCGATCTTTTGACCATATCCGATTTTTTTTTTTGGCCAGTGTGTTTACATTCACTTTAGATGCGACTGGTATCCGATATCTGTGATGCGATAACGCATTTTTGAGGGCCTAAACGTGCTCAAAAACTCATGAAACTGTGCACATGCGTCAGAAGTGGTGAAAATTTACATCTGATATGGGTTTCAGAATTAGGTGTGGCAAAATGGCTCGATAGCGCCACCTACAAACTTTCAATTAAGTGCCCTTCGTGCTACGTTTCACATACAGTTATGAAATTCGGTAGACAGATGTAACAGTCCAATACCTACAAAAAAGCCCCTGGGTGCAAAATCTGTAAACCCAACAGGAAATGAGACATTTTGAATTTTCTCTGCAAAATTTTTGCACTTTTTGCCATTTCCAGACGTTGTACTTTAACGAACTCCACCTAGAGTTTTTATCAGATCAACATCATATTTGGTCAGTCTAATCTAAAGGCCTTTGAGACGTTAAATTGCGAAGATCTAGAGTTTTCGCTGAAGGGCGTGTCCGTGGCGGCCTGACAAAGTTCGATGTTTCGCCATGAAACAGGAAGTTGTTGTAACTCAGGCATACAATGTCCGATCTGCCCCAAACTTCACATGTTTTATTAGAGTCCTGGCCTGAAGACATCTACATGACAATATTCAGTTACAGTCATAGCGCCACCTGTGGGTAACAGGAAATGACATGTTTTACACTGTGATTAACTACTCATAGAGATTTAACCAGAAGCACATCATATACGGTCAGTCTAATCTTAAGGCCTTCGCGATGTTAAATTGCAAAGATTTTGAGTTTTCGTTGAAGGGCGTGTCCGTGGCGGCCTGACAAAGTCTGATGTTTCGCCATGAAAGGGGAATCACATTTTTGAGGGCCTTAACATGCTTGAAAACTCATGAAACTTTGCAGATGCGTCAGAACTGGTGAAAATTTACATTTGATATGGGTTTCAGAATTAGGTGTGGCAAAATGGCTCGATAGCGCCACCTACAAAATTTCAACGAAGTGCCCCTGACCCTACGTTTCACGTACAGGTATGAAATTCGGTACACACATCTAACAGCCCAATACCTACAAAAAAGTCTCTTGGAGTGAAATCTGAAAACCAACAAGAAGTCAGTTATTTTTAATTTTCTTTGCAAAATTTGTGCAGTTTTTGCCATTTCCAGACGTTGTACTTTAACGAACTCCTCCTAGAGCTTTAATCAGATCAACATCATCTTTGGTCAGTCTAATCTTAAGGCCTTTGCGACGTTAAATTGCGAAGATCTAGAGTTTTCGCTGAAGGGCGTGTCCGTGGTGGCCTGACAAAGTTCGATGTTTCGCCATGAAACAGGAAGCTGTTGTAACTCGGGTATACGTCCGATCGGCCCCAAACTTCACATGTTTTATTAGAGTCCTGGCCTGAAGACATCTACATGCCAATATTCAGTTACAGTCATAGCGCCACCTGCGGGCAACAGGAAATTACATGTTTTACACTGTGATTAACTACTCGTAGATATTTAACCAGATCAACATCATATGTTGTCAGTCTAATCTTAAGACCTTAGCGATGATAAATATCAAAGATCTTGACTTTTCGCTGAAGGGCATGTCTGTGGCGGCCTGACAAAGTCTGATGTTTCGCCATGAAAGAGGAAGCTGTTGTAACTCAGTCAAACAATGCCCGATCTGCCCCAAACTTCACATGTGTGATAAGAGTCCTGGCCTAAAGACATCTATATGCCAATATTCAGTTAGTCATAGCGCCACCTGCTGGCAACAGGAAATGGCATGCTTTACACGGTAATTCACTCCCAGACACACATTTCAATATGCCACAAAGTACCAAACATGCTAGAAACACGTTAAATCATGCAACACTTGGCTAAGCGCTAAAGTATGCGATTAACGCCATGAAACAGGAAGTTGTTGTAACTCAGGCATACAATGTCTGATCTGCTCCAAACTTCACATGTTTGATAATAGCCCTGGCCTGAAGACATCTACATGGCAATATTCAGATATAGTCAAAGCACCACCTGTTGGCAGCAGGAAGTGTGGTGCATCAAAATGACTTTGCCATATTTCTCCTCTATTTATCCGCTTAAATGAATATCGCCCACTGTTCACAGTTTTCCTAAGGCCACCGGGTGGTGGTGAGCCTGGGTGCGAGGGCCTTTTCATCGCTGCTTGCAGCTTTAATTTGCATTTGTTATTTTATCTACAGTCGTTAAGATTACATTTATTTGAATGAATGATAACGAGAGAGCGAGTGAAGGAGAGAGCGCACACAAGAGAGAGGGAGTAGCCTACCCAGTGAAGCTTTTAGTTTATTAA
Source organism: Mylopharyngodon piceus (assembly GCA_039654765.1). Lineage (NCBI taxonomy): Eukaryota > Metazoa > Chordata > Actinopteri > Cypriniformes > Xenocyprididae > Mylopharyngodon > Mylopharyngodon piceus. The sequence continues at coordinate 27,221,864 of CM077455.1, read as the reverse complement.
AATAAAAAATAAAAAAAACACAAGGTGGTCTCTTTTAAATTAAACGGCCAGAGGTTGAAATTCAGCTGCTGAGTGTGTGTGTGCGTGCGCGCACAATTTCTAAAATAGATAGACATATAAAGTTTCTACCTCAATAATAAAGCTATGAATTTTTAGTGTGAGTGCATGCAGGCACGTCTGCTTCATAATACAACATTAAAGCTACCTTTTAGTAAGCAAATGTGTCGCCCTCGCCTTGTGGTGGCTTGGAATTCCAATGGGAATTGGATATGCGTGTTTAGACGTAGGTCGCATGTCCAGAGATCAGATATGTATCTGATTTAAAACCACATTTGGAAGTGGCTCAGATCGGATGCGAAAAAATCGGATCTTGTGCAGATTTTTGTGTTTTTATACATGTGCAACAAATTCCGATCTGTGTCAGATGTGAGCAAAAAATCTGATTTTTTGTGCCAGTGTAAACGCAGCCATAAAGTTAATCTTAGCACACATGCTAAGGTCTGAGGCAGGAGAAGACAGTCTTTTCCTGTGTTTCCATCAAGTTCGAGCAGATGAAGGTGGTATTGGTAACCTAGTAACCAACACTAAATAAAACACTATCAGTGGAAACAGATAATTAGTCATGTGGGTTTAATGTTCGCTACATCAGAATTTATTCAGCAAATGCATTTCCATCTCCCATTATTCCCATTAACTCTTTTTCACAAGTCAAAAACCACCTCAAGCGAGCGTAAAAACTTTTTTGCGGATTAAGGGATTTTTTTTTTTTTTCGAAATTTGCCATTTACATCACTTGTTTCTGATGCAATACTTCAAAATGCACATAAAAACAGGGTGATAGAAACATAGCTAGTGTAATAGCTGTATGGTATCTTTCGACATGACAACTGAAGAACTTTCAATCATGCATGTTAATGTGCAGAATAAATATCAGACTAATATAGCATGCATTAATAAATAGATAAACCTTATGACTTAAAGAGATAGATTTCTAATAAAGCTATTAAAGGGGACATATCATGAAAATCTGACACTTTCCGTGTTTAAGTGCATCTACCAACCCACAAAACATGAAAAAGGACAACCCAGTAACTTGGTTTTTGGCAAGCCTTTCTCTGCAAGCATGTGAAAAAACAAGCCGCTGAGATTTCACTCCCCTTGTGACGTAGGAAGGGGATCTTATTATAATATTACTGCCTCTTAATCTGCATGTTTCCACCCATGGCACAGTCATTTTGTTTTCGCAAGCGAAAACTGAGTACCAGTTCTAAGGCCATGGAAAAAGTTCGAGCAAAGCATGCTAACTGTTCTGTCGTTGGCTGCACAGACGAGGACAGAACACTATTTAGAGTCTCATTAGCTTGGATACACTGTAAATCCGAATAAGTTGGGCTAACTCAAAAAATTTGAGGTAATCAGTTACATAAAATTTTTTGAGTTATGATGTTCCCAATTTTAAATTTTAAGTTTTGAGTTTGTAGTACTCAGGCATGTTAATTGCTCCTAACCTGAAGTACTGAGTTAACTAACTCATACATTTTGATAGCATTTAACATAAAATATTTAATTAACTTTTTTTTATTTTGAGTTCTTGCAAATCAAATGAGTTATTTACTTCACTGTAAACCCTAAGAAAATACAAAAAATGCCAACTTGCTAATTTGCTAACATGTTAACAATAGCATGGTATAGTACTTAATGAATGAGTACAGCAACTTAAAACATGTAACTTACCTGCTCTCATACCAAGCTGCATTCGCTACTTTGCCATGATGGTAACTCTCCAAAAATCCACATTAACTGAAACTCTTCTAAATTAGCATAACAAAACATTAATCACTACTAAATCTCCCTTACATTAATCTTGCACAAAAAAACATTATATAACACTCAATTTTAGCATTTACTCTCTCTTTCCAGTGCCATGGGTAAAGCATGCTGGGAAATAGAAATCCCAGTTCAGTTTCAGTTAAACTTAAGTTAGTCTAAATTAAAAGAAATGAGTTCATACAACTCAAAACAATGAAACAGTTCAATTTACTTGAAATATGTCAGTGCTGTGAACTCAAAAGAAAAAGAAAGTGCTAAATACTCATAGCAGTTAATTTAACTGAACTAATTTGTTCAATTTAAATTTGTCCTATTCAAACCAATTAAGTATTTTGAGCATTAGGGTTTACATTGTAGCCTGCAAGTTGACCCTGGCAAGTTTAATTGCTGAAAAAGGAGCGTTTCTGTCCGAGCGATATTTTAGAAAAAAATATTAGACCATTCACAGCATTTGATAGCAATCATAAACGTTAGCCTGGTGTGTATGGCTCAGTTTGGCAAACAGGTACGCTGTGTATAGTGGCCGTCCATAAGGGTTTTGCACAAAAGATTAACATGACGGCATATGCTAGTCGATGAGTTGAATCAACTCCACAGCAACTACATAAATTTATCCAGTAACCCACGTGTCAATTACAAGGCCCGCGGGCCAAACACGGCCCGCCACGACTTTTAATCAGGCCCGCAAACAAATTCTGGTAATCAATTTAATGTGGCCCGTGTGCTGTGTAATCTATAACTTCTGGCACTCTAGCGGTTGATAAACTGCATGCGTCTTGTGGAAGGGAATTGTAGTCGGAACTACTTCTCTCTGTTCATGTCTATGAAGAGTCACGCAGGTACTGTGCTACTCCGCAGTGGTACAACGCGAACCAGTCTAAAATAGTCTGAATATAAACACTTATTATAGGTGTACCGTAGTGATTCAGGATAAGACAAAAACACTGTTTGGAAAATGGAGTCGTCATGTACTCGCTATATAATTTTTGTACATTTTGAACACAAAAAAGATACCGTTCGTGAAGACCCGCCCCCTTAAAAATACATCGCGGAGCAAAGAGGAAGCTGACAACACGTCGACAGACAAGGCAGAGCAGGTTACTTTTGATATGAAACAGTCTCAAATTTTGTAATTTTTAAAGAAATTTAATCAATAAATACCGTTTTGTGGCTCTTTAATGTGTCGTGACAGATCGCCGTAGCACCTCAGTTCAAGCAGCTTGTGAACAGATCACCTCTTCCGACTAAGTTAGTTAATTTATAGCATCAAATAAACATGAATGAACATCACAAGGAATGTTGTTTCAACCGCGGAAAGACGCAAGTACACACCATTTTTCAAGTATAAGTCCACGAAGTTAATCTACTAACTCCCCTGACTGCTTTGTCGGACATAACGGCGGATTCGGCGTTATGATTGGTTAGATCGCCTGTCAATCAAACTTCCGGCGAAGGAGACGCAAGTGGTACTGTCGCGAGCTTCACTCAACTCGCTAATTTTATCAGAGAATACGGCAATAACTGTAAACAACGTAAATGCTATCTGATTTTAAATGTGGCTAACACAATGGCTAAGAAAAGAAAAGTGCAGAGTGTCTGGTAAGAGTTTAAAAAAGCCTAATTTGCTTAGGTTTGGCATTAGCCCGATGCATGAGTCCTTTCAAGTTCAAGTTGTCTTCAAAGTAAAAGCTACTAAAATAAGCCAAATAATACAATTCCAGATATTTGTTATCTATATACCACTTATCTGTAATAGCCTTCCATTTGTTTAATGTTATCAAACAGTTTTTCTAAAATCCATGAGCTATTTTAAGTACTGTTTTGTTTAACTGACAGTTGGCATTATGCCAAGTGCATGTGTCCTTTCAAGTTAAAGTTGTCTTTTCAAAGTAAGAGCTACCAAAATAAGCCAAATACAATATCAGATGCCATTTGTTGTCTATATAGCCTATGGCAGGCCGGAAGGTCCAAAAATATGGCTACCGACTTGTCGCGGGAATTCACTATACAATTGCCAGTAGCCACTGAGTTTACCACTGATAGGCCAGCGGTGCATCTGTATACACACTCTCCTCACGCAGCTGACCACTGACTCTCCTCAGCTGGCGACTCACTTTCCTCACACAGCGGACGACTCACTTTCCTCACGCAGCCGGCGACTCACTTTCCGCAGCAGACGACTCACTCTCCTCACACAGCGGGCGACTCACTTTCCTCACGCAGCAATTGACTCTCCTCACGTTTCTTTTCAAATACTGTGATGGTGCAATAACTAACAACATCTAGTAAAGTTTATCATTTTTGTGTTGTAAATGTAATTTATTCTGAAGCAATATTCCCATCAGTGTTCTGTAAACTGTTACTGTTAAGATGTAAACTGTTAATCATCAGATTTGTATATGCTCCCTTAAAGGGATAGGTCAATCAAAAATAAAAATTCTGTCATCATTGACTTACCTTCTAGTTGCTCCGAACCTGTATGAGTTTCTTTCCTCTGTTAAACTAAAAATATATTTTGAATGTCAGTAAACAGACAGCTGACTGAAGCGAGTGACTTTCATAGTAGGAAAAAAAAATACTATGGAAGTCACTGGCTACCATCAACTGTCTGGTTACTGACATTCTTCAAAATATCATCCTTTTTAGTTCAACAGAAGAAAGAAACTCATATAGGTTTGGAACAACTAGAGTGTAAGTCAATGATGACAGAATTATCATTTAGGTTTAACTATCCCTTGAAATTGATTGTCATGGCATTTTTTTTTTTTTTTTTTTACCTTTATAAAAAGGTAATTTTCCCCTAACCTTGGCTATCAATTTCATGTTAATTAGAATAACTCACTGTAGGGCTTTTACCATTATTTTTTCCAAGGCAGAGGAAACAGAATCTGCATCAGAAGTGGCATTTAGATGCATGTATAAAATTGAATATGAATGTGCAAAACAAGCATGAAAAACACTGTTTAACAACTTTACAATAAAGATCTATAAAGCTTTTGTGGATTTTACAAATTATCTTTAATATAAGTGTTTGGACAAAAATAGTCTGGGAATTAATTGCATATTTATGGAGATTTTTATTTAATTTGTCATGTACCTGCTTTGCAATATTTTTGGGTCAATTTATTTTCTTTGGTATGATTTCGTAAAAGCAAAGCACAGCTAATATAATGGCTTTGCTACTTAAGGGGAATACTTAATTTTATTAAAATTACATAAATCTCTTTTGTGTTTTGTTTTTGGGTTTGATGGATCTGAATTTGCTTGATTCATGCAACCCAGTATAGAACTGTGTAATGTGTATTATGTACTATGAAAAAAGGCTCATTCTGAAATGCTTAAGAAAAAACAAGAACAACAACAAAAAACATTTTATTTAATTTTTATGAGCATAAAATATATATATATATATATATATATATATAAACACAAAAATGATAAACTCTACTAGATGTAGTTAGTTATTGCACCATCACAGTATTTGAAAAGAAACGTGAGGAGAGTCAATCGCCGGCTGAGGAGAGTCAGTGGTCCGCTGCATGAGGAAAGTGATTCGTCCGCTGCGGAAAGTGAGTCGCCGGCTGCGTGAGGAAAGTGAGTCGCCAGCTGCGTGACGAAAGTGAGTCACCAGCTGAGGAAAGTGAGTCGTCCGCTGTGTGAGGAAAGTGAGTCACCAGCTGAGGAAAGTGAGTCGTTCGCTGCGTGAGGAAAGTGAGTCGTCCGCTGTTTGAGGAAAGTGAGTCGTCCGCTGTTTGAGGAAAGTGAGTCGTTCGCTGTGTGAGGAAAGTGAGTCGTCCGCTGCGGAAAGTGAGTCGTTCGCTGTGTGAGGAAAGTGAGTCGTCCGCTGTGTGAGGAAAGTGAGTCGCCAGCTGAGGAGAGTCAGTGGTCAGCTGCGTGAGGAGAGTGTGTATACAGATGCACCGCCGGCCTATCAGTGGTAAACTCAGTGGCTACTGGCAATTGTATAGTGAATTCCCGCGACAAGTCGGTAGCCATATTTTTGGACCTTCCGGCCCGCCATAATAGCCTACCATTAGGGTGACCACCTGGCTATTGATCTGTTGCAGGACAGTAGATGTGATTTTGCAGGACAATGCGGGACATGTGTGAGACAGATAAATTTAGGACTACGGCTATGTAAATATTGATTTACATTTGTTGGCAAACTTGGCATATGCGCCGATTAATGTTTCTGGCGGTGGGTGCCCACATTATAATGTTGCGCTTCTGGCAACATTAAATCCTGGAGAGAAGACAATTCTAGATTCATGGCTGCACATCCAGGAGGACAATGCACATGTAATATCTGAGCGAGAGCGTGCGCGCCTCTAGAATCTGCCTGTGAGCGGAGAGATTCCTGCTCGCGCATTTGATGTGCTGTGTTACAATAATGCGCTCTCGACATTTTTCATTATAATATAACACAATAGAACCCGCATTAAATGAACTATTAACGTGAGAAGAAAGTCGTGTCTGAAAGTCTTAATAAATTTTTTATTTGCTCGACTATTTCCGTGGGTGGCGCTTGAGGATGTTCGTTGGAAATATTTAACATCAGGATGGATGATTACATGCTTTAAATCATCAGTTTAGGCAGCTTTGAGCAGCTCTTAAGGTTCTTATCCAGTATCTGAAATGAAATTCCTACTGGTGTAGTTGTGTTTACCAACTTGATGAGGCCCGCACTTAGCTATTTCTTCGCGCTGTCCACTCAGTTGTCATCAGCGGGAAAACCTCTCTCTATGATTGCGTTTGTTGGTTATTTTCACAGCTAGAATATGACAGCTGCACAAATAGATTTTTAAATGCCAGTCATAGTTTTTATTATATTTCATATTGTGGTATTGTAATTTCAGGGATGAAAAATTATAATACAGACATAAATGAAATGCGGGACACTATTTAAGTCTTGTGGGACGCGGGACAAAGCTCCCAATTTCGGGACTGTCCCGCAAAATGCGGGACGGGTGGTCACCCTATATACCATGTGGTATTTATATCTATAATCTGTTGACTATTTTGCTTTATCAAAATTATTTTCTGAAATTGAATTTGCTGTTTTAAAGTACTGTTTTATGCAGTGGTCAAAGACCTTATTACTTGTTTTGATAAAGATAAAAAAGCCTGCTGTGACACAAATGTGTTCCAAATATGTTACAAATCAAAATTAAAATTAAAATCTCGTTGTTGTTTTGTATATACAGTTACTAACACACTTATATTTCTTCAATAAATGAAAAAATCTTCTAAATATATGTCCGGCCCATGATTTTATTCACAACCCTCGGCATGGCCCTTACTGAGTTTGGATTTGACACCCCTGCAGTAACCATTCAGAAACGTCCAGTTGCATTCTAAAAATGGTAACTTCTTCCTGAGTCTCTCCATCAGTGTCCAACGGTTTGAACAATGTAAGGCTGAACACCGTTACTGACAATCGTCATTTTGGCTGCGTGTAAGATTCTCCAGCTTTGTTGTTGTTGAGCAACCAAAGCGCGAGCTGTTAAAGCTCCGCCCTCTTTTGGAAAGCAGGCAGAGAGCAGCAGCTCATTTGCATTTAAAGGGACACAAAAACGGCATGTTTTTGCTCACACCCAAATAGGGGCAAATTTGACTTCACAGACACATTCTGGGGACACCAGAGACTTATATTACATCTTGTGAAAAGGGACATAATAGGTCCCCTTTAAACTTGCTAGTACGTTGAGTTTATTTTATTCAGGAATGAAAGTTGTGCTGGAGTAAAATTTGTAGAACCTTTTTAGCATAAAGGGGTTTTTAAAGCTGCTTATGGAACTCTACACTGTAAAAAAAAAAAAAAAAAATCGTAAAAAAAAATCGTAAAAAAAAAAAACGGTCAATGACTGTCAGCTATGGCTTCCAAACAAAAAACTTAAAATTAAAGTAAAATATTCTAATTTAAATAAAGTGCAAAAAACTTTAACAGAAATTTTCATTAAACTTTTTTTTTTTTTTTTAACAGAAAAAAAACACCTTTATTTTACAGGTATTCCCTGTATTATTATAATAAAACACCTTCACTGCAAAACATAATCTTAAAAAAAACAAAAAAAAAAACAAAAACAAAAACGGTCAAATGACTTTCAGCAACGGCTGCCAAACAAAGCCTGTAATATAAATGTAAAATATCCTAATTTAAATAGTGCAAAACACTTTTACAGAAAAAACACTGTTGTTTTACAGGTATATCCTGAATTGTTACTAACAAAACACACTCACTGTAAAATGTGAATCTCTTGCATTTAACCAGACATAGCACACATGCATGAATTAATGTAACTTTGTTACTGCCTCTGAAATAAAGCAACATGCAGCATAACACCAATGTTTTCTGGCTCATCCTGGACTGAAGCACAGGCTCTTCAGCACAATGGTGACCCACAAAACACACGATACAGAAACCCTTTAAATCCCAACAGAACATTAAACACTAACAGATCTCTCAAGATCTCAGCATCTTCACTTATTACAATACAGACTTTATTTATTTCATACTAAAGTTCTTATTGAGAATTAACAGAGGTTTAGATGTTGATGTTTTATTGAATAAAATAATCAAGTTTGAAGTCACCATTCTGGTGGTCAGTGCTTACTTTCGTTGGGCTCTTGAACCTTGACTCTTTAACATTAATATTTCTCTGGCTGCTTTAACTGTGTTTCTGATACACGTTTGTTATAGCGCAAAAAAAAACTCTGAACATCACAAAACAAGCTACTAAAGTCACAAAAAAGCTTTGTTGATTGTTGAGATTCAGTGAATCAGGCCACTTCATGATAACTATATCATCAGTAAGAAGCCAAAATCATCTGATCAGAGTTTCTCCTCCATTTTTTGCTATAACAAACATGCATTAGAAACACACAGTTAAAGCAGTCAGAGAAAAACAAATATGAAAAACTCAAGGGTCAAGAGCTCAACTAAAGCAAACGCTCTCCTCCATAATGGTGACATCAAACTTTTTTTTTTTTTTTCAGTAAGACATCAACATCTAAAACTTTGTTAATTCTTAATAAGAACCTTTGTATAAAAGAAATAAAGTCTGGATTGTAATGTGAAGATGCTGAGAGAGATCTGTTAGTGTTTAATGTTCTGTTTCTGCCAGTCATTTGAATCAAATCAGGAAATACCTGTAAAATAACAGTATTTTTTATCATTTAAAGAAAATTTCTGTTAAAGTTTTTTGTACTTTATTTAAATTAGGATATTTTACTTTAATTTAATGGTTTTTGTTTGGCAGCCACTTTTTTATGATATTTTTTAAAGTGAAGATATTTGATTGTAATAATTCAGGAATTACCTGTAAAATAACTGTTTTTCGGTTTATTTAAATTAGGATATTTTACTTTAATTCTACGGGGTTTTTTGGCTGCCATTCATTTGACCGTTTTATCATTTCACTGTTTTGTTACTGTTTAATTACTGATTATTTTTTGTAATTTTACATACATTTGTTTGTAATTTAAGAAAACAGAAAAAATATTGTATAAAAAAACAGTAAATTTTCTGTAAAAAAAAATGTGAATTACTGTAATTTTTCATTAATGTCATAATACTTAAAATAACAGCCAAGTTGTTAATTTACATATATTGTTTGTAATTTTACAGAGTTTTTGAGTATAATTTAAAATAAAAGAAAATGACCGTTAAAAAAATCAGTTATTTTCCGTAAAATTAGGATTTTTTTTTATTTTATTTTTTTTTACAGTGTAGGGTTGAACCCTGTACAAGCAGTTGGGTGGATGGATGTATCAGAATAGATCGTTCATACTGTATGTGTGTTTTTCTTGTAGGTGACAAGCGATCTGTTTGACATCATGTCTGGTCAGACAGATATTGATCACCCACTGTGTGAGGAATGTACTGACACACTACTGGACCATCTGGACACACAACTCAATATCACAGAGAACGAGTGCCAGAATTACAAGTTAGTGTCATTCACGCTCAAAACAACTTTTTCTTTCTTATTTTGTGAGTTGGATGTGTTAATTGTCTTGTGTGATGGTTTGTATCATTATATTTGTCATTAAACATTTTTAGTCAATACACGATTGACATCACTGACTTCAGCGGGTCACTCAATTGGCTTTGAATTGTCAGGAGCTGTTTAGAGTTGCTCTCCCAACTACCAGAAGAGGAGGAGGCCAGTCTACTGAATGCACTGCAGCAGTTGAAACAAGAAGAGGAATCTTTGATCCAGGAACTGGAGAGCATTGAGGGTCAGCGTGAGGCCGTGGCCAAAGAGCTAGCCGAGGGACGCAACCACAGCCAGCTGATGGACACTGAAGAACTTCAGTACATATGAATGAGAATATTTATCAGTCATATCATTCTTTTTTATTATAATAGGGGAATCCCTGTTCCTCAGGGCAATGCTAACATTTAGTGTGTGAGAGTGACTAAACTAAACAATGAACTTCTGCACTCACAGATGAGTCTTCTTTTTTAATATCCTCTTTGCAAAGCATGTATTGTGAAACGTTCATAATGCAGTCCATGCTAAAATGTACTGCTCAAACTGTCAAGATCAGAATTAAATCAGTGCTAGAAACTGAATGGCCTTAGGTGAAGTTCTAAAATATGTCATATACAATATAGTTGAAGTCGTTACAGCATTTTTGTAGTGTGTTGATCATGTTTTTTTTTTCGAGAAAAAGAAAAAAAAAAAAAAGATTCCTCATGATATGACCCTTTTAAATATATATATATTTAAAAGGGTCATATCATGAGGAATCTTTTTTTGTTTTTTCTTTTTCTCGAAAAAAAACATGATAATTTGTCAGTTTCCAGGTAAATACATTTTGTCATCTTTGTTTGTCTGTTTCTGTCTCAGGTATCAGAAGGAGTACTGCGAGTTTAAGAGACAGCAGCTGGAGTTGGATGATGATCTTAAGAGTGTGGACAATCAGATGCGTTACTGTCAGATTCAGCTAGACAGACTCAAGAAGACCAACGTTTTCAATTCCACCTTTCATATCTGGTTTCATATCTCTTTATTAAAACCTGTTTTAACTAATATTTTAGGAACAAGTCTCACCATCAAGACAGAAATATGTGCACATTGAATAAGACGATAAAAGCATTTATATTCAAAACTGAATTGGGTAAAATTGTGCATATAAACATTTTATGTTTTCTTTTGTTTGTTTGTTTTTCTACACCTTTCTCAGGCACAGTGGGCAATTTGGAACAATAAATAACTTCCGCCTGGGCAGATTACCCAGCGTACCAGTGGAATGGAATGAGATTAATGCAGCCTGGGGTCAAACTGTACTACTTCTGCATGCGCTTGCAAACAAGATGGGACTATGCTTTCAGAGGTGCTTGGATAAGAAAAAAATATTTAGATAGATAAAGCTTGTAGACAAATGATGCCTTGTCTGAAAGTTTAAAATAGTTTTAAAAGCTTGAAGTTTTTATGTCAAGACAGCAGATCAGATCAGTCAAACTTAGACCAATAAGAAAAATCAGACCGACCAATTTAGTCCACATTAGACCACATCGAACTGCATTAGACCTCAGCAGACTTTTAAGAAACTCATTCAGACCCAATTAAACCCCTTCAGACACAATTAGAGGGCATTTACACCTGGTCTTTTCATGAAAGCTCATTAGTATAATCAGTAAAAATGCATGAAGTGACTAAGTGTAAACAGGCCCTGAGAAAAAGCCTCCTCAGTGGTTTTCTTGAATCTTCTGCTTGATAGTTGTTGCTGGCATGTTCCTACCATGTTGCTGGTGTGACCTGGCATGTTGCTGGTGTGACCTGGCATGTTGCTAGGTGTTGTTAAAACCGTTAAAATACATAATGTAATATACATAAAATAAACATAATTAACTTGTGTACATTATGTATCATATTATAACAAATGTCTGCAGAGGGTGCCAATGGCCTGTGGCCCGTTTCAGAAAGGAGGTTAAGTCAAGTGAAAACTCTGAGTATGTTAACCCTGAAATGAGGGAAACTCTGGGTTTTCCGTTTCAGAATGGGAGGTATGTCAAACCCGAGAAAGCAGAGTAAGTCAAGCCTGTTTCTAAAAGGGAGGTCACTTATACTCAGAGTCAGTTACCATGGTAACTTACTCTGTGAACCTAACCTGGTCGGGAGCAGGTTTTCTTCAGTAAACCCAGAGTTTCTTTCGGTCTCCTCCCCCTTGTTAAAGCGAAATCGATGTTTAAATACTTAATTCATTCATGCTGCAAAAATGCTTTTCTTAAATGTATTTTTCTTAATGTATTTTTTGTCTTATTTCAAGTACAAATATCTAAAAGTTCTTAAATCAAGATGGATTTTCTATAAGAAAATGATATAAGATATTAGGTTTTGTTTCCTGGGGGATCTAAATTAAGTGCATTTTACTTAAGTAAAATTATCTGCCAGTGTGATAATAAAAGTAATCTTAATGCAAACGGAAAACAAGATTATTCAGTGTCTATTACTAAGTGCAAATTTACAGTAGCTCTGACCACCAATGTCACACAAGGTTAAAAACTAGGAGCATGTGTAACGGCTTCAATGGTGTAGGCAGTAAAGCATTGAGCACAGAGATCTGGCTTGTGACGTGACTGGGTTCGAGTCTGCCTTTTGCCGAGCTCGCTCTTCTCCCTTTTCAGATTACATATCACATAAGACGGGCATTTATTTTCATTAACAATGAAGAAAATTTTCTAAAGGTGGAAGTAAATTGCCTAACACTTCACTCTAAAACCCACAGCGCATATATTAATTGAATTCAATTAATTCGAAAAATAACAGTGCAAACGGAAAGAGAAAGGGTGATCTATATTATTTCTCTATATGAAGCATATTTATTCGAGCCACAAAAAGTCAATACCAACATATATTACTAAGTACACGCCATGATACAATAGCTTTTAAAACCACCTTTAGCAACAATAACTTGACGTAATTGTTTTATGACTATATCAGTCTCTCACACTGTTGTGGAGGAATTTTGGGCCACTCTTCTTTACAACGTTGCTTCAGTTCATTGAGGTTTGCGGGCATTTGTTTGTTTATGTTTGTATTTGTTCTTAAGGTCCTGCCACACCATTTCAATCAGGTTGAAGTTTGAACTTTGACTGGGCCATTGCAACACCTTGATTATTTTTTTTTTTTTAACCATTCTGTTGTAGATTTGCTTGTGTGGTTGGGATCATTGTCCTGTTGCATGACCCAATTTCGGCCAAGCTGTAGCTGTTAGACAGATGCCTCACATTTGATGCCAGAATACTTTGGTATACAGAAAAGTTCATGGTCAACTCGATGACTGCAATGTGCCCAGGTCCTGTGGCTGCAAAACAAGCCCAATCATAACCCCTCCACCACCATGCTTGGCAGTGGTGTTTGTGCTGATGTGCTGTGTTTGGTTTTTGCTAAACGTGGCGCTGTGCATTATGTCCAAACATCTCCACTTTGGTCTTGTCTGTCCAAAGGACATTTTTTCCAGAAGTCTTGTGGTTTGTTTAGATGCATCTTTGCAAACGTAAGGCGTGCTGCCATGTTAGAGAGAAGAGTCTTTCTCATACCAACCCTTCTAAACAAGCCATACTTGTTAAGTCCTTTTCTAATTATACTGTCATGAACTTTAACATTTAACATGCCAACTGAGGTCTTGCAATTTCTCTGATCATTACATGGTCTGACCTTGCAACAATTGCTTCACTAAGATCATCGCTAATGTCTTTCCTCCTTGGCATTGTGTTAACACACACCTGAATGCTCCAGACCAGCAAACTGCAAAAACTTCTGGTCACACTTGCTGATGATCAGTTAATCAACGGCATTTGAGAAGCCAGCACCTGGTGTAATTTCTTATACAGTGTGTATATACTGTGTGTGTATATATATATATATATATATATATATATATATAATTTTTAATCTAATTAATTACATAATGTGCCGATTAATTAATCTAATTAATCGCAATTTAATTGCACATCAATTTTGGCTGAGAAATGAACCCCAAAAGATCATTTGAAGTCATTTTTGTGTAAAGCATCAAGTAGACATTACAGCTTCAGAAGTATATATATATATATATACACATACAGTCAAACCAAAAATTATTCAGAAGTTTTTGATATTTTTAGTATATTTTTACTAGTGGGTGCAGGACACTATAGTTCATTTATGTAAGTGAGGATAGCAAAATAAAGTAAACTGTGACATATTATACCCAAAAATTCTTTATACAGTGGACTACCAGTAAAATTGAAAAAACCAAAAATTATTCAGACACTTTGACCTGACCATGTTTTGCTTAAGTGTTATCTGACATAATTAAGATTAAGTTTTTCTGACACAGTTTAACTCTGAGATCTTGTCATATTTTATTACCATTTTTTTAAACTATAGTGAATAAACTGTATTAATGAATGAAATGTTCAAGGTGTCTGAATAAATTTTGGTTTGACTGTGTATATGTGTGTATATATATATATATATATATACACACACACACACACACACACACACACACAGTGGGGAAAATAATTATTTGATCCCCTGCTGATTTTGTTAGTTTGCCCACTTATAAAGAAATGAGGGGTCTATAATTTTTATGGTAGGTTTATTTTAATGGATAGAGACAGAATATTAAACAAAAAACCCAGGTTTGCACTGACACAGTTTCATATACTCACCAAGCGCCAAATGCGACTAAAAATCAGTGTTGGCGAGTATATGAAACTGTCAGTCGCCAGATGGCTGGTAACATTTTTATGAATTTTAACAATGCAATGTTATGAGAACGTGAACAAACGTTAATTTGTTCATTTGTAAAACGTGTTAATTTTAGGCCCTGCATACACGCATGCAAACTGCATACACACTGCTAACAGAGTATGTGTGAAATAGGCTTTACTGTCTTTACTTGCTTCACAGTTGTGCAATGGCACCGGCACTCTCTCTTAGTCATGGTGTTTAACCAGGTACAGTAACTCAGCAATGCTGTGATGTATGCAATGGCGCCTTGCTCTCTCTCACACACCACGGTGTGAGCTCTTACGTCCAGTAACCGTGACTGCTGTGATGTATATCACATATGTGATGCCGGCACCATGGTTGTTTTCTTCATGCCTGTGATAAGCTTCTTCTTTATGCTTGTGTTAATCTTAGCTCACTTCACAGATGTTGTCTGCATAAGTTACACTGCACATGTGGCTGCTCAGTGGAACCCACCTGTGCTGCTCAAAGTACCCCTGAGTGGAAAAACTACTCTGCCCACTTGGGTTCTGACACTATTGCTGAAAGCCCTAAGGGTCCACCCTTTAAGCCCTTACAGTCAGTTGAGCTGCGAGTCTTTTCTTTTTTTTTTTTTTTTTTTGCCTTTGGTGAAGTGTGTGAATGATATGCAGGTGCTCTCAGTGGAAGCTTCTTGGGCCATGAGACTGTAGAGTCACTTTAAAGCCTTGAAAGGCTATGTACCAAAAGTGCTCTCAACATTGTTTGAAGCAGAGGTCATAATGCAATCTTCCCCAGTAATATTTACAGTTGTACATTTGTGTGTAGACACTACATGTTTGCCAGTTTAGGCAGTCTGAGGTGCTGTCTGTTTGAGCAAGTTGTTTTGCTTTGAGCGTTTTTGTCCTATTTGCGGCACTAAATTATGGCTTAGGATGATTGTGCACAGTGCTGAACAGTGTTTGCTGAACAGTGTTTGCTGCCTCTGCATATCTTAAAATGATGCTGGTATCATCTTAATGCATCACTTGTGCATCTACAGTCAAGTTCACTGCTTAGTATAACTTATTGATGTTCGCCGGCTGTCTGCCGCTGTTCTCTCGCTATATTTCAAGCACCGGCCATGCCGCTGCTCTGACAAGAATGTGTAGCACAGCTTACACTAACCACTATACTGGCTGTCATTGCCACTGTTCATAGCCTTCATTCAATGCTGCACCACCTGTGCTGCTGCATTTAATAAGGTGTTTTGACCTTGTATTATTATATATAAGTGCTGACGACGCCTCTGCTCTCAATAACAGAGTGTAGTGTTGTTTACACTAACCACTATACACTGCGTCATTCATATCTTTTCTATGGTAATGCACCGGCTATGCCGTTGCTTTCAGTATGGTTTGCATGGCTTTATTTTGCTGCTCTCTCAGGAAAGCAAAGGTGATGCTGCTGCTTTCAGTGAGGTTGGATAAACCTACTTGCTCTCTATTGCTACGGTTGTGGCTGTCAGTGTTCTTATGCAAATTGTCTGACACTGACAGCTGTCACAGCCATACTGGTTAATATTTGGTTATAGGTCGAAAGATTCTGAGGTCAATGGCGTTTGGCACCCTTTTTATAGGCAGGACATTTTGAACAGCATTGACCACTGTGTTTCACCGGCGTGATTCAATAGGGCTTCAGTATTTTGGAGAAAGGTTTTCCTATAGCGTCAGCTACTGACACAATGTCTCGTTCGCTCTTCTCAGAGAACCAAGGTTATGTGAGTAACCGGAGATGTTTATTCGAATCAGGCACTGCAGTTATGTTCTGTGAAGGATAGTTGTAGTGTGGACTTCTCTTTGGAATTTAAAACAATTTTTAAAACATTATGGTTCTACTTAGTTATTAGTTATCATTAGAAATTAGAACTTATGTTTATGAGAATTTTAGCTTGTTTTGGAAGTCCACTACAGGAATTCATAGGGTCTCATTCAAGTTTGATAAATGTAGCTTAAAAGGGTAACACTTTACAATAAGGTTCATTAGTTAACATTAGTTAACTACATTAGTTAACATGAACTAATAATGAACTGCACTTATACAGCATTTATTAATCTTTGTTAATGTTAATTTCAACATTTACTAATACATTATTAAAATCTTGTTAACATTAGTTAATGCACTGTGAAATAACATGAACAAACAATGAACAACTGTATTTTCATGAACGAACGTTAATGAAGATTAGTAAATACAGTAACAAATGTATTGCTCATGGTTAGTTCATGTTAGTTAATACATTAACTAATGTTTAACTAATGAACCTTGTTGTAAAGTGTTACCCTTAAAAGCTTTACACATTCCAGATCCGTTCTCTTATTAGCTCAAACATGTAGTACGTCAGAAATAGAACAGGGCACCCATTTACGGCAACGAAATGCATCCAGTGTAGCATAATTTCCAAGCCATTGTAAAGCCTGCATGATTAACATAAATTGTGAAATTTTCTCATATGGTTTATGTTCTCTTTGTAGATATCGACTAGTTCCTTATGGAAACCATTCATATTTGGAATCTCTCACAGATAAGTCTAAGGTAAGTGCCACATATAAACTTTATTAATACATGAAGGAGAAGGAAAAAAATATTTTATAGGTACACAAAGCGAGTTTTTGTGCACCTGGTAAATGGTTTCTCTGGTGAATACAACAGTGGTCTTGGACTTTATACAAGTAGTGTAAAGGGTAATAGGATGGTTAGCGAAAGAGTACCAAAATTTCAGTAGTCAGTTCTAATACCAGTCAAATTTAACGATTCAGTGGTGTGACGTTGTAAAGCTAGGCACCCATGTCTTGCTCTAGAGACATTCATATTTAAATCTTGTTTAGATCTTATTTGCCCTTGTGACTTCACAAATCCCACAAATTTTGAGCTTGGTAAACATATAACAAATAAAAAAAAAAAAAAAAAAATTTTTTTATATCCATATTTAACAAGTTATGAAGTAAAATATCTAGCTTCCGCCAGATCGCCTTCCGTATTCAAGTTACGAAGAAAGTGTAAACTGGCGTGTCACGTCAGTTAAGATTTTTCCGTAAATTGAATAGGGAAGGCGTAGGACGTAGATAAGCTTTTTGAACTGCAAGAGTTTTACACTTCGTACACTGAATACGGGAGGCCTTTATTAACCCCCCGGAGCGGTTTATGATGGATGGATGTGGATGGAAGCACTTTCTTCAGCTCATACTCTTTAGTCTTTAAAAATTAAAGTATAAAAAAGTTATAGAATTTTTAAATTTACTGAAAAGAAAATGTACTGTACTTTTTTTTTAATATATATATATATATACAGTGCCGCTTGAAAGTTTGTGAACCCCTTGCAGAATCTTTGAAAATGTGAAAAATTTTAACAAAATAAGAGAGATCATACAAAATGCATGTTTTTTTTATTTAGTACTGTCCCGAGTAAGATATTTTAGATATACAGGTGGTGGTCATATAATTAGAATATCATCAAAAAGTTGATTTATTTCACTAATTCCATTCAAAAAGTGAAACTTGTATATTATATTCATTCATTACACACAGACTGATATATTTCAAATGTTTATTTCTTTTAATTTTGATGATTATAACTGACAACTAAGGAAAATCCCAAATTCATTATCTCAGAAAATTAGAATATTACTTAAGACCAATACAAAGAAAGGATTTTTAGAAATCTTGGCCAACTGAAAAGTATGAACATGAAAAGTATGAGCATGTACAGCACTCAATACTTAGTTGGGGCTCCTTTTGCCTGAATTACTGCAGCAATGCGGCGTGGCATGGAGTCGATCAGTCTGTGGCACTGCTCAGGTGTTATAAGAGCCCAGGTTGCTCTGATAGTGGCCTTCAGCTCTTCTGCATTGTTGGGTCTGGCATATCGCATCTTCCTCTTCACAATACCCCATAGATTTTCTATGGGGTTAAGGTCAGGCGAGTTTGCTGGCCAATTAAGAACAGGGATACCATGGTCCTTAAACCAGGTAGTGGTAGCTTTGGCACTGTGTGCAGGTGCCAAGTCCTGTTGGAAAATGAAATCTGCATCTCCATAAATCTGGTCAGCAGCAGGAAGCATGAAGTGCTCTAAACCTTCCTGGTATATGGCTGCGTTGACCTTGGACCTCAGAAAACACAGTGGACCAACACCAGCAGATGACATGGCACCCCAAACCATCACTGACTGTGGAAACTTTACACTGGATCTCAAGCAACGTGGATTGTGTGCCTCTCCTCTCTTCCTCCAGACTCTGGGACCCTGATTTCCAAAGGAAATGCAAAATTTACTTTCATCAGAGAACATAACTTTGGACCACTCAGCAGCAGTCCAGTCCTTTTTGTCTTTAGCCCAGGCGAGACGCTTCTGATGCTGTCTGTTGTTCAAGAGTGGCTTGACACAAGGAATGCGACAGCTGAAACCCATGTCTTGCATACGTCTGTGCGTAGTGGTTCTTGAAGCACTGACTCCAGCTGCAGTCAACACTCTGTGAATCTCCCCCACATTTTTGAATGGGTTTTGTTTCACAGTCCTCTCCAGGGTGTGGTTATCCCTATTGCTTGTACACTTTTTTCTACCACATCTTTTCCTTCCCTTCGCCTCTCTATTAATGTGCTTGGACACAGAGCTCTGTGAACAGCCAGCCTCTTTTGCAATGACCTTTTGTGTCTTGCCCTCCTTGTGCAAGGTGTCAATGGTCGTCTTTTGGACAACTGTCAAGTCAGCAGTCTTCCCCATGATTGTGTAGCCTACAGAACTAGACTGAGAGACCATTTAAAGGCCTTTGCAGGTGTTTTGAGTTAATTAGCTGATTAGAGTGTGGCACCAGGTGTCTTCAATATTGAACCTTTTCACAATATTCTAATTTTCTGAGATACTGAATTTGGGATTTTCCTTAGTTGTCAGTTATAATCATCAAAATTAAAAGAAATAAACATTTGAAATATATCAGTCTGTGTGTAATGAATGAATATAATATACAAGTTTCACTTTGTTAATGGAATTAGTGAAATAAATCAACTTTTTGATGATATTCTAATTATATGACCAGCACGTGTAGATAGTTTACATATAATTCACAAGACAAAAAAATAGCTGAATTTATTAAAATGACCCCGTTCAAAAGTTTGTGAACCATTGATTATGTTGGCTTGGCACAAGCCAACATATTGATATTCTACTTAAACATCTTATTATTCTTCTTACCCCTTTTTTCTGACTGCTACTCCTCCTAGAGCTTTAATGCTACAAGCACCAAACTCGCCACAGACATGGGTCCTGGTCTCTAGTTAGTTGCTATATCTTTTTAGACCGATCAGATGTACAGTTTTTTTTTTTTTATATATATATGTATATATATTAATTTTTTAAAAGTAAAAATTTTTCCATAGACTTACATAGAGCAAAAATGCGCCCTCTAGAGGAGCAGTACCGTCCACTGGAGGAAGCAGGATAAGAAATCAGCCCAGTCAAATGACAAATAATGTTACAAAGACAGCGCTTCACAAGTTGTTTGTTTATGTCAACTGGAAATATTGATCGGATGACGTCTTACACAGTTTATGGGGAAGTTCATCACTATTGTAAACCAATTCGATCATGCATCGTGCAGACGAGCCCCGCATTATATTAGACCAGATTACTTTCGTTTTGTCCTCCCTATGTTCGTCATTCACATGTGTTTTTTAACCTTACTAAATAAAATATTCCAGCGATTTGACAAGATTCTATCACAGGAACACATTAAAGACTTAAATTTAGATTTTGGATGCGTTTTTTGAGTGAAACACAGACGGCTCGCGTCTGTAATGAAGCTCGCGCTCCGAAGCTCGTCCATTCTCATTCAAGCGAGCACAAGAACGCAACAAAGAGCTTCTTTGTTTGAATGCTTATGTGTATAACTGTGTTACTGTGTTCATGATGTGTGGCATGTGCAAAGATTTGTGCATTAGAGGCACGTCGTGTCGCCGGCGCTGCCGCTCCCAGCACGAGCAGATGAGACAGAGAGAGCTGCGCGGAGCGATTTCCACAAACCCTCTGTGAGAAAACGTTAATATGGAGTAAAAGCCATCTACAATATCAGTATTTCTAGAGTTGATAGCATGATTTACACAGTTTATTGAACAGGTTAGTTGATCGCCTGATATGATGTTACCCATTCAGAGCTCGCGAGCCGCGCCTCTTAAAGCGGCCGTCACTCTTAAAGCGCTCGTGATTTGAGCGCCTCTTAAAGAGATAGAAGAATCGAAAGATCCATCAATCATCACAACAATTGTTTGTTACAGCGCTGAATACAAGAAATTCCTTCTTTCTTTATGTATTTCTTTGAGGCCGAACAGACATGTGCGTTTGCTCTTTTTCCTCAGGCTGACCATGGAGGCTTGTGCCAAGCCAACATCAAAGTTTGTCTTTATCTTCTAGTTCTTAATACTGTGTGTCATTACCTGGATGATTTACGACTTTTTTTGTTTTGTGATGGTTGTTCTTGAGTCCCTTGTTTGTTCTGAGCAGTTAAACTGAGCTCTGTTCTTCAGAAAATCCTCCAGGTCCTGTAGATTCTTCAGTTCTCAAGCATTTTTTTGCATATTTGAACCCTTTCCAGCAGTGACTGTATGATTTTGAGATCCATCTTTTCACGTTGAGGATAACTGAGGGACTCAAACACAACTATTAAAAAAGGTTCAAACATTCTCTGATGCTCCAGAAGGAAACACGATGCATTAAGAGCCGGGGGGTGAGACTTTTTGAATTCGAAGATCAAGGTAAATTGTACTTAATCTGTCTTCCAGGAAACGTGTAAGTATCTTCTGTTGCTTCTGAAGAGCAGTACTAAATGAAAAAAACTGATGTTTAAACAAAATAAGAAAAATTTGGACTTCTTCATCCTGTTCAAAAGTTTTCACCTCCCAGGTCTTAATGCATTGTGTTTCCTTCCTGACCATCAGTGAATGCTTGAACCTTT
Organism: Mylopharyngodon piceus; assembly: GCA_039654765.1. Taxonomy (NCBI): domain Eukaryota; kingdom Metazoa; phylum Chordata; class Actinopteri; order Cypriniformes; family Xenocyprididae; genus Mylopharyngodon; species Mylopharyngodon piceus. Next base: position 27,200,344 of record CM077455.1, on the reverse strand, counting down.
TTAAATAGTTGTGATTGAGTCCCTCAGTTGTCCTCAGTGTGAAAAGATGGATCTCAAAATCATACAGTCACTGCTGGAAAGGGTTCAAATATGCAAAAGATGCTTGAAAACTGAAGAATCTGCAGGACCTGGAGGATTCTTCTGAAGAACAGAGCTCAGTTTAACTGCTCAGGACAAACAAGGGACTCAAGCACAACCATCACAAAACAAAAAAACAGTCGTAGATCATCCAGGTAACGACACACAATATTAATTGGTTCACAAACTTTTGAACGGGGTTATTTTAATAAATTCAGCTATTTTTTTGTCTTGTGAATTATATGTAAACATCTTTTATGTTAAATATCTTACTCAGGACAGTACTAAATAAAAAATAACGTGCATTTTGTATGATCATTTTCACAGATTCTGCAAGGGGTTCACAAACTTTCAAGTGGCACTGTATGTGTGTGTGTGTGTGTATGTATGTATGTATGTGTATATATATATATATATATATATATATATATATATATATATATATATATATATGTATACACAGTTTTTATTTTAGTTATTATACTGACAAGATTAGTGCACAGCTGCATGCCATGAGCACTTTACAAGAGAGCATGTGCACGCATACGCATTTGAAAATGATAATCTTTCAGTTTGTAAACCAAAAATATATAAGGTGGGAGCAAGTAATTCTCAAGTCCCTACCATAAACTCTCATGTCTTGTGCACACAAACCAAGTAAGTCAAGTCAGTGGCTCCCCAGCAAGCAATTTTGTGTTTAAAAGACATCCCTGATGTCTAGGCTAAAACATGGCAAAATTTGGGCTGTCAGTGAAAATCTAATAGACGTCTAACCATAGCCCAAGAGTAGACTAGTCATCAATTAGACTGCTATTGAACAACTACATATACAGTATCTCACAGAAGTGAGTACACCCCTCACATTTTTGTAAATATTTTATTATATCTTTTCATGTGACAACACTGAAGAAATGACACTTTGCTACCATGTAAAGTAGTGAGTGTACAGCTTGTATAACAGTGTAAATTTGCTGTCCCCTCAAAATAACTCAACACACAGCCATTAATGTCTAAACCGCTGGCCACAAAAGTGAGTACACCCCTAAGTAAAAATGTCCAAATTGGGCCCAATTAGCCATTTTCTCTCCCCGGTGTCACGTGACTCGTTAGTGTTACAAGGTCTCAGGTGTGAATGGCGAGCAGGTGTGTTAAATTTGGTGTTATCGCTCTCACTCTCTCATACTGGTCACTGGAAGTTCAACATGGCACCTCATGGCAAAGAACTCTCTGAGTATCTGAAAAAAAGAATTGTTGCTCTACATAAAGATGGCGTAGGCTATAAGAAGATTGCCAAGACCCTGAAACTGAGCTGCAGCACGGTGGCCAAGACCATACAGTGGTTTAACAGGACAGGTTCCACTCAGAACAGGCCTCGCCATGGTCGACCAAAGAAGTTGAGTGCACGTGCTCAGCGTCATATCCAGAGGTTGTGTTTGGGAAATAGACGTATGAGTGCTGCCAGCATTGCTGCAGAGGTTGAAGGCGTGGGGGGTCAGCCTGTCAGTGCTCAGACCATACGCCGCACACTGCATCAAATTGGTCTGCATGGCTGTCGTCCCAGAAGGAAGCCTCTTCTAAAGATGATGCACAAGAAAGCCTGCAAACAGTTTGCTGAAGACAAGCAGACTAAGGACATGGATTACTGGAACCATGTCCTGTGGTCTGATGAGATGAAAATAAACCTATTTGGTTCAGATGGTGTCAAGCGTGTGTGGCGGCAACCAGGTGAGGAGTACAAAGACAAGTGTGTCTTGCCTACAGTCAAGCATGGTGGTGGGAGTGTCATGGTCTGGGGCTGCATGAGTGCTGTCGGCACTGGGGAGCTACAGTTCATTGAGGGAACCATGAATGCCAACATGTACTGTGACATACTGAAGCAGAGCATGATCCCCTCCCTTCGGAGACTGGGCTGCAGGGCAGTATTCCAACATGATAACGACCCCAAACACACCTCCAAGAGGACCACTGCCTTGCTAAAGAATGTCTCCAGACCTAAACCCTATTGAGCATCTGTGGGGCATCCTCAAATGGAAGGTGGAGGAGCGCAAGGTCTCTGACATCCACCAGCTCCGTGATGTCGTCATGGAGGAGTGGAAGAGGACTCCAGTGGCAACCTGTGAAGCTCTGGTGAACTCCATGCCCAAGAGGGTTAAGGCAGTGCTGGAAAATAATGGTGGCCACACAAGATATTGACACTTTGGGCCCAATTTGGACATTTTCACTTAGGGGTGTACTCACTTTTGTGGCCAGCAGTTTAGACATTAATGGCTGTGTGTTGAGTTATTTTGAGGGGACAGCAAATTTACACTGTTATACAAGCTGTACACTTGCTACTTTACATTGTAGCAAAGTGTCATTTCTTCAGTGTTGTCACATGAAAAGATATAATAAAATATTTACAAAAATGTGAGGGGTGTACTCACTTCTGTGAGATACTGTATATGTCAAATAGACAGTGAATATGGGTCTAGGCTAAAACAAGGCTGAATTTGGGCTGTCAGTAAAAATTGTGACGGCAAAATCTAATAGACGTCTAACCACAGCCCAAGATTAGACTAGTCATCAAATATACAGCTAATGATTGACTACATACAGTATATACCAGTGGCGTGCGGTCCATATAAGCTGCGAATGCTCTACATACCCAAGCCATTCGTGGACTCGGCAATTAATATTATTATTATAAATTACTATTAAATCCCTTGTTTGAGGTGTACCATAAAGCCTACATGATTGGTAATGTGTATGTAACTGTCCGTAATTTATTTATTTGCCAAACGACGGTAATTTTCTTTAAATCTGCTGGTTACGGAGACTTCCGGGTAAGCTGATCTACAGCAGCTTTTGCGCCTTCGCCCTTTTGTTATGGAACGTCATCATTGTCCCGCGTTCTCATTGGTTTGCTGGCCTATAGGCAGGTGCACACTGCGATTTATAATAGTCCTTTACGATTGTTGCTTGTCAGACTGCACAAACATGATCGTCATGTCACACTGTGGGATCTCAGCTGTCCTATATGTCAGACTGTACAACAGTCAAGACACGTTAAAAACGGATGCGAAAACTTGTCCGGAGTTTTACATCATCAACCCGCACACATTCGGTGACAGTGAGCTGCATTACACGCAGGACTGAAATAGTGGCTAACAAAGAAATCTCTAGCGTTAATTTTGATCACAGCTTATCTTGAAAAATGAAGACAATCTGACGTTTGTCGTAGGAGAAGTCACACTGCAGGACTGTGCGCCAAATCTTCTGACACGGCCAGAATTTCGTCGGAGGTAAAATTTGATCGCAACGGTCATTAATCGGCTGTCGGTGAACATGTTAAACTAGCGATCAAAGACTACAGATTTTTGCCTAGGATTATAAGAATCTTTTAGGATTCTCAAAATTTGTCTCAGACGACCGAATCGTGGCCAAAATCGCACAGTGTGCACCCGCGTTATGGTCGGATTACATGGCAGGATAAGCTCGCCCAAGAGGAAAAATGAGCTGCTGCCAAATCTCGATCACCGAAGATCACATTGTATTTGATACAAAACTAACTAGACTTAACCAAATGGGGAAAAAAATCATAACTAAAACTATTTTCATAGTATTTCATTTTCTCCATAGGGAATTTTTTATGAAATCTTATAAATTGTTTAAGACAGTCCAACTGTAACTAGGCCTATCAGAGGATGTTAATCGATAGTCTTTGCGTTTGTTAAAGTCATCAGTTTGCATAATTTCAACTTATTTTTAAAGAATACTGATACTTCTATTTATTATAGCCTACTTATATTTATTATAATTACATTTTATTTTTTATTTATAATAGGCTGCTAAATACTAATTATGTTATACTTATTTTTAATTATTAATTTAAAAAGTACTTCTGGCATACATTTAAATTGACGCCATGGTGTTTTTTATTTGTCGTCTCTGTGTCCTAATATGTTTAAAGGTGAAGTATGTTGTTTGTATGACACTAGCGGCACCTAGTGGATTACAAAAATACAGCATATTTTGCAAACGCACCTTTCGCGTGTCGCGCCTCCGTCGACTCAAACATAACAAAAGCTCTTACAGGTGCTTGTAAAGGCACGTCTTAACAGGTAAATATGGGCTACTCTCAATAAAAAGTCCAATATATTAGAAATACTTTTCGCTGTGTTACTATTTGTCATGAGCAAGCAAATGAGTAAACTAACAGCGTCTCGCATATTAGCTATAAACCCATTCAACATAACTGCATCGGCCACATTTTTTTACATGACGCACCACCCAGCATACCCGGTTAAAAAACGTCCCCGCTCGCCACTGATATATACATGTAATAGACAACAAAATAATAGCTAAATGATTCTTTTCACTCAAATATAACCGGTTCTCATAAATGGCAATCCATCCAATAAAATATAAAGGTTTTATTTAGAAAAAGAACATTTTTAACAACTTAGACAAGTTAAGATAATACAAAATGATAAAAATATAAAAAATAATGAAAATAAAAGATTACAAATACAATACAATTAAATATAAATATTGTTAAAAATATGGAAAATTGTAACAACTTAAGATAATAAAAATATAAAAAATGACAAAATAAAAAGTAAAAAAAAAAAAAATGTTAACACTTTTGTTGGTTTACAAAACAACATGATTAATTGTTGGTTTTATTTCCATAACCACCCCTTGCTATCCCTGGTGCTTGTTTAAAATCCCTCCTAATTGCATTCCTTAACTCAAACTCTGTTGCTGCCAGGAAGATGGTCATCATGGCATCTGCCAAATAATAATAAAAAAAAAAAACAATTGCATGAGAAAAGCATTGTTGACATTGTAGCAAATTAGCTCAAAAGAAATATGAATATAAATATTTGGATCAGTTAATAGAATTAACTTAATGTAGTAAAATTAATATTACAATCAATTAATCTGTTTGTCTAGTGAACACTCAGTGTTAATTGTTATAATTAATTATAAATATTTGGATCAGTTAATAGAATTAACTTAATGTAGTAAAATTAATATTGCAATCGATTAATCTGTTTGTCCAGTGAACACTCAGTGTTAATTGTTTATTAATTCTAAGAAATGTTAATTTCCGGGTTATGGGAAATAACATTCTTACTGTACAGTACTACTCAGAGCATGTAGTCAGAATCTGCATGATTAGGGACTCCAGTATATGAGTATGAAACACGGACAACTTTACGTGTGACATGAACAAGACTTTATTAACTAGACTAAACACTTAAACTACTCTAACATTCACACACATACATGCATACAGTTTACCAAGGGAAAGAGAGAGCTGAAGCAGAATACAAGAAAACAAGAAGTTATAGCATTGTTTGAAATTTAACAGATCAACAGCCTTGAGCAAACCATCAGTTTAGTTTTAACAAACCCTTCTTTAACTACACGACATGAACATCATTTGCCTCTTAAAACTAGAGGCACACAGTTTATCCATTTCACCTGGGCAAATAAGTTGCAAAAGTTGCAATGAAAAGTGGCATTGTTGAATGTAAAAATGTTTGTTCAAATAATTCAATTTGTAAAGTTGGGACAACATTTGGACAAGTTTTGGACAAATGCTTGAGAATCTAAGTAAGGTCAACAAAAAAAAAACCTTTTGTTAGCAACATTTTCTTCTAACAAATATAAAAATAGATTGAACAAAGATTATTTGGGATGAGTCGGTTTATTATCTTGAGTGAATTTAACAAGAATGCTCTAACATGTTGCTAACAAAAGTTGTTTTGTTGACCTTACTTAGATTCTCAAGTATTAACTTCTTAAGAAGTTTTAAGTTCAAAAGATTACCTGGTATTCATTAGATGAACAAAAGTATTTAAGTTGATTTTAACTGGAGCGAATTAGTTGAGTTAACTTAAAAAGTTGAATGTGATAATTTGCCTTATTTTTTTTCTTTAAGTTAGCTCAACTTTATTTTTTTATAGTGCAGTGGAATGTAAAGTTTTGTGTTGTTACTACAGAAAGACTAGATGGTTATATCTTTTTAGTCTAATATTTAGTATCGACCAAAACATTGGTACTTTTCACATCACCACAGTGGGTAATCTTTAGCTGGTCATCTCGATATGGCAGCCACCAAGAGGAGAGAGGGCCTTCTTTATGTAGAAAAAAAGAGTTTTTATTCTAGAATAGTGATAAGACTGGAGCCTTCATCTCATGTGAGTGTAGATCGTCAACCAATTTGCAAAAACTAATGTGCATTTCTTGAAAGTAAAAACTAAAAAGCCAGTGTAAAACAAATATACAAAAAAAGGTTATTTTTAGGGATGTCGATTTAACACGTTAACACGTTAAGTTTTGGGAAAAAATAATGTTAAAATAATTAACGCACCCGTCCCACCCCAGACCTGCGTAGTTCATCTTGCATTTCATAAAGATGATTGGTGATGACCATGAAGCAGGGCAACAACTAATTTGTGATGGGGCAGTATATAATGCACATATAATGCCCCTAAAATTCAAGATATCAGGGCAAAAATGCACCTGTATGATTTAGTGTCTCGTATTTATATCATATGATATAGTTAAGCAATATCACACAAGTAACGAGTGCAATATTACTCGAGTGCTGTTTTTGTCCCGATGACGCGAGGGTCGTTTTGCAAAATATGCTGTATTTTTTTTTGATTCCTCTAGGTGGCACTAGTGCAGCACAAACATAGCCTACATCACTTTTAATGGTATGGTACAGCGCGTCGGCTTAGTAAAAGTCTCGGATCTAAACAAATGAACACTAAGACAGGTGTCAGTTTAAATATATGCCAGAAGAAGTATTTTTTTTTTTTTTTTTAAATTAAGAATTAAAAATAAGACATAATAAATAGGCCTATTATTAGTCTATTATAAATATGAATTAATTAAACCAAATATAAATAAAAATATGAGTAGGCTATTCTTTTAAAAAATACGTTAAAATAATGCAAATTGGTAGCAAAGACCATCGATTTCAAACTCGGATAGTTACAGTAGGTCTGCTTACAATCTGTCTTTAACATTTTAGTTTATAAGTTTTTGTAAAAGTAAATTTCCTTATGGAGAAAATAAAATACTATGAAAACAGTTTCAGTTATGACTTTAATTTGATTTAGTCTAGTTAGTTTTGTATCCAATACAATGTGCTTTTCAGAGATCGAGATCTGGCAGCAGCAGCACATTTTTCCTCTTGGGCGAGCGATTCGCGGACAGCTTACCCTGCACTCTAAATCCTTCATAGGCCAGCAAACCAATGAGAACATGCGACACTGATGACGATACATAACAACAGAGCATGGGTGCCAAAGCTGCTGTAATGCTGCATTCACACAGGCCGTCGGCGTCAGCGCTTGACAGAGGGCATCTGAAGCTTGCACTGACGCGACCATCATAGTACAACAGCCAATCACATTACTTCCTGGTGTTGCATGAATGCAATTGGCTAGCGTCTGTGATCTGATTGGCTGACGCCTGCGTTGGCGCTTGAAAAGTTGAGAAATCTTCAACTTCTGCCGCAAGCAATGCGAGTGAAGCGACGCGATGGAACCCACAATTCAGTTCGGCAATGCATGACTTCACCCATTCAAAGTAAATGAGAAGCGTTAACGCCGACGCCCCATCTGAATGCAGCGTAAGATCAGCACACCCGGAACCCTCCGTCACTGGCAGATTTGAAGAAAATTTCCGTGGATTGTCAAATAAATATATGACGGACAGTTGCATACGTATTACCAACATTGTATCATGTAAGCTTTATGGTACACCTCAAAGGAATTTATTTATAGTAATTTATAGTGTTAATATTAATTAGCGAGTCCACGAATGGCTTGGGTATGCAGAGCAATCGCTTTTGTCCACTGTCACAGCATCGTGAGTACACGTTTTACAGCAGAATCTGACAAGCGTCCTTGTCGTTTGTGTACAGATTACAGAAACCGGTAAGTCCGTTTTAGCAAATCAGCGCGCAGTATTCAGGTCAGGTGACAAGGCTTCTAGTCACTTCAAAAGACGCGCTAGCTGAGGGAAGTTTCGTCAAAGCAGACTAAAAGTGATCAAAGATTTATAATTTCGACTCCTGCAAGTCCATGTATATAAACATACTTTCAATGAACTTTAATTTTGTAAGTTACCTGTATTTTTTGGAGTTATTATTACTTAATCAAAACAACCCAACTGCAGTTTGATTGATATTACTTGAAATGCACAATAAAAATGTTTTGTGAGAATTAATAAAAGAGTTATCTGTTTTTGCAAATGAACTCTTCATATATATATATATATATATATATATATATATATAAATTCTATCTAAAGCTACTTTTTGTAATTGTTATTTGATGTTTTTCTCATTTAATACAACAATGAATTTATATTGTGGGTGTAATTTCTCAGCCAAACTTGAAGTGCAATAGATTTGTGATTAGATTAATTAATCGCCACATTGTGTAATTAATTAGATTGAAATTTTTAATCACTTTACAGCCCTAGTTAATTGCATTTCTTAGTGGGATTAATTTAATGATCAGGAAGTCTTGGAGGAAATGTACAAGTCGCATCATCAGCATATTTTTGCTTCTGTTTCCTGTTGTAGGAGTTGCCATTGTATTGCTCAGGTGGTCTGCGCTTTTTCTGGGATAATAAATTTGACCATGCAATGGTGGCCTTCCTTGACTGTGTCCAGCAGTTTAAAGAGGAGGTGGAGAAGGGTGACACAGGCTTCTGTCTTCCTTATAGGTAAGAATGTACAGAAGATAAATTTATATTAAAAAAATTGCATGCCATTATAGATCACCAGGCTGTTGGAAGATATAACTGTAGCTGGTGCAAATGAAAGCTAATTTTAATCAGCCAAGCAAGGATAGTTGTTGGCAACATTGATAATCTCAAAATGACCAACTATCAGGCTATTAATCAAGTCATAGATAGTGCTAAACATGCTTTTACTTTTTTGCTAAGGCCAATTAATCTTCCAATATTTGGTGTTGAATGAGATGTTCAGTGTTACATGTATGTGCCAATATCTATGACTTTACCAACAGTTTTAAAACTCTATCATGTAAGAGCAGGATTTTCCAAACACTTTGTTTGTGTTTGAGATTCTGTTTGTCTTCTGTATTTAGAATGGATGTGGACAAAGGAAAGATTGAGGACACAGGTGGCAGTGGAGGTTCTTACTCTATTAAGACTCAGTTTAACTCAGAGGAACAGTGGACCAAAGCCCTCAAGTTCATGCTCACTAACCTGAAGTGGGGTCTGGCCTGGGTCTCCTCGCAGTTTTACAACCGCTAGATTTAAGCTCGACTCTCACCTGATCCATGACAAGGAAATCACTTGAAATCTTCACAGTACTTGGATGGGAAATTACTTTTTTGAGTGAACTCAACTTCCATCACAATCATTTTGTTAGAAAACAGAAAATGGAATATAATTAAATATTAAAATACAAGTAATGTGAATTTGTGTTACTGGCGGTATTGTGGTATTTTTCATGAGCATAACTAGGAGTATTTGAGATGAAGAGGGGGTGGGGGGATGGTTTTCAGCCTATACTTGAATGTTTTCTTGTCTGGAACTCCCCAGGAGTCAAGTGTAACTATAATGGGAGTTAGTTGGTGTATACTGGTTATTCTTACTCAGCCATAAAGATGTTTCATATTCATTAATATCTTGTTTATATAGGGCTAAGTTCAAATACAGAAACCGGTCATGTCAAAGCAACTTATAATTGAGAAACATCACAAGCTATTTTAAATAGTATTTGTAATCACAGCAAGGTAATAAAATATACAAATACTGTATAGATTTAGAAATGCTTCACCTACAAAAGGCTTATGGAACAGACATCAGCTACTCATGATATTTATGTGTACATATCCATTTTAACTATAAAATAACAATAAACATTTTTCAACTTTCTTTTTTAGGTAATTCAATAATGATCTTTTTTTTCATTGAAGGTATATGTGAATGGGCTGATGAAGCAAACTAAATTAGGAGTAATATATGTAAGAAATATCGGCCAAAGCAACACTGAATTATTGAAAAATAATGCCCACCCGAGGTGGTATTTCGTCCATGATGCAAAACATCAATAAATCAATAGTCTGGCTATAGTCCAAAATTATTCTGCTTATATTTCAGTTACCAAACTGCAAGACTAATGTTTTATTTTGAGATATTTGTCTGTTTTTGTTCTTAAAATGCTCTTGTGTCTAGAAATACTTTCTTAGCCATCTTCCTTATAAACTGCCCAAGTAGTTATGCCTCCAAGTGGGGGCCATGATCACCCCTAAAAAACTGTGGCCAGCCCACCGACCCCCCACCCCCACAATTCGTCAAAACCATATTACTCGCCACTGCGTGTTTTACCATGTCACTTTAATCATACTGCATGTTTGTGGGAAGATCGATTTGAACTTGAAATGGGACGCAACTCACAAGCAAGCATGTACAGTATACAACATATTTCAGGTTACCCCTTTTTTCAGTGTTCGTTTTAGTGTGTCCCTCTGGCCACCCCATTAAATACCAATGCCCAAGCTTCTGTTGTTAATTCTAAACTGTTGTTTTTTTTCTTGCAACGAAGGCATGAACCATTGCTGTGGTATTACATAGATTAATCTGTAACACTTTACAATAAGGGTACATGAATAATCATGTACTAATACCTGAATTAATACTTAATTCAGCGTGAACTAATGATTATTGACAGCATGAACTAATCATGAACCTTAACTACAACTGGAGTCATATGGATTCACACATGAATAACGGCAGCTTTAACTACATGTTAGTACATGTTTGATAGTAAATGCATTAATTAACATTTATGGCTAAACCAAATAAACAGCCTCTTTAAGAAGAAATAATAAGTACTCTGACTTTGAAACAAATTTAAATAATATTATCATTAGAGATGCACCGATGTATCTGCTAACAATCGGTATCGGCCGATAAAAGCTATTATTATCACCATCGGCCATCGGCCAAACTGCCGATGGTCAGGGCCGATTATATCCTGTCAATCAAAACGGTGCGGAAAGACGTGTTCAGAATGCAACTCATACATACTGTGTGTGTGAAGAAAATCACTCGTGTTGAATTTTAACGCATTAACAGTTTAAAAATAGTGACGTTAAATCAGGCTTTTTTTGACCCTATGAATCACCCGTAGTTCAAGCAAGGGTTGCCAGGTCTGCTTTTTTTTTTTTTTTTTTCCTACATCAAATATTATTTGTAGCGCCTCCCATCCAATAATCGCAAAAAGATTTGTGCTTTATTACTTCTGATAAGAATTAAAGTTTCAGTTTTCAAATTCTGTCCTTTTTTATCATGAAATTCAAACAATAAATGGCGTTTTGACGCTCTTAAATGTGACGTGTCAGATTGCTGTAATGCCTCAGTTCAGGCGGCAGCTCGGAGCGCGAGTCTTCCTCTTCAATAGTTATATCTCGAAAAACATGAATGAACATCAAAGGTATGTTGAAATATATTGTACAACTTACCAGAATGTATCATGTCTCATGTAATCACTTTATTTGTGTTTCAACCGCGGAAAGACGTCAATAAAACAACTTGTGAACAATATGTCACATCATGTCACTTTTACCTCAGGAATGTTTTCCAATGTTCACAGTTCTTTAGCTATCTACATTAAAAAAAAAAAAACACTAGAGAGGAGCTTATTTACTGTTAATTATATGTTTATGCAAATTTGCCATGAAGACAAGTGCTTATGAAAACTACCTTATGTGATACTTTTATACATTTCAGTTTTTATTTGAGTGTAATTATTATATCTGAAAATAAACAGCAGCTGAATATAATACCTCTGCTGTTAATTGTAACCTCTAATATTGTAGTGTACCAAATGAGAGGGTTCCCTGTATAGTTTGCAACATTATTTGGGAGAGATTTTTTTTTTCCTTAAGAAAAACCAAACTATCGGTATCGGTATCGGCCGATATCATTCTGAATAATCGGCTATCAGTATCGGCAGAGAAATTTAGTACCGGTGCATCTCTAATTATCATAGTTTGAACTTTTGACTGCAGCTTTGTCATAAACATCACTGTATGGCACAGGATTAGTTGATCCTCATCAAAAATACTAAATACACCAGTAACTGATCATAAAGACTTAAAATTCAAAACCCACAAATAACATTTGTGGAACAGTTCCCAAAAATTGACCAAACTGGAATCATGGTTAGAATGTTTGCTGTGTATCAGTAGAGTTCAGTCTCCATCCAGACGCAGGCCGTGATGATACTGTACCTCCATTCTCTGACTTCTTGAAAAGCCACACAACATCACTTTACTGGCCTGAATACTAGTTGTGTTAGTACATGTGTATTTGATAGTAAGTTTATAATAAATTATGAGCTGAATTTAGTAAGTAGTTAACAGTGAATTGATTATGATTGGGCCCCCTCAAGTAAAGTCATGACAAAACAATGCATTAACAATGCATAAGTACATGGTAATGTATGATTTAGTTAATAATGGGTTAATTATGATGGGTCCTCTCAAGTAAAGTCATGACATAGTCATGCATTAACAAGCCATGAGCTGATGTTAGTGTATGGGTAGTTAATCATGAGTCAGTAATGATCGGCCCTCAAAGTAAAGTAATGACACAATGAAGCACTAACAAATCATATGATTAAAAATGCAGAAAGAGTGGCATCCTTATTCCTTTACAAGTACAAAAATAAATAAATAAATAAATAAAGGTTATTTGTAGTTCTTTTATTATTTATTTACATCATTAAACATATATGGACTCAAAAGAAAGCCCAAACATACCTGTAAAGACATAAGGCACGTTTACAAGTGAAACATGGCGCGTCCATAAGCTAATAATAATCGAAGCATATACAATTAAATGACAAAACAATACAGATTATTACTATACATAACTTCCTGAAAAAATCCCAATACAACACACATGCAAACAAGACTTTAATTATCAATTCGGTTTACTAAAGCAGCCAATTTTTTATTAGATTAAAATGCCAGCATTGAACTGTACTGATACCCAGCAAACATTCCGACCATGATTCGAGTTTGGTCGTTTCTTTTGGAACTGTTCCACAAATGTTCTTTGTGGGTTTTGAATTATTATTATTATTATTATTATTATTTTTTTTTTTTTTATTTAGCTGAGCATAAGTTGCAGCAGGGTGAGTTTGAAGGGAAAGAGAACAACACAAAACAGATAAAGAACTTTTAAGATCAGTTATTAGTGTATTTAGTATTTTTGATGAGGAGGATCAACTAATCCTGTGCCATCCAGTGATGTTTATGACAAAGCTGCAGTCAAACTATGATAATATTATTTAAATTTATTTCAAAGTCAGAGTACTTTCTTCTTAAAGAGGCTGTTTAATTTAGTTTAGCCATAAAAGTAAATTAATGCATTAACTATCAAACATGTACTAACATGTAGTTAAGGCTGCCGTTATTTATGCGTGAATCCATATGACTTAAGTTGTAGTTAAGGATAGCTCCTCACTGGTTCATGATCAGTTCATGCCTTTAATAATCATTAGTTCATGTTGAATTAAGTATTAATTCAGGTATTAGTTCGTGATTATTCATGTACCCTTTTTGTAAAGTGTTACCGATTAATCTTGGCTAATACCGATTAATACCTTTGGCTGTGCAGCTTTTGGCAAAAAAGCAAAACTCTCTCTATATATTTCATTTATTCAGGGCTTTATACAATACAGATTGTCTCAAAGCAGCTTCACAGTATTAAGACAATAAACAACGTTAAAGTCCACGTGTCCAGTTGCAACTGACTTTATTTCAGTGTTGTGATGTATAAATTGAAATGGAATATTCAATAGAGGGCGGGATTTTATTTTAGCGCACCTGAAAGTCGCAGGGCAGTCATGGCCTAATCAGTCAGACTGGTAACTAGGGGTGTGCACGAATACTCGAATATTCGATCTGTAATTATTAATCGAAAAATAAAAATACTATTTGAATTTTACAATGTTGCTTTGCTGGCCTTAAATGTAGTGAATCAATGATAAATCTCAAGCACAGAACTCAGTTATAACTAAATGCACTGGGTGGCGCTGTGGAGCGCGTTAACAAGTTGATTGTATTTGATCAAAGAATGTCATCGTCTGCCTCGCAAAGTTTGTAATTACTCAATTAAAATTATCTTACAAAATGGAATTACTTTTGATCAAATGAATCAATGTGAATCAAAATGAATCATATTTAACCCTTTAGTTGGCAAGACCATAAAGAGACATCAGAAAATTAATTTATTGCTATTTTCCATTTTATTTGGACACAAATAATACAACTTGATAATTTTTTTCAAAATATGACTTTAGTTTTGATTTTAATGTTTGTATCCCCCAGGATACGTTGCTACTTTGAGGGTATAAATTAACTGAAAACTGAATTCTTGTTTGGCAATGCCTTTTACAACATTTTAAACTATTTTAAAACATTTTATTCTCTTACAACATACAATAAACATCCTTTGTAACACATTCTGATAAACAGTAAGTGATAAACAATATTTATGAATTCATTTATAATGCAAACTCATATAAGTTTATAGTCTGCACAGTTAAATTTCATACTAGCCCTAAAAAGGGCAAGACCATAAAGAGAAATCAGAAAATCAATTTATTGCTGTTTTCCATCTAATTAGGACATAACTTCTTAAAAAAAAAAACAAAAAAAAAAACATGACTTTTATTTTTTATTGTAATGTTTGTATCTCCAGGATAGTTGCCTCTTTGAGTGTATAAATTAATTGAAAAAAGAATGCTTGTTTGGCAATGCAAATTGGCAAGCTAAATTTTTAAAACATTCATTCTCTCATAACCTAAACTAAACATTCTTTGTAAAATTCTGTTGAACAATAAGTATAATACCTATTTATGAATATATTAGCCTACTGTATCATATTTTATACGCAAAATTCTAGGGCCTATAAATTATCAATATGACTAAAACTTTGCTGGAAAAAATCTGTTGTCCACAATCTGCTTCATGCCTTCTGCCCTCTGATTGACAGTTCAAGCCTTTTTTGCTTATAAATTTGTAATGATTTTTATAAAGTAAATGTAAGATAAACATTTACTGGACTGAAGCAACTCGATTATTCATATTCATACACCATTTTTTTTTTTTTTTAATGTAAAAAATTAAAACTTCTTTTTACATTTTTCATGTTAATGTAAATGTCAAAGAACAGACTTTTGGGGAACATTTATTTTTCCATCTCTCAATTATCACTGATTTGCATTATATGAGCTTTAAAACCCAGATGTATAAATATGATGCTCAACAAAAAACACATGCATATCCTATATATTGTTTGTATGTATTTTTTGAGTATCATATTTCATACACACACACACACACACACACACACACGTCTGGTTCACTATCTTTGTCGGGACTCTCCATAGACATAATAATTTTAATACTGTACAAACTGTATTTTCTATCCCCTTACACCAGGATAGAAAAACGAACAAACACATATGCAAATCAATGATAATTGAGAAATGGACAAATAAATGTTCCCCAAAAGCCTGTTGTGTCATATTTGACATTTACATTAAAATGAAAAAATATAAAAAGATTTTTTATTTTTTTATTTTTAACATTAAAAAATGATGCATGAATAATCAAGTAAAGCCAAGTTGCTTCAGTCCATTAAATGTTTATCTTACATTTACTTCATAAAAATAATTAAAGATTTATGAGTAAAAAAGACTTTACTTGGAAAAAAAAGTATGAACTATCAATCAGAGGACAGAAGGCATGAAGTAGATTGTGCACAACCAATTTTTCAGCAAAGTTTTGGTCATATTGATAAATTACAGGCCCTAGAAATTTGCATATTAAATATGATACAGTAGGCTAATATATTCATAAATAGGCATTATATTTATTGTTCAACAGAATTTTACAAAGAATGTTTGCTCTAAGTTATGAGAGAATAAATGTTTTAAAAAAATTTGGCTAATATGTAGTAACACGCATTGCCAAACAAGCATTCTTTTTTCAATGAATTTATACCCCCAAACTGGTGACGTATCCTGGGGAATACAAACATTTACATGCAGATTATGAAAAATGTAAAAATTATATTCATAAATTTTCAACATTAACGTAATAAGCTAACACTCAACAACAACTTTTTAAACATGTAAGTTCCCTACAAATATTGTAAATATGTGAAATATATCAACTTTTATCAGAAGGTGAGTAGATTTCTCAGTACCAGTGGTCATGTTGTTTTTAAATGCTGCCCATGAGCTAAACAAAAAATTTATGAACTAAGTCAATATACCTAAATATTCACAACTAACACCCTTTCAACATGAAACCAAGAAATGAGACCTAAACTTTCCCTGACTGTCGCCACAGCCTCTCAAATGTTTGTATCCCCCAGGATACGCCGCCAACTAAAGGGTTAATGCCATCTACCAGTGTCACAAATTAACTTTCCCATATGGGACAAATGATTTTCAGGGGTATTTTTCTTTTACCGTTATATAGAATTTCTTTCCTAATCTTATTAAATATGTATGCTATCTTTAATGTTAAATTCTTAAATTTAGTCAAAGAAATTAGAATAATATGACATTATAGGCTGTTAGCAATTAAATCATTATCAACCAACTGCATGAAGTTGCTTTCAGATGTAGCTACTTACAGTAAATACATTTACACAGCAATTACAACTGTATAATATAATGAGATTAATATTTTAAACAACATTTATATTCAGAAATATGAAATGACAAAATGAAATGATACTTGGATTATGAAAGTAATATCGCCACTAGGTGGCGGTAAGTCATTGTGTTAAGAAAGGTGTCATTTATTCATTCGTTGATTCTTTCAAAACGCTGATTCATTCAGGAATAAAATCAAGTGGCTGTCTATATTAATTGGTCATTGAATCATCCATATTAATGGGTTGTTCAAAGACTCTTATTCATTCAGGAATGAAAGAACTCTGTTGCCTTACTGCGAATCAGTCGCACAACGGTTCTGTGACTTTATTTGCTTTGGAAGTTTAGTTGGCTGAGAAAATAACCGTTCTGTATGCCATCAGTTAGCCAGCCAATACTTCATATTAATTAAATAATCTCAGCGTATTGCCTAAAACAAAAGTTATGACATCGGTGTATGATGACTTAAATTGATACTGGTCTGGGTTTCACTATATCTCTGTGCTGTCCCGTGAGTCGCGCAGCGTTGCCACAGATTTTGATAGGTGGTCAGCAATAATAAAACAGGCAGTGTGCCAAAAGTGTTGGCTATTAGGTAGTTGTGAGTGCAGGTGCAAAGTAAATTGTTATTTCTGAGATAAACTAGTATAATAACAATATTTCTGAGATAAACACGCGTAGGTTGCCGAATTTATGGACGCAGAAGAAAGCCTTGTCTAGGCTCTGCCTCAATATGGTAGCCTATGTCTCAAGCCATTAGTTAGTCTGGCTGTTTGATGAGAAAGAGATTAAATGTAGTTGCAATAAACGCGTTAAGAATCAATCGCAGCGAAGGACTATTATTCTGCTGCGCTGAACTGCGGAAGAACTGATGACGGCACCATTTAATGTTTGGTTGACCAATCAGCGGAAAGGGGTGTTTCATTTCCGCCCACATGTAGAGATCAAATATTCAAGTTGTTTATCATTTTCTACCTCTGAACGAAAAACTAAAAATCAAGCCTAATTCTTGTTTTTCGTTTTGTTTGACAAAAAAGATACACGGACCCAAACTGATCTCGAGACATCTGCTTCCTTTAAAGGGGGGAGGGGGAGAGGGAGAAATCACACACTTTCTGGGTCCGTGTATCTTTTGGTCATTAGTTTTTTTGATTTAATATAGAAATCGGAAAATGAAGAAACGGCACCTTTTTTGTTTTTCATTTTTTTAAAACAAAACGAAAAACAAGAATTCGGCTTGATTTTTCGTTTTTTTGTTCAGGGGTAGAAAATGAATAAACAACTTGATTATTTGATCTCTACATGTGGGCGGGAATGAAACACCCCTTTCCGCTGATTGGTCAACCAAACATTATGTTACGGAGGGACTGCAACGGGAGGCGTGCGGATCCATATGCAAAGCTTTAATCCAAAACATGGTCAAAACAGGCAAGGGTCTGACAATGGCATACAGGTATACAGAGGGCAAGACAGAAGAGTAATCCAGGGAGAAGCGTGGTCGTTCTGTGGCAAACAATATCCAGGAGGGCTAGGCTAAAGAATAATCCAGGGGAAACAGGCAATAGTCCAGGCAGGTAATCAGGAAACAGGCAATCAGTAAACGACAAGACTAGACTTAGACTAGAACTAGAAACTCAAAACAAGCACTGGGAACTGGCTCCATAAAGCAGCTACGCTAAACAGCGTAAACGCTAAACAATACTCGGCAGTGAGCGAGAGGAAGTGATGGCTTATGTAGGGTGTGATTGGCTGCAGCTGTGTGTGTGTAATCAGTGCAATGGATGATGGGAAATGCAGTCCGGGGTGAAGTGCAAAAGTTAGTGTGGTGCAAGAGTCCATACAAAACAGAACTGGGATCATGACATATTAAACCGTGCCTCATCAGTTCTTCCGCAGTTCCGTGCAGCAGAATAACAGTCCTCCACTGCTATGGATAGGCTACTTAACATGTTTATTGCAACTACATTTAATCTCTTTCTCATTAAACAGCCAGACTAACGAATGGCTTTACACATACGTACCGAGGCAGAGCCTAGACGAGGCTTTTTTCTGCGAGTCCATAAATTCGGCAAACTACGCGTTTATCTCAGAAATATTATTATTATACTAGTTTATCTCAGAAATAATAATTTACTTCGCACCTGCACTCACAACTACCTAATAGCCAACACCTTTGGCACACTGCCTGTTTTATTATTGCTGACCACCTAACAAAATCTGTGTGATTCAAAGCACATTCAGCATTGTAGGACAGTTTAGCATTAAACTGACTTAAATTAGTGGTCATCACCATCATCAACACGCTGAGAGTGGACACATATGTTTAAGTGACCTTTATCTTTTGTTATCTTGTCCTGTTCATAAGTAAAAACAATAAATACAATATTTTAAACAAGAACAAATGTCATCTTAATTACCTTCCTCCCTGCTACCTATAGGAGCCAGAAGAATCAGTTGAAGCAGGGCACAGCACAGACTCAGCCTCCAGGGTGAAAAATAACTGAAAAGTGAAAAAAGAAAAGTGTTAGGACTGCTTATTGGCTGATATGCCATACTACATATAATTTATTCTTTACCTAATTGTTACCCACAACTTCTTTTTACATTTCAGCATTTTAGTAAACAGTATCATGTATAAACAGACATGTGAAGTGAAAACATGAAAAAGTATAAAATTATGAGATCAGTAATATTAAAATTATATTTGTAGTATTATATACTGTTATTATGTATACAGTTAACAAAGAGTTATTATTATTTTAGCTGGACACTCACAAGGATGGTTACTGGAAGGGGTTGACAGGAAGATTACAGTTGATCAGGCATGTTTCCACCTGAGGTATAAAAATACAGATGAAGTGTTAACGTTTCTAATTGAGACATTAAAACAAAGACATGACATCATTGTTCATTGACTTCACCTGGCCAGCCTAGCTTGGCCAATATATCCGTTCACTGTATGAATACTAACAAGGAAAACAACAGTAAATAAAACTTAAACCAAAATGAATGTATTGTTTTTTCAGTTAATGAATTCATATGCAGGTTTACGAGTTTCAAAGACTAAATTAACGTTACCACAGAAAACAACGGTTATTTCCATTCACTGTACTGGCGGGAGTGACTAGTCGGTCGTTATAACTGTGTATCTTTTATACAGCAACAAGTAGTGCACTCCTAATCAAATTAACCGCTAAAATTGGTAATTTAATTCACTCAGGGTTCCCACTCTTTCATGAACACCAGATTCAAGGACTTTCAAGGACTTTTTAAAGCACCATTTATTTTATATCAAGCACCTATCAAATTCACATCCCAGCATATGGAGCGTCATAAAAGATCTCTTACAGTACTTAACATTTATATACTTAACATTTTAATCCTCCTATTGCATTTGCATCCATTTTAACCCAGAAGAGGTACAGAATCATTTGAACATTAATTTTGGAAATATATTAAAACCGTTTGCAGCTTTCTTATCCCTAATGTTAACAATTATTCCACACTAGTTTTGGTTTTCATTTATGAATCATTACTTGAGTAAAAACATTATAATATAGAAAGAATATTGTAAAAATACATTTTGCAGTTGTGTGGGGGGAAAAAAGGATTATATGGATCGTAATTGTGGCTTATAAAATCAGAATATATTAGTTGTTCAACGGATCACAAAATTCACGGTTCGGATCATATCACGGTTATTAAGTCACGGATCGGATCATTTTTCGGATTAGCACGAAAAAAAGAAATTGGGGGGTGGGGAGTAACTTTGCATTTATTACTTAGCCCACTTTAACTACTCCGATACCACAGTAGAAACTACTAGCCTAACTAATACATTATTAAAGGCAAGTGAACAGACTGTAAAAAGAACAAATATTGTACACCAATTACAAGAATAGATAAATACAACATGAAGTTACAAATAAAGTATAAGGTCTAACTGTAGTATTAATTTTCGTGTACAGAAATGCAGTAATTAAATGTAAAATGACACTGTTCACTGTATAAATTTAATATAGATTAATCTTTGTTAAAGCTGTGTTTTGTTGTTTGATTTACATGACAGACAACAGCAGGTATTTATAGGTTGCTGTCACGAGAATACTTGCCGAGAGGGGTATTTTAACTGACATGGTGCGTGTATGTGTCCATCCAAGTGCATCGAGGACGCGAAAGAGAAATCAATTTGGAGTTCGCGAGCTATCTGAAACGCGCCTCTCTCTATGTGTGCGCGCGCGAGCCTTGTATGTATGTGCGTCCGTGCAGCCTACCGAATTAAATCCTCTTTTGCCTCTTCTAGCGCTGGAATGGTTTTATATCTATTTAATGTGTAAACTAGCAATACAAAACACGTGCAAATGATAACCTTTCACTCTATTGCAGTTTAACTCGCAATTGATCCGCGAATCACATGCGTGCCGAACCGTGGTGCTTGGTCCGTACGGATCACGGATCAACAACGATCCGTTTAACCACTAGAATATATACAATATATTATAGATATAACCTTGCAATTCTGGGAAAAAAAAAAAAAAAAAAAAAAAAAAAAATCAGAATTGCGATTTATATATCACAATTCTGACTTTATAAGACAATTGTGGCTTTATAATCACGCAATTCTGACTTTTTTAACTCACAATTGTGAATTTAGGGTAGAGTGGGGGAAAACTAACTACATAATATGCATAATATTCTTATTAATAAGTAGAGGTGGACGATATGGCAAAAATATCATGATTCATGATTTGATCACAAATCTTTTTCATGATGGTTTTACTATTTTGCCAGTGACTGAGCAGTAACAGTCAAACTAATTTCCCTATATATTAAAAAAGTAGCCTTACAAGGTAACAAAATATAAAAGAAAAAAAGAATGACAGACTTTCATACAAAGTGGATGAAGATAAAAATACTAATTTATGAGTTTCTTGTTAAAGATACTGTATTAAAGAAATTGAAAAAAAAAAAGAAGAAGAAGGAAATTCTGTCATTATTTACTCACCGTAGGAGAAATTTATTCATGTTTTAAACATGAATAAATTTCTTCTGTTGAACATACAAGTTTTTTTTGAAGAATGTGGGTAACCAAACAGTTGCTGGTCCCCAGTGAGTTCCATAGTAGGAAAGAAAATACTATGGATGTCAATGGGTACTAACAAATGTTTGGTTACCCATGTTCTTCAAAATATGTTCTTTTGTGTTCAGCACAAGACAAAAATTAATTCAGGTTTGGAACAACTTTAGAGTGAGTAAATAAAGTCAGAATTTTCATTTTTGGTTGAACTATCCCTTTAAGGACAAGTCACAGCATGTGTTGTCTGTCCCTTTAAGGCTCATGCGCGCATCTAATTTATTGACACGATTTTCTCTAAACTGTTTAACTTTCACTTTACATTTAACCGATGGAGTAAACCTTGTGTGTATTTGACAGTATTAGCAGAATAAAATGCGAATGATAACTTTGTCCAGCAAATGCAGTGCTTTTAGAGTGCGCGCGCTTCGGGTGTACCCGCTCAGAAAAGCACACGTCAGACCAGCACGCAGATAAAATGTTTAACCGGCAAGGCTTTAAAACGCATGCAAATAATAAACTTTTGTGATTGTGAATAACTGCAGTGTTCCGTGAGTATAACTCTATCGCTGTGTTAACGTGATGTGAATGTATGTCGCTTTGTACTACACAGTAGGCTATGTTGAAACGGAGGCGCAGAAAGCACTATAGCATGGTACAACGATATTTCTTCAAAAGCAGATCGTGGAGACCTTTTAATCGTCCATGATCAAAATCGCACACACCTACAAGAATGTTCATTTCGGATACAGCAAGTTTCACAGCTCAAATGTCCAAACCCGGCCCAGTAACAAGCAAGGGGAAGTACTGCAATGGAAAACACTCGGAAACTGATTGTAAAATAATATTCTAAAACAAATATACTAGGACTAAGGGGGGCATGTTATAATTTTCACAAAATTGATTTCAAATTTAATTCAAGCACTTTCAAGGACCAATATTTGTTTTCAAGTACTTTCCAGGCCTTGAATTCATGTGTCTGAAATCCAAGTACTTTTAAGGCGCGTGGGAACCCTGTTCACTAATTAATTAATATTTTGACAAATTGATATAATATAAATACAATATAAACCGCTTACCTGACGTGAGCGAGGAGTTGGGCAGTTGAAGCCGGAATGCCATGTCATAGCCACGCGAGTTCCAGCAGTCTCATCATTGGTTAGAATTAATCACGTGCTGAATTACTTTTAATTTAAAGTTATTATTATTATTATTAATAATAATAATTTCGATGAATACACCAATTATAAATACCAAAAATGATAATTAATGAATAAACGAATGACTCAGTGACAAGTTCTTGCTTTATTGTGACAAATAAGTGCATTTTATTTAACTCTCAGGACACTTTTAGCTTGTCAAAATGGACCGAACACATTGTATTTTTTAATGAAATGAATATACTATTTTGCTTTCTAATAATATTGTTTGCTTTAATATGTTGTATTTTGAGGCGAGTAATAAACAATATTCACTCCTAAATTACATAGCTAACCATTTATTTCCATTTAAAATAATGAATATATATATGGGATGGGGGGATGGGGGGATGGGGGGGGCATATTTTATACTATTTTATACTATTTTTCAGTAATTGCATTATTGAATTTAAAGGGATAGTTCACCCAAAAATGAAAATTTGATGTTTATCTGCTTACCCCCAGGGCATCCAAGATGTAGGTGACTTTGTTTCTTCAGTAGAACACAAATGATGATTTTTAACTCCAACCGTTGCCGTCTGTCAGTCGTATAATGCATAGCAATGGGAGCTCTATCTAAAGAGTAAAAAAAAAAACATGCACAGACAAAAACATGCACAAAAAAAAACATGCACAGACAAATCCAAAATTAAACCCTGCGGCTTGTGACGACACATTGATGTCCTAAGACACAAAACGATTGGTTTGTGCGAGAAACCGAACAGTATTTATATCATTTTTTACCTCTAATACACCACTATGTCCAACTGCCTTGAGCATCCGGTGTGTGAGGTCTGAATGCACTCTGACGCCGGAAGTGATCTCTCGCACTCATTGACCATACGCGCGAGAGATCACTTCCGTCATCAGAGCGCGTTTTCAGACCTCACACACCGGATGCTCAAGGCAGTTGGACATAGTGGTGTATTAGAGGTAAAAAATGATATAAATACTGTTCGGTTTCTCGCACAAACCGATCGTTTTGTGTCTTAGGACATCAATGTGTCGTCACAAGCCGCAGGGTTTAATTTGGATTTGTCTGTGCATGTTTTTTTGACTCCTATAGATGGAGTTTCCATTGACATGCATTATACGACTGACAGATCGCAATGGTTGGAGTTAAAAATCATCATTTGTGTTCTACTGAAGAAACAAAGTCACCTACATCTTGGATGCCCAGGGGGTAAGCAGATAAACATCAAATTTTCATTTTTGGGTGAATGGCAAGACACTGTATGCCGAGACCGATCCTAACCCTGCTGAGCAATGAACTTGCAAGCATTTCCAGCTCCCCATTGAGAGTCTCCACATTATCCTGTCCTCTTGTTCAGTTGTCTTACATGGACAACCAGCCTTTTGGGGGGACTTGAATGAATTAGTGTCATTGTAAAGGTGCAGTTATTTTAGAAATCACAGATTTGGAACGAACAACTTCTCTTGCAATGGCTGAAATGGTCATCCCTTTGGACAACCTGCTGTCACAAGGTTTCAGTCACCTTAGAGCAGCTCGCTATCTTGCAAAATCAGTGAAAATTGAACAGATGTCCTAACAGGAATGTTGCCAGATACCAGGGGCCAGATTAGCAGATTATCTGAAAGTGTTCTCTAATTTTGATCTTTTTCAAATGTTTCATTTGAGTTTTTTATATTGAGCTTCAGAATAGATCTAACTTATGAAATATGTTTAAAAAATGGCCCCTTTACTCCTGTTAGGATAACTTCAAGTAGGACTAAGCAGTGACCTTAAAATTTAGGAAATTGTAGGTTGTTCTCTAATTTTGATCTCCACTGTACTTACTTTTATGAGCTTTACATTTGGTTATATAGTGAGACAATTTCAAAGACTGATTTTGTCTAAATTTTGTTGATTTGAAGTGTCAGTTTATGCATTAATGCATTGTAACCCACAATCTAATGTAAGCAACAAAATTCAAATGTAAAATAATATAAAATATTTAAAATAAATATTTTATGGTTACCTTTTGACATTTTCAAATTATAAGGGTCTTTTAAAAAAAAAAAAAAAAAAAAAAAAATTAAGCCATTTAAGCCAGAATGACTACTGCTATCACCTGTAATTCAAGTTTATTATCAGAGTCCAAATTTAGCCTTCCTTTACATTGAAAAACTGAATGCACTCTAAAAAAAATAATGCGTTGGCTCAAAATAAATAAATGATTAAAATTAAATAAATAAATAATTTAATGGTTTACATCAATCTTTTTGAGTTATAACAACTTTTTTTGGTCATCCAACAAACTACACTAAGTTAGAGGAACTAAATAATTTGTAGCATAATTTTTTAAGTTGATTACTCAAAAAAATTGCTCCAACTACTTGGAACTAATTAATCTTTACCATAACCCCCCCCCCCCCCCCCCCTTCAAAAAAATAAATAAATGAATGAAAAATGCTGTGATTTAGCCGATGTTAGGGTCAAATGGACAAATTCAACCGTAGGGTTTAAAAATGTAATTTTAAAAATTTAAACCAACAACAACTAAAACAACCCAGCATTTTTTAGAGTGATGTATGTACTCTTCAGCAATGGTAATTACAAAATCTTCAACACTACAGAAAATTTTAAGTGTCAAACTTATCAGCATTAAACAGACTTTCCCTTCAATAAAATAAGTAATTCAATAAATAAATGAAATTATTTTCAACATTTATTCTCCTTATCCACTCCTAAGCACAGCATGCTGGGAACTGGAAATCCACTGCCAAATTCCCAATGTTATCAAAACAATTTCTTTTATTGCTTAAAAAAAATCAATTACAGCAAAAATTTGAGTTTTAATTACACACATCAAGTTAATGTAATGATCAATATTATTATGTCAACAGAACCTAAAATATTGTTTGCAACATAAAAGTTTTAATCAAATCAATAAATTAAAATTTTTAATTTGCAACCATGCTTTTACTTAAGTTGTGGTAACAGTACCCTGAATTACTTATCTAAATATCAGACATATCAGGCAGAAAATGAGCTAACTCACCCTAAAACTGTTTGTTGCATATAAGCCATATCTGGGCCACAAGCAACAAGCAAAAACTCAACCTAAACCGGCTTGTTGCACACGGGCCACATCTGGCCCACATGCAGCAGACCAAAACTCAAACTAAAACCGGCTTGTTGCACACGGGCCACATCTGGCCCACATGCAGCAGACCAAAACTCAAACTAAAACCGGCTTGTTGCACACGGGCCACATCTGGCCCACATGCAGCAGACCAAAACTCAAACTAAAACCGGCTTGTTGCACACGGGCCACATCTGGCCCACATGCAGCAAGCCATTACTCAAACTAAAACCAGCTTGTTGCACACGGGCCACATCTGGCCCACATGCAGCAAGCCACTACTCAAACTAAAACCGGCTTGTTGCACACGGGCCAGATACGACCCATATGGCCTTTGCCGCTGCCAGAACTGAGCCATATGTGCCATAGTTGGCCCAGATGTGTATGCTATCTGGGTGCTTTGCCTCGGTATGGTATGTGTCAAGCCGTTGGCCATTCGTTAGTCTGGCTGTTTGATGAGAAAGAGATTAAATGTAGTTGCAATAAACACATTAAGAATCCATCGCAGTGGAGGACTGTTATTCTGCTGTGGAAGAACTGATGAGGCACAGTTTAATGTCTGGTTGACCAATCAGCGGAAAGGGGTGTTTCATTCCTGCCCACATGTAGAGATCAAATATTCAAGTTGTTTATTCATTTTCTATCCCTGAACGAAAAACGAAAAATCAAGCCGAATTCTTGTTTTTCGTTTTGTTTTAAAAAAATGAAAAAATGAAAAAGGTGCCGTTTTTTCATTTTCCGATTTCTACATTAAATCAAAAAACAAATGACCAAAAGATACACGGACCTTTCTGCCAATCTCATGTTAATCTTGAGTACATATAGAGTAATATTGCATCTCCAAAAAGTCTCTAGTTTTATCATATTTATAAAGGATAGATACGCTGTACCGAGTCTTTCTGAAAAAAGCCGAGCTCCTGGAGGCGTGCCTGCTGTCAGTGCCGTGGGCAGAGCTAAAGAGTCACGAGCGTGCAGCTTTTGCGTAGAGATCATCTGCAAACTGTGACATCATTATAAATAAAAAGGGAACAAAAACATTCGTGTTGTTTACATTTTATGCACTTGCGTGCCGATTGCCAACAAAACACAGACATCTGATGCAGCTTTACTCACCACCCGCGATCTGCAAATCCAGTGCCGAACTGGGACTTGTTTACAAAGCATCACCGAAATCCCGGGAACAAACAAACATACGTGCACAACTCCGTTGCTGCCCTGGAAAAACAAACTTCATCCACTGTTCCCTTAATGCTGGGTTCTTTGGGAAGCTGAAAAAGGTAATCTTTCCCTCACAACCAAAAACACGCTGCGTCTCATTTTGGAGGCTGCGTCCTCCGGAGGTCGCATTTAAAGGGTGCATACGTCATCAAGGATGTCATATTTAAGAAAAGTAACCATAATGTTATGGATTATTATGTGTGCTTTTCAAGCCATCTCAAGGTATTTATTGACAAGAAAGTATACGAATAATGCAGTGCTAATTGACCTTTTTAATGTTTTTGAAAAAAGTCTCTATGCTTGCCAAGGCTGCATTTATTTAATAAAAAAATACAGTAAAAACAGTAATATTGCGAAATATTATTACAAATTAAAATAAATGTTTTCTATGTGAATATACTTTAAAATGTAATTTATATCCTGTGATCAAAGCTGAATTTTCAGCAGTCTTCAGTGTCACATGATCCTTTAGAAATCATTCTAATGATTTGCTGCTCAAGAAACATTTATGATTATTATCTGTGTTGAAAACAGTTGCTTAAAATTATTGTGGTTACCATCATACATTTAATTTTTTGTTTGTACATTTAATTCTTGAATGAATAGAAAGTTCAATCAACATCATTTATTTGCATTATTGTCACTGTCACTTTGATAAATTTAATGCATCCTTGATGAATAAAAGTATTAATTTCTCTCTTTTTAATCTTACCACAAATGTTTGAATTGTATCACGGTTTCCACAAAAATATAAAGCAGCACAACTGTTTTCAACATTTATAATAATCAGAAATGTTTCTTGAGCAGCAAATCGTCATATTAGAATGATTTCTGAAGGATCATGTGACACCGAAGACTGGAATAATAATGCTGAAAATTCAGCTTTGTAAATTTTACAATATATTCACATAGTAAACAGCTATTTTAAATTGTTATACTATTTCACAATATTACTGTTTTTATTGCATTTTTTGATTAAATAAATCCAGCCTTGGTGAGCAGAAGAGACATATTTCAATTGTACAATTGTAATGTTTCCAAACTTTTGATAGGTACTGTATGTTCTGCCTTATTCTGTGATCTTTTTTTACATTGTATAAAATTAATAAGGACTTAGTGCACAAGTGTTTGTAGTACATAAACCAATCATAAAATTGTCATAAAATATAGGGACAAATATTAGATATTGTTTATTGTTCAGCAGTGTATTTGATTTCTTATTAAAAGCTAATTGATTTCAAATTAAAAGCAAGAGATGAGATAAAAAAATAAATAAAATAGATCAATTATTCAATGGTCACATA
Source organism: Mylopharyngodon piceus (assembly GCA_039654765.1). Classification (NCBI taxonomy): domain Eukaryota; kingdom Metazoa; phylum Chordata; class Actinopteri; order Cypriniformes; family Xenocyprididae; genus Mylopharyngodon; species Mylopharyngodon piceus. The sequence continues at coordinate 27,171,659 of CM077455.1, read as the reverse complement.
AAAACTGGGGTTACCATACTTAGCCTTCACATGTCACTTTCACCTCCTCTCCATCTCTTGCTTGTAGCAGACTGACAGTTGGAGGGGAGTGGCTGAGGATATGCTACCTAAGCCATCAAACTGACGTCATCAGAAAGGGAACACCATTCCAGAGCAGAAGCAAATTTTCAGATTTTGATTAAAGATTACCACAACAAACATTTTCTTTTTTCTTCTTCTTAACTTGCACGGGTTAATTGTTCACCACAAGACTGTAATGTGCACTAACAAAGTAAATGGTGTCATTTTTGATTTCATGATGACTTTAAAGGGGTGGTTCATTGCGATTTCACTTTTTTAACTTTAGTTAGTGTGTAATGTTGCTGCTTGAGCATAAACAGTATCTGCAAAGTTACAGCACTGAAAGTTCAATGCAAACGGAGATATTGTCTTTTAATTCATATTGTTACTAAAATTGTAATTTTCCTACACATTTCTGTCCATTATGTTTTATTCTTTTAATATTCTACATAAAATGGGTATGTTTAGGTTTTGGGTTCTTACATTTATCTATAAAATGATAAAAAGGAAATTAAACATGTCTTTATGGCATGAAAGTTTCGTAAACATTTTACGTTTTTTCACTGTAAAAACGTAAAAATGCTACATTTAAATGCTGCCAATCGCCCCCTATACCCTCATTCACTATTCCCTACATTACTCCACTAATATAGTCAAGTTGAAGGAGTGAATGAAACGAGTGAGTGAATTCGGACACTGAGTGCGCCGGAAGGGCTGTCGATTTCGCATAGTTTGTGCATGCTGTTTAATCATTTGAAATGTAGCAAACTGGCAGCTCCAGTAGTAATGAATATTTATGTTAAACTCTGCCATGAAAACTAGCATGTACAAACCTTAATTAAACGATTTAATGATCAATTAAAAAGGAAATTATACCTGTATGATATTATACTGGACCAGCGCGGTTTGGAAAATGAATGGATGATTAATTCAGCTGCGGGCGCCATCTCCTGGCGAGACGCGTGAATTCATTCAGCGCACGACTCTCACAGTGCATTATGGGTATTCTCTAGCCGTTGAGCATGCATCGGTTGTACACTCGTTATTGCAGTGCATTGTGGGATTGAATGAGTGCACTCAACATCGTCCACTATGGTTTCGGACACCACTACAAATGGCTGTTTCCTCAAATAGTGCCCTATTTAAGGGTATAGGGGGCGATTTCGGACACAGCCTAGGTGTTTCTGGCAGATTTGAAAGTTCGTCGTCAGAGGGAAACAGTTCAATTTCTTGGAAGTAAGTCATGATGCAGGTTTGGGCGGGCCAAATGCCGAAAAGAACAATGGGAAGAGGTAAGATGCTGGTTTTTATACCTTGGTATTAATTGGAAGATTAGATGGGCGTACTCCTCCCGAAATTATGTTTAATAACTTCACATATTGACAGCATTGTGTTATTCAACAGTTTGACGGCACAAGTGTGTGAATAAACAAGACACAACAAAGGAGTGTCTTTAAAAACCCTCTTTTGTGTGGAACTACTTCCTTCCGCCACAGTTTCAAATCTCAAGTTTTACAGGTGAGCCTCCGTTCCTAATTCTAAAATGTCACTTTAGAACTAGCAACAAAGAAACGCTGAGTTGCTTAGTTGAAGCTTATTGTATTACGTAGAGAAGAGTATTATGAAAGAGAGAGAGAGAGAGAGAGAGAGAGAGAGAGAGAGCGCGCGCTTGACTAAGCGAGCATTACTTTATCTAGCTGATATTCTTTAGGTCAATCTTATATTCGTAATTACAAAATCAGTTTGAATGTATGCTGAGGAAACCTTTGTCTCTGTCCTTATAACAGTTAAGTGGATTTCCCATGACAGCACTAGTCAATGCATTTGTTAGTTGTCTTATAAGGTGTTGTTTAAAGGGAAAACAACATCCTTGTTTACAACCTTGTTTCAGTCAATTTCAATTAGGCCTGGGCGATAAAACGGTATCGATATTTATCGACGGTACGTCTTATTCGATAACGATAGAAAAAATGTTCGATATAACTCTCGATTTAGTTTCACTTAAATGCATTAAAATGTAAACACACATGAAGTTCGGTTGCATGAACAACTCTCAAGCTCGCTCCGTCCCTGGATCACAAACAGACGCGCTACGAGTGACACAAAGAAGTTGCTGTGGAGTTCAGATGCGCAATCGTCACGTGAGATCAGAACACACAAACACATGAAAATGAGTGCTGTACCTGCCGGTGACGAGGAGATTGTGAATAAAAAAGTGCATATCAGCTCGTCAGTGTGGCAGTTTCATGGTTTCCTTACATCTTACAGTTGATCTACTTCAAAGTTCGTCTTGAGAGAGCAGTTGTCATGTTGGTATTAACAGCTGCACAAACAGTGTTTTCAACCACACAGTATCTTTATTTCTGTGTTACAAATATTAAAATTTTCACAGAAGTACTGAGATAAAAGTTTATAGTTCAGATAAAAACACTAATGTCTATGTTTTCGATCAAAATAGAGCAAATCAGCTTTTGAAAGAAACTTGAACGCGCTGAAAATGACGCATTAATCGATTACATTGTTTCACCACCAGGTGGCGATAAGTGACTGTTAAAAAATGTATTTGACGTTGAATCTTCTTTCAACAGATTCTTTCAAATACACCGATTCATCCAGTAATGAAACAAGAGTATTAATGGGCGTGTCATTGAATCATACATCCAAACAGATTTTTTTTTTTTTAAATAATTAATTCAAATATATTTATAATTTTTTTTAAAAAAAAAAAAGACTGCAGCAATTAATATTTTGTCAGAACCTCTAGTAAATTACGTTATTTCGTTTAGTTGACATTCAGAATTGTGATCTCGGTTTGAAACAAACAAACAAAAAAATTCTCAATTTATCCAGAATTGTGCAGCTCTAAGTTTCTTTAACACTTATTTATTTAATCTTCATATAAAATATAAGAAAGATTTGTTTACATTTTATTTAGCTTTGTTTTAAAAATTATTTGTTGTTTGCCTTAATTAAAAATGCATTGGTTAAATTCAAACATTTTTTTCTACTAAAATTTTTTCAATAATTATCGATACCGATCAATATGAAACATTATATCGTGATAATTTTTTTAGCTGTATCGCCCAGCCCTAATTTCAATATAAAAGTCTTTGCTACTGACTCGCTTATATCTTGCCTTGCATCTAATGGTGCAATAATGTAACTTTCACTGAAGTTGAAATCACAGTCACTAACAGACCCTTTCTCTATACCAAATATGGTATGTTACTGCATGTTATTTATATAAAATATTATTTATTGAAACATAATATTTAAATAAACAATATTAATAAAGTATAATAACTGCACATTTTAAATCATTAGTTAAGCATTAGTAAATAGTTATATAGTCATCATTTATAAAGCATTAATAGACATTAGTAAGCAGTTTATAAATACAGCTATAAATGCTTTGTTCTTGATTTATAAGCATATCTATAATGTGTTTAATAATTGTATTTTCATACTTTATTAATGATCAGTTTATCATTTCTAAATTGTTACATTACTTTCAAACCAGTTGTTTAGGAGTTGTCAGTTGTTCATAAGATCATTTAGAAAGTGTAAGTAAATTATTAATAAACTATTTAAATGAACATTTATTCATCTTATTATTTAGACATATAGTAGTTACTCAGTGTGTTAATAAATGCTTTATTAACACGTATTCCTACTGCATTCCATGAGTAATTCAGGTATAGTTATAAAACATTTAGTAGTTGTCAGTTAACTATTTTTGTGAGCTCATCTAAAGTGAAGACTATTTATGCCTCGTAAAGCTTTTACAAATGAGATTTAAAGGCTCAGTTATCTTATAATCAAAAAAAGGAAACACAACAAAGAGTGATACAGAACATAGGAATATTTATTTCAAGATGCACAAAAAAGGAAATTGTACAACTGTACACTTGATATAACATGAAAAATAAACCTCTGCAATGTCATAGAAAATAAAAATTCCTGTACACCTCCAGAAAACATAACCCTGCAGTAAAGTGTTTACAATCTGATATAAAAATAAATTTCTTTAAAGTGTAAACATTGCTAAATAAAAATTTACCAGTGCCGACACTGGATTACAGGAGTGCTAAAATACAACAAATAAAATTGGACTGAGAGTTTGCTTTTTGAGCACCTTGCAGTGATTGAGTGGAATGAATGGTAAAGTATAAGCAGTGTGAAACATAAAGCAAGAAAACCCAGCATTCCATTTACCCGGGGTTTACACTGACCCAGGGTTAACTGTTTTAAATGTGAAAATGTCACAGACACGCCAGGCTCTACACTCACCCAATCACAGCGCACTCCCTCTCCTGAGTATTAACCAGCCACACCTGACACTCATCAGCACTCATCACCACAGCAGCATAAAACACACTCCTCAACACTCACTCTCTGTCCGGTCTCGTTAACGCATACCTACATGCTATGCTTATCTCCAGGACTTCTTCATCCAACGACTTACCTGTCTCCCGTGTTCTCCGTGATTCCTCGTGTCTCCTCGTCTCCAGTGAGTTCAGTGTGTTTCGTCTGCTTCACGTCCATCTGCATCCACGCTTCCTGCAACAACAAAGTCAAGTATCAGATCCAGCACTACGACCCGTCAACATATCTGTCTGCTTCCACTCACCTGCATTCAACCTGCACGCTCTGTTGATCCAAATAAACTCTGTTTGCACTTACCTGTGTCTCCGCTCCCTTCTGTATGTAACAGAAGACCGGACCACAACCGTCACATCAACATGAGCACTCCCGATCCCATTCAAGACCTGGTTGATGCACTTCACCGCACGTTCACCGCGGCATCTCCTTCACCACCTGCCGTCGCCAGTCCCATGGCTAAACCGGCGCCCTTCTCTGGCCTGGCGGAGGACTGCAACGGATTTCTTTTGCAGTGCACGCTGGTTCTGGAGATGCAACCGCACTTATACCCGGATGACAAAGCAAAGGTGGCTTTCATAATCTCTCAACTTAATGGAAAAGCACTGCGATGGGCTGAACCTCTCTGGAATCAGGAAAATCCCGTTGTTCTTTCCCTGTCCAGCTTTATTTCCCACTTCAAAGAAGTTTTTGGAACGCCAGCAGGAGATTCATCAATTGGTGAGAGATTATGCAATTTAAAACAAGGATAACTAACCGTTTCTGATTATGCCCTCCAGTTTCGTACTCTAGCTGCTGCAAGTGGCTGGAATGAGGAAGCCCTGATCACCATGTATCGTCAAGGTCTCGATCCCCGTGTGCGGTTGCATCTCGCTGCATACGAGGATTCCATCGGGCTCGAGAAATTCATCCAGTTATCCATCAGATTCGCCACTCGTATGCAGCTGTGCCTCGAAGAGCACCAGAACCAGCCATTATTTCCACCAAACCTCCGCCAGTCAGAATCCGTCAGCTTCCCAGAACCAGCCAATGACTCCATGCAACTTGAAAACTCACGTCTTTCGTCAACTGAGCGGCAGAGGAGGCTGACCCAGAATCTCTGTCTGTACTGTGGCCGTGCTGGGCATTACATCTCGGAATGCCCCACTCGTCCAGTTCGGCCGATGGTGAGTGTCATTTTGCCCACTTTGAATAAGATGAAGCCACTCACAATTGTTGTAACACTTACTGCTGCTGAATTCTGTCTTCCAGTCAGTGCGCTCCTCGATTCTGGGTCAGCTGGAAACTTCATCTCCGGAGCCCTCTGCCGCCAGCTTAATCTCAAGACAGCCCCCACGCCGAAGATTTACCAGATCCATGCGGTAACTGGAAAACCCTTGCGGAAAGTAGGTTACAGTGTGGGACCTCTTCTTCTCCAAGTCGGGGTTCTCCATAAGGAGAAGATCCAACTGCTGGTTCTGGAGAACTCAACCGCTGACGTGATTCTAGGGCGCCCATGGCTGGAGCAGCACAACCCCACCATCTCCTGGAGGACAGGAGAGATCCTGAAGTGGGGTAACCAATGTTTCCAAGACTGTTTTCCTGAGTTTCCAGTTTCTAGTTCTCCAAGTTCCAAAGTCACCATCGACCTCATCCCAGGTGAGCCAGTGCCCAGAGGGAAAATCTATTCCCTATCCGTTCCGGAGGAGAAAGCCATGGAGGAATATATCGACGAGGCTCTGAAGCAAGGTTACATCCGACCGTCCACTTCCCCTGCTGCTTCCAGCTTTTTCTTCGTGGCTAAGAAGGACGGAGGCTTGCGGTCCTGCATCGATTACAGAGCACTCAACCAAATTACCATCAAGTTCCGTTATCCCCTTCCTTTCGTCCCATCAGCCCTGGAACACCTTCGCGGCGCCACTGTGTTCACCAAGTTGGACCTCCGCAGCGCATACAACCTCATCAGAATACGTGAGGGGGACGAGTGGAAGACCGCTTTTGTGACACCTACTGGCCATTATGAGTATCTCGTCATGCCGTATGGACTGGTCAACGCTCCCTCCGTATTCCAAGACTTCATGCATGAGGTGCTCCGGGAGTTCCTGCACAGATCCGTCCTGGTCTACATTGACGATATATTGATCTACTCCCGGAGCATGGCCGAACATCGCCAACACGTTGCGGAGGTCCTCCAACGCCTGAGGGACTACCATCTCTTTCTGAAAGCCGAGAAATGCACTTTCCATCAGCCCTCAGTGCAGTTTCTCGGATATAACATCGATCGCAGTGGCGTCCGCATGGACGAGAGGAAGGTCACTGCCGTAAAAGACTGGCCCATTCCCACCTCCGTGAAAGAACTACAAAGATTCCTGGGATTTGCAAACTTTTATCGACGTTTCATCCAGAATTACAGTTCCATTACCAGTCCACTTACCAACCTCCTCCGTAATAAGCCCAAGTCTCTGTCCTGGACTCCTACCGCCACCCACGCGTTTGAAGCCCTCAAGATGGCGTTCACAACCGCTCCCCTCCTGGCTCACCCCGACCCAGATCTCCCCTTTGTCGTTGAGGTCGACGCCTCCACCACCAGAGTGGGAGCGGTATTGTCACAGCAGCAGGGGAATCCCAAGAAACTCCATCCATGTGCTTTCTTCTCCCGGAAACTCAACCCGGCGGAGGTAAATTACGACATCGGCAACCGAGAACTTCTCGCCATCAAGCTCGCCTTGGAGGAGTGGAGGCATTGGCTTGAGGGAGCAAAACATCCTTTCGTGGTCCTAACCGATCACAAGAACCTGGGGTATTTACGGGATGCCAAGAGATTGAATCCCCGCCAAGCTAGATGGGCTCTATTTTTCACTCGATTCAATTTCACCATCTCCTATCGTCCTGGGTCAAAGAATGTAAAAGCTGATGCCCTGTCCCGCCTTTACAGTCTTGAAGAGAGCAACGACGATCCAGAGCCCATCATCCCCGAAAAACTCTTCGTGAATCCCATTTCCTGGTCAGAAGAGACGCTCCCCGAGTCCAATGCCTCCACCAACACCCCGCCGGGTTGCCCCACCGGATTGAAGTATGTCCCACGAGCACGACGCACCCCCCTCATCCACTCCTCGCATACTTCACTGGGCACTGGCCACCCAGGGGTCAACGAGACCCTCTCGCTGTTGAAACAGCGCTTCTGGTGGCCCAACATGACATCCGACGTCAGGAGGTACGTACAGGGGTGCAGGGAATGTGCCATCTCCAAAAGTCCACGCCATCTTCCCTCCGGAAAGCTCCAACCTCTGCCCGTTCCCACTCGCCCGTGGTCACACCTAGGAGTGGACTTTATCACCGACCTCCCAGTCTCCGAAGGATGCACCTGTGTCCTAGTTGTGGTAGATCGTTTCTCCAAGTCTTGTCGACTACTTCCCCTGCCTGGACTACCTACAGCTATGGAAACCGCCGAGTTGCTATTCAACCATGTGTTTCGATACTATGGATTACCTGAAGATATCATATCTGATCGTGGATCACAATTCACCTCCCGAGTCTGGAAGGCGTTCTTCAAGCTCCTAGGTGTGGCCATCAGTCTCTCCTCCGGCTACCATCCACAGACGAACGGGCAGATTCAGGAGATCGGCCGTTTCCTACGTACCTTCTGTCACGGCCACCAGGACTCCTGGAACCAGTTCCTGGGCTGGGCCGAGTACGCCCAGAACTCTCTCCGTCAGCCTACCACTGGTCTTACACCTTTCCAATGCGTGCTCGGCTATCAGCCCCCACTGTTCCCCTGGGACGGGGAACCATCAGATGTCCCGGCGGTGGATTACTGGTTCCGGGAGAGCGAGAGGGTTTGGGACTCAGCTCATCTGCAACTCCAACGAGCCCTACGCAGGCGCAGGTTGACAGCCGACCTTCGACGTTCCCACGCACCCAATTACCAACCAGGACAGAAGGTTTGGCTGTTGACCCGGGACATCAAGATGCACCTGCCCTGTAGGAAACTGAGTCCTAGATTCGTTGGCCCCTTCACCATCATCCGGCAACTCAACCCTGTCACCTATCACCTGCAACTCCCTCCTGAGTATCGCATTCACCCAGTATTCCACGTGTCACTCCTAAAACCTCACCATCCCTCTGTTCTTCCCTCCACAGAGCCTGGCGACTCCGAAGATCCCCCTCCTCCACTCATCGTAGACGATGGAGTGGCCTACCAAGTAAAAGACATCTTGGACTCCCGGCGTCGTGGTGGCTTCCTGGAATACTTGGTGGACTGGGAAGGATACGGCCCCGAAGAACGATCATGGGTTCCCAGAAACGATATTCTCGATCCTAGTCTTCTTGATGACTTCCATGCCAGACATCCCAACAGACCAGCTCCTCGTGGCAGAGGTCGACCACCACGACGTCGGGGTCTGCGGTCCTCAGGAGCAGACCGTGGAGGGGGGGGTAATGTCACAGACACGCCAGGCTCTACACTCACCCAATCACAGCGCACTCCCTCTCCTGAGTATTAACCAGCCACACCTGACACTCATCAGCACTCATCACCACAGCAGCATAAAACACACTCCTCAACACTCACTCTCTGTCCGGTCTCGTTAACGCATACCTACATGCTATGCTTATCTCCAGGACTCCTTCATCCAACGACTTACCTGTCTCCCGTGTTCTCCGTGATTCCTCGTGTCTCCTCGTCTCCAGTGAGTTCAGTGTGTTTCGTCTGCTTCACGTCCATCTGCATCCACGCTTCCTGCAACAACAAAGTATCAGATCCAGCACCACGACCCGTCAACATATCTGTCTGCTTCCACTCACCTGCATTCAACCTGCACGCTCTGTTGATCCAAATAAACTCTGTTTGCACTTACCTGTGTCTCCGCTCCCTTCTGTATGTAACAGAAAAGCCCTAATTTGTGTTTTTTTTGTTTTTTGTTTTTTTTTAAGTATATTCATTTTGTTGCTTATTTTTTTATTTATATTCACTTGCTTTCTTATTTTGTTGTTTTTTGTTCATTTTGTTGCTTGTTTAGTTAATGTTTTATCGTTATATGATATTGCGTTATATGATATTGAGGTTTATTTTTTATGTTATATCAAGTGTACAGTTGTACAGTTTCATTTTTTGCATCTTGAAATAAATATTTCTATGTTCTGTATCACTCTGTGTTGTTTGTTTCCTTTTTCTGTTTAGAAGATAACTGAGCCTTTTAATTGTAAAAAGTTAACTGACAACTATACCTCAGATCAATTGAGGTATAGTTGTCAGTTAATACATTAGGAATACGTGTTAATAAAGCATTTATTAACACACTGAGTAATTATTACTATATGTCTAAATAATAAGATGTATAAATGTACATTTAAATAGTTTATTAATCATTTACTTACACTTTCTAAATGATCTTATGAACCACTGACAACTCCTAAACAACTGGTTTGAAAGTAATGTAACACTTAATTTAGAAATTATAAATTGATCATTAATAAAGTATAAAGATAAAAGAATAAAGCATTTACAGCTGTATTTATAAACTGCTTACTAATATCTATTAATGTAGGGACAATGCTTTATAAATCATGAATTAACTATTTACTAATGCTTAACTAAGGATTCATAGCGTGTTATTATAAAGTGTTACCCAGAAGTTTGTGCTTGTGTGTTTGTGTGTGTTTGACCTTAAATAGACCTTTTGTTCAGATGAGTGAGATAACATTAAGGGAAAATGTGCAGCCAGCTAACTCAGATATCACCAGTGCCTGAAGTCAAAAAGGCATAAGGTCTGAGTGCTCTCAGGTGGGCAGAACACTATCACTATCTGTAGAGATAAGACTGTGCAATAAGGAGATGACTGCCTCTGAGCACAGACACAGAGAAACTAATTTAATCTGCATGTGAACAAAAGTACCAAAGAAACCTTTAACCTCATTCACACGCAAGTATAAATATGGTCCTGAGTGAAAACAGGATGGGGACAGTGATTCAAAGGAACTGGTATGGAGAGAGACAGAGAAAAACAGAAGATGATGCTGGAAAAGTTAAAGACGGCGGCTTCTATGAAGGCATGTTACCAGGGCTTTGATCCTGTAGCTTATCTGCACTATAACTACACTCCACCCCGAGCAGACTTTGAACGGAAAAGTAGCATTGTGCCATGGAAACTCAGCTGTCTGCACAGAGCCTTTACTGAAGGTGAGCATAAATGTGTGTAAGCAGGACCGTACGCACCGTTAAGGTCCCTGAGGTTCGGATCTCTGTAATTTTTAAAGGTGCATATAAGAAAGATAACTATCTCATCTGAGCTGCCTCAGTGGTCAATTTCAAAAAGTGTGTTTGACCTGAAGTGGCACTGCGCAGACTGATAGGTGTATGACATCAAAGTTTCGTGAGAGAGATTCGAAAGCATACAGAGCCATCTGCTCTCTAATTGCTCTCGTGGTACTTTGATGTCATACACTGATCAGTCTGCACAGCGCCACTTCAAGTCGAACACACCTAAAATGTTTAAGACGACCAATCAAATCAAAGAAGGTGGGCTTTAAGTTCACCGCAGCTGCTGAGTGTGAATTCCAGTGTGATGTTTCAGTTAACGGTCATAAAATGCGAGATAAGATCTAAGTAGCTAAACAAAACATTTACAGATGACTGACAGAGATGATCGGGGATGCAAACAAATAAACTTGTCTAATTTCACTATTTGGAAATAATTTATGTGATTCAAGTAAAATAATTCATAATTGTCAATGTGACAAGACAAGAAACATTAACAGCCGTTGTAGCAACTCATAACGTAATAACTGCACATTAATGTAATAACTGCACAATGTAATAAGTACTACATTATTAATGTAATAAAATGTTCATATTGTAATAATTCTCAAAACGTAATAAAACCTTGAGCTCATAATGTAATAATAATTTTTACATTATGAGAAATGTATTACATTATAAACTCTCCAAAAATATTTCATATTGTCATAATCTTAATAGTTTTTTTTTTTTTTTTTAAAAACATAAAAACATTGGTATTCCCTTAAAAATAATTTAATAATTATAATAATTATTATTATTATTATTATTGATGTTGCTATCATTATTATATACTTCTTATATATATTCATAAGCAGATCCTGGCCATAAATTTAGGTAGGGCAGATTCTGGGTCTATGATAACCATTTTGTAAGCTTTATATTCTAATCACTAAACACATCAGGCACACTTTTGGCATAATTCTAATGTCCTTGCGTTATTCAGCCTGAGAGTAGCTCTCTAGTGATGATTGACAGACTTTAGTACACACGACAAAGGCATAGAATGCCATCTTAGAATTGCTTTAATGTAGTATTGCTTCCGAATGTTGTTTTAGAATATTGCAAGTTATGTAGGAATTCCAGTGAGGAAAAAAGTCATGTCTATTATCAGAACAAACATGAAATAAACACAACAGAACTACTGTATATATAAACTATTCACATGAGCACATTTAAATGAAAGGGTTTATACTCTCATTAATTTGATACGCAACTCCACATAGGAAGAACAGACATGCCAACTAGTTACTGACCTGATGCGGACACATATCTGAAGTGGACTGATATCATCTTTGTCTGGAGCGAGGTTTACATAAGGTGTGTTTATCTAACGTGAAAATAAGCGGGGCAGCCAGAAATATATATATATATATATATATATATATATATATATATATATATATTTAATATATACAGTCAAACCAAATATTATTCAGACATTTTTGATATTTTTGATATATTTTTACTAGTGGGTGCAGGACACTATAGTTCATTTATTTAAGTGAGGATAGCAAAATAAAGTAAACTGTGACATTTTATAAACAAAAATTCTTCATACAGTGGACTACCAGTAAAATTGATAAAAATTTGGAACCAAAAATTATTCAGACACTTTGACCTGACCATGTTCTGCTTAAGTGTTATCTGACATAATTAAGATAATTTTTTTTCTGACAGTTTAACTCTGAGATCTTGTCATATTGTATTACCATTTTTTAAACTATAGTGAATAAACTGTATTAATGAATGAAATGTTAAAGGTGTCTGAATAAATTTTGGTTTGACTGTATATATAATCTATGAGAGAGTATTTAAATGAATCATGCAAGGTGATTTACTAAAGTTTGCGGTAGTGAATTTACTGGTATTTGCACTATTATTTACTGGCCAAAAAAGCATTGCGTGGCTCTTGGTAGACTGCGTTGGTCATTATGGAAACGATCCGACTGCGTCTGTTGTCTTTAATTTATGCGTCGTCAGTAGATCACCCGCAGATGATGTTCAAATGATGTGCCCCATGCTCCATTTATTGAGCCTTCCGTATGATCTATCCTGAACACAGATTTGCGGTAATACTGGACTCCACTTTAATCTACTAGAAATAATAATTTAAGAATAATACAGAATGAATCAAAAAGAACATTTTATTTTATTTCCTGTCTTAGCAGGAAACTCAAGCCTTACAACTGTCTCACATGCCTGGGCATAAGCATGCTGAGAGTGCGTTCGTGGGTGGCTCATGTTCTCACATGAGAGCCTGACCACGTCGGCACGCTGGTCGCGTCTCGCCTTTCTCGTAAGGGCTCGTGCTTCTCGGCGTGTCGTGTGCCGTCGAGCTCTCGGCTGACAGCGTGGGTTGTCATGGCAACCCTGCGCATCATTCGATGCTCTAGATGTGCTCTCGGTCGAGTACCTCAAATGAGGTGGAGTCCCCTGACCTATAACCCGATCTAGTTCCTCCTCCCAGGGGAATAGCCAGGGTGGGATGGGATTGCTGGTCCTTCTCATGGGGGACCTAGCATTTCGTTCGGGGTTCCAGCAGAGGATTAGATGTCAATTGCTGCATTGGCGAGAGAGCTGGTATGCTCTGGAGATGACTGATGATGGCAAGTTTCCCGCTTTGGAGGTGTGTGCTCATGCTGGATTGGATTCAGAGTTGCAGCCGTGCTCGCCCAGGCTGCTGCGTGCTCGGACCCGCTCTGAGTCATCGCAGCTGGTTGATTGGTTTCTGGGGGCGCAGTGTGATGAGTAAATCTCCTTTCCCCGCCCTGTGCCTTTTTCGCAGCTCTGATCGGGAGATGCCCAATCAGAGCTGTGCTTTCCTTCCTCCAGGAAGTGTTGGAGCAAAGGCTGTCTCCCTCCACCCTAAAAAGATATGTTGCTGCGATTGCCGCGCATCACGATCCTGTAGATGGTATATCTCTGGGAAAGCACAACATGATCATCAAGTTCCTGAGGGGCGTGAGGAGACTAAATCCTCCTCACCCTAACCCTGTACCCTCTTGGATTCTTCTCTGGTGCTTACTGCATTTCAGAGAGCCCCCTTTGAACTGCTGCAGTCTGTGGAGCTGAAAATTCTGTCAATAAAGACAATAAAGTGCTCTTAACTGTGCTGGCTTCTATCACGATGAACACCATGACGACATGCAATAATTTTTGGTCAATGAATCATGCCTAGAATTGTGCCCAATATGTGCCCAAGGTTGTTTGATACTGTAAAGCTGCTTGGTTTTAAGCAATCTATTGAATAAAGTGCTATATAAATGAACGTGACGTGACTGGAGTGCAAATTTGCAGAGCTCGTGCTAACATACCAATGTTGTTATGATCAGACGCTTTCCTTATGCTTTCTATATTTACATATTCATCTAAACATCGACAGCAAAACGCGCATCCTCGACATGTGATTTGCCATAATAATGTGCGTTCTAAACGCACGCTTTGGGATCATGGGAAATGTGCGGCAGAAATGCGTGTTTTTTTTTTTTGTACCAAAACGCGCGTCCTCGACGTGTGATTTGCTATAAAACGCGCGTCCTCGACATGCGCTTTGGAGTCACCGAAAACGCACGTTTTTGACGTGCGTTTATCGTAACAGAAATGGGCGTCGAATATGTGCATTTTGAGTCGGACAAAACGCTTGTTATGAACGTGTAAACAGGTAAACCAAACAGGCAGTGCAAACGTGTGTTTGAAGTGTCCAACAGGCGAAAAGAACTTACTCTTTCCTTAAGTGTTCTCAAAATTGCACGTCGAAAGCGTGTGCTCTGTTTTTAGGACTCAAGTCTGTCATGTTTTTGTCCGCTATAGGTTTAGGACTCTTGTATTATCATTAAACCCAACCAAAACAACATGGAACTATCGAGAATAAATTTGGCAGAAGATTATAATTGTTGAGTTATTATTGATTACAAAAATACGTCAATGACGCGTATTTGACGGCGTTAGTGTGCATGAAAAGCGCCGCTGGCGTAAAACGCCGTTTTGGTTGCACAGAGCGCATCATTTACGCCATTTTGCTTATAGTATAATGAGCCACGCCCACTGATTTCCACAGCCAGTAAGTTTGAACGGTTTTCGATGGTAAACTGAGTCAGACTAGACCAATTCAGCACGGATCATTTTAGCCAAAGAAGTGCCTATGAATTGATAGGATATATTTATGTACAATAGCCTATAACTTTTTGGATATTTTCATCTCTACTAACATTAAACATATTAATTAAAGATCGCACCTCTTTATCATAATTTAATATAATTGCTAAGATTTCATGTTCAGCAATTATCCTACCTACTCCACTCTATGTATTCAACTTATTACACAAATACTTTTCACGTTAGTAAATAACTGAACACTAACACACTAAGTAATGTTTCCAGAACGAGAAATCGTCCCTAGTATAACAGCAGCGAGATAGTGTTTAAAAGTTGTGCAACATATCATGTGGTAGCCTAGTTGATAGCCTGCTTGTTAAAGTGCCCGACTCCCAAACCGCACCGATCGCTTGTTCGTGTTCCGCTCTTAGCAGGTATGGTTTGAAAGAGTGTATTTGCTATGTTAAAGAAACAAATAATCTTTTTTTTGTGAGCTGATTTTTACAATTTCCACTTTGTTTTGTTTATCTATTAGTAAAATATTGTATAATTTGGTGTTTCAGGGGCATTGTCAATATTAGAAAATAGAACGCCTTGTCTGGGTTAAGGGTTCATTTTTTATGGTTAACTGCATGTCACTATCCGAACCAAGTGGTTGTAATTCATGAATGCTTTGGAATACAGATCTAAGGTCTCTTTTGAAAGAAGACATTTGGCAAATCATTGCTGAAGTGGAATCACTAAATATATATATATATATATGAAAATGTTAAGTTTAAATGTACTGTTATGAAAATGTACAGAAATATTATGTTTTTATTTTATTATTATCTTTTATTAAAAATTTATAAATGTTTCAGCAAAAAAACAAAACAAAACAACAACAACAGCAAAAAAAAAAAAAAAAACCCAACAACAAGTCTAACCAAGTTGTGTGCAAAAAAAAAATGCCTTTTCTGAGAAACTTTTAGCTGCTGTACCATGCTTCAATGGTGACTCCTACAGGTTAGAGACCAGAGTCTACCAGATAACTCCATCAACACAGAAACTAGTATATTATTGCGAAATCACATTTTTTTAAAAAAAACAAAAAAAACAAAACTTTAATTTTCTAACTTTAATTTAATCATTTCATACAACATTTAGCATTTTTTTTTTTTTTTTTTTTTTTGATGCTCACTCGTCATAAATTAATCAATTACTGTTCCTACATAATTTATATTGTAACACTGGTCAAACATGTATTCTAGAGACTTGTAAGCTATACCTTTTCAACGATATAGCCTATATTTTGTTATGATTCGATTAGAATTGTGAAATATTAAAGTAAACTTGAGTGTTCCACTGCATGGAGTCTGTCACAACGGGAAACTAATATTGACACTGCGGGGCTCACAAATAAGGCAAGCATCCTCCTGCACTGGTAGGTGTATCGTGGTTAATAAACACCATCAAAATTACGTTGATCGATGCTATGGTATAAATTAATATAGGCTAAGCCCACGACATGAAATTCAGACAATTTCATGTTCTGAATTCATGTTGAATTCGAGGCTTTGAGAGACCCATTGTCCGTGACACCAAAAAGATCTGCTGGGTTTTAAATAAATATCCAATTATGTGAAATATAACCTATAGCCTAATTTCATAGTTTCGACTAACAGAGAAAATGAGGGAAGCATCCCAAATGATTAATGTTAGTGTTGGCAGTCAAGCAATCAGATTAATCAAGAAAAAAGCAGACACAGTAAGGTGTAAACAAGCAGCAAAATTACTGTTTGTAGCTTCAAGACACGTTGAAACCCATAGGCCTACTAATATTATTGTCACAGTTATAGTCATCATGAACTTTTAGTTTGTTTACATTTGTCACGTGTTACTTTGTTCAGTTCTCCAGCTCCTCATTGTTAGTTCATTCCGTTCAGGTGCACGTCATTAATCATCTTGTTTGAGTCACTATATAAGTTCTCCCACAGTCAGTCTTTGTCTGGTCACAGTTACATTTATGTGTGTGATATGAATCCCTGTACCTGTTTGGATTGAATATATTTAGTAAACTTCATATTGGAATCTTATTCTTCTGTGTCTTCGTCTTCCTGCCTGCATGCACCCGTGACAATTATGTATAATATTAATTTAGTCTATCTCTCTTTTGTCGGTTATTTGAAAAAACAGGCATTGCGTTCTTTCGATATACTTGCGAGTTTAAATTATCAATATAAACTAATATGCATAGCCTATTTCAAAAGCAGGGAAATGCAATAGACCAGGCACCTTATGTTTTATCTTTTAAAATGACCGAAATTATTTTGGATTATCCTTCAAAATTCGGTTAACGGCTTTGTTCAGACCGAACTTCTCTCACAAATGGTGGACTTTTTTCAAGTTGTTTATTTTACTATAAACTGGACAATCGAAAGGGCAAAAATATTTTAGTCTTCATATTACAAAAATATATTGGATATGATTAAATGTAATAATGTTATTTAATGAATATAATGTAATATGAATAAAACATGAATTTAAGTTAAAAAAATGGAACACTATTTAATCCTGGAAGGCAGAGGTGGATTAACACACAGGCTTGCATAGGCTGCAGCCTAGGGGCCCCACATATGCAGGGGCCCCGGATTGGGCAGACTATTTTTAAAAAAAATATTTTTAATTTACTTTAGTGTGAAAAAAGGCACTCATTGGCCCATAAGAAACATTAAAAAATAAGCAGGTGATTGGATAGATGTCACATTTGGGTCACATCTGTCCAATCAGCTGCTGGTCAAATAATGTCAATCATTTTCATTTAGGCCTACATCAATTTCTCTGTACTGTACTTCTGTCAGGATCACTATCGTCAAAGATGACTGGCAGTTAGCATACAGTTTAGATTGGCGGTATGGTTCTGTTCTGGGCAAAAACTCCCTGCCCATCCATGCAGCCTAGCATGAATAAGAGCAGGGAGAGACCCCCCAGGGTAAACAGAACAGAACCAAAGTATTGCAATATCATTCATTTTCTTAATGACAATAATTAATGTAACAACATAATTGAAGAAATGAGTTTGATCAAGAGAAATATCAGAAGGGAAAGTCCTGACTGGACAAAGGAGGAGCTGGGGATGGAGGAGGGTAATTAGCTCCTGAGCAATGTGCTAAAGCTGCTGATAAAATGAATGGACCATATATATATATACAAATGCCGTGATAGGCGTCATATTCCTATAGGTTAGTGTTTCTCAATGGGGGCGTTCAGAGAACAACGGGGGGCGTTGGAAGTAAGATTTTTGAAAGGGGGGCATTCAGGTGTTCTTGGGGGGCGTTTATGAGTTTACACCAAAGATCCAGGCAAGAAAAGATTAAACTTGTAATTACTTGCAAAATAATTGCCTACAACATTCTAAAATCTGCCAGTTTAATGCGACATGTAAGCTATATATAGTTTCTTTTGCAACCTATTTTTCCAGTCATAGACCAGCGCTCAAGCTCTGACTAGAATCAGCATTCACGTGCACAAAAACGTGTTTCGCGCTGTGGCGCTGACAACAATCCGGTGGTGGCTAGAATCACGCAGCAGAGAAATGGAAAGTTGACAAGCCATTAAAAAAGTATGGACTTAAGAGCCACTTATATTTTCAAATATTTCCAATAAATCATGTTCCCATTCATTCCGGTGACGAATTTTAAAATGAATTAAACTAAATTCTATTTATAAGGTAAACTTTTTAAATTTTTAGGCATTAACTAATGCCAATGCCTAATGCCAAAATGTTTTCTTTGTTCAACAAGTAATTTACTGGTCAGGCATTATTGTTAAGGGGTTCCAACTATTTTGATGTACGTTTTGAAAATGCGCATAAGAAATCCTAAATGGAAACGTACATGCGAAAATAATGTTAGAATTATCAAATAAATTCAATGCGCAGACGCAGATTATCTTGAGTTTTGCGTTAGTTCAAATGCGCATTAAGGTGATGGAAACAATTTATTGGCATACTCATGGTGTGTTGTGACCATTTGTGCGTAAAACACCATGGCATTATTCATTAGGCCCAGCAAAGTCTGACAAACACAGCCCTCGACATAGAATTCAGATGTTTAAACTCGTAGTCATTTTGTGCGCGATCGTGTTCATGTGGAGGCTGCCAGTGTATGGACATATACGCGTTTAATCATCCATATTTCATCAGTTCTTCTGCGTCTCCTCACAGCATTTTAATAAAGCGATGTCCAACAACACAAATAGCTCTCTCTGAAGTCTGCATCACGACAAGTTCCCTTCAAGCAGGGGCGTTTCCTTCGAGGAGGCAAGGGAGGCAGTATCTCCTCAAAAAAAAAAAAAAAAAAAAAAAAAATAGGATGAGAAATTAATCCATATTACATATAAAACAACACAAATATTACAAATTATGACATTAAAAAGAGCGCAATTGGATAAGATTGGTTTGTGTGATTGCACGTTCCGCGCGTCAGTTTGAATGAACAAATGATGGCGTCAATGGGAAGACTAGTTGAAAAGTAAGTAAACAGATCACCCAGTTAGATATTACCGCTTTACGTCACGTCAAAATCAAACTTGAAATGGACTGAAAACATGATGACTGCGGGTTTTTTTAGTGCAATCAGCTTGGTGAAATTAAAAATTCATCTTCGTGTCTGTGACAGACGGTGTTTACGGAGCATGACTGATGATCCAAAATAGCCTAAGTTGACTATTAAAAAGAAAAACATCAATACACAAATAAAATATATTGTTTAAATTGTTACAGCCTTTAGTTATTATTTTGGAATAAATGTAGAAATGCTTAAAACACTAACTTGATGAGATTGACTTGGTTTTGATAAATAGAACATTTATATATTGTTAATGTAAAATTACAAAATAGAATTGCATTTGGTTTCTTTTTTTCTTTTTTTTTTCTTTTTTTTTTGATGTAATGTAAAGTAATGTTCATTAAACAAGGAAGATGTGTCAACGTTAAGAGTAATGCACATGAATTTACATTTGATTCATAAAAAATAAAAAAATGTGCCTCCTCATTTCAGACCACTGCACAGATATCATGCGAAGCATGCGACTTGCACGCTTAAGTTTCAGAAAACATCGTCATCGAAGTTTATATGTATAGTTTATATAAAACATTGAAGTTTATATGCATTCTCTATATCACAGGTTTTCAAACCCTGTGTCAAGAGACTTAAAAATGGGTTGACAGGATAAATAAAATAAAAATAACAAAATTTGTTTTCATAAAATCATGGTATAAAATGAATAAATATGCAAAATATATTTAATTTAATTGATTAACAAAGCGAAAGAAAAAACACTGTGACAAATAGTAGCCTATATGCTGCTGAGTTTGATTCATTTTTGTGAGGCGCGGCGCTCCACAAACAAGTTCACGGAAAGGAAAAAGATGGCAAAAAGCGCATTGTGTTTTCTTTATTTTGCAAAAGCACAATGTTCCGTTTTTAGTGTTTTTTGCTCATGTGAAGAGGATGATTTCTTTTTCGTCGATATTGAAACGGGAGTGAAGTACAAATCCTAGTCTACATAAATAAATGATAGTTCAGCATCCAATTACATTGCTAATATGGAAACATTTGAATTCGTGCCGAACGAGAGAGGTAGGCTTCGTGAGAACACTGGTTTTTACTCTGTTTCGCTTCGAATGAATACGTTTTGTTTTCTTTATTGCTACTTATAAGTTTTTTATTCTTGTTCTGTATATGTATATTATATATTTTAGTATTCTTATGATTGGCTTGACTTGGATTGGTCGCGTCAATTTAAAAAGAAAAAACGGGTCGCTCTTTAAAAAAAGTTTGACAGTCACTGCTTTATATGTTGCTTTGTCGGAAAACACAAAACATGGCATGGACGCTTTTGGTGTTATATGAGATGGGTGATCCCTGAAATGAGGTGCCGGATCTGGATCCGGCTTCTTCCGGCTGAAATTAAGCCCTGCCGCTGTTCAGTCAAATCAAATCTGTTATTTGGCTTTCAGTGACATGCTTTTTTTAATTATATATGAAAGCTGCAGTCAGTAACTTTTGGCGATCTAGCGGTAAATAAACAAAATTGCAGGCGTCTTGGTAATGTGCAGGTACTGTGCTGACTCGAACCAGTCTAAAATAGTCCCAATATAAACCCTTATTATAGGTGTAGCCTACCATGGTGATTCAGGATAAGACAAAAACAGGGTTTGGAAAATGGATTCATGATATACTCGCTCATTATATAAATTTTGTACATTTTAAATACAAAAAAGTTACAGATTTAATAATAATAATAATATTAATAAGAAGAAGAAAATAAGGATGTGAATAATACATATTATTATTATTATTATTATTATTATTATTAAAACAGAATAATAATAATAATCAGCATACATTCAATAAAGACATTTAGCCTTTTTTGGCTAAATGTCAGAGAACCACTGCTATAGGTCAATGTGAATCACCTGAGTGTCAGCTGATGCGAGCTTGACTAACATGACCTGTCAGAACTAACGCTACGCTTGATTTCTGTCAGGATCACTATCATCAAAGATGACTGGCAGTTAGCATACAGTTTGGATTGGCGGTATGGTTCATGTAGACTAGCATGGATAAGAGCATGGAGAGCAGTGATAACCCCCCAAAACAAAACCATATGCTGGCAACCCCCCAACCACAAACTGACTGCAAAATCTGATGAAAAAGTAACTGGAAGGACAATACGACATAATGGAAAGGAGCAGCATATCCCATAGCAAACTGGAGGCAGCATGCCCCTTACATGAGGGAAGTAGCAGTCGAAGGGGTGCTCTTCTGTTACAAGCATCTGAGAAGAGCAGCATGCCCCTTACAGAAGGAGAGTAGCAGCGAAGGGGTGCTCTTCTTACAACATCTGAGAAGAGCAGCATGCCCCTTACAGGAGGACAGTAGCAGCAAGGGGTGCTCTTCTTACAAGCAGCGGAGGAGAGCAGCATGCCCCTTTAAAAGCAGTTACCTGAATGAGCTTAAGACAACAGCATGTGGCCAATACCCAAAAGCTTATGGAACAAGCTGGATAACCTAAAGAAACAGATGCCTTAAAAATCATGCTGTCAAAAACCTGATAGCATTCAGCAAAACAGTGCTTCCCACAGATTTGAAATACTTGTAGCTGTGTGGAAAATCCTCCTACCCACAGCACAAAAAATGGTCAGACGCTGCAATAGTTAACTTCGAATTAACGAGAAATGAAATTATGTGAAATGAAATTAATATTGAATTTGAATCAAATTAAATACAGTTGTGTAACCATATAATAACCAGGGTGGAGTATACATTTTTAGTGACTTATTTATGAACAAGACCTAAATACACTCAGACTCTTATTTTGCACTGTGTATGCTTACTATTGCGGGCTGCTCATTCAAGTTTAGATGAGGTAGATAATATGTTCTTACAACCATTTACAATATTTTACAATACCATAAAGTAAACTTTTGTCAATAAGAACAACATTATCAGCATAAACAATCGCTTGGCATAAACGTGCACTATAGTATGCATTTAGTATACATTGATTGCGAAACCACTTAGAAGCAGTCTGAGCGTTGCGTGAGCAGGTAGAATGCGCAACAGTGCCACATTTAACTTTGAAACGTGCGGCACATACATGAAACAGCCTTTTGAAATTTAATCACATCAGGTACCGCGATCTATGTTTTCCCATCCACAAAATGTGGGAAGCACTGAAAGAGCTTAAGAAGGAAACTTAGCTTTGCTTTGCGAAGATGTTGAGATTTATGAAGGATGAAATACAGCCAGCTGTGACGTGGATTCTTTATCTCCTTCTTGATATCCTTCCCCTTTGTGTGATGTTTTTTTTTTATTTATTTTTTATTTATTTATTTTTTATTATTATTGCAAAATTTGAACATACATACATACAGAATCAGGGAAATAAAGTGTGGTTGTGTCTGTTACAATGAATAATCATACATTAAAAAGAACAGAAAACAAATATCCTGAGTTTGCATACATCAATATGAAAAAAGAAAAGAAAAACAATGATTAGGTTAAATCACATCTTTAAATAAATTGTCATAATGCATCAAAAATTTTGCACTTTTGTTATTTATAAGTCTGAGGGATAAAATAAAAGAGTTAAATTCAGCAAGAAAAAGAGGAAAGCTTAGGGGAGATTTAAACCACTTTTGTTTGTGAATGAAGAATTTTGCATACAAGATAAAAAAAAATTAACAACATATTCAAGGGACAGCAGCTTTGGGTTTTCATAGTAAAAGATAACTTCTTTAAGGATGAAGGTATGGGTTACATTTGTAGGGGTAAAAATATAGGAACTTAAATCACCCCAAAATTTACTGGTTAAATTACAATCATAAAATAAATGGGCAGCTGTTTCTTCAACAAAACCACAGAAGGAGCAAGTTTCATCAATATCAGAATATTTAGAAATGGATGAGTTAACAGGGTAGATTTTATGAAGGATTTTATAATGAATTTCTTTAACTTTGTTCGATATACAAAATTTACTTGGCAAAAGCCAGGCCTTTCTCCAATTTACATTTGTTACAAGAGAACCCCAATAGAATTTACCCCTTGGAGTAATCTCTCTCTTCATCTAAAAGATTGTACGAATATGTCTGTTGTTGCATTTACGATCTAAAAGATCAATACCATCCAAGCGTAAAGCTGGATAAACACTGTTGCCTTTACTGAATTTAAGGTGATTTTTAATTAATTGGGTTAAGCCTGCTGGGATAGCTTTTATCAAGGTGTTATATTCTTTTGATGGGACTGGAAAGTTATGGAGATTCATAAATTTGTAATGTCTGCTGTGTTGTCTCAAATGAAGAAGGGCGATGATCTAAATGCAAGCCGTTTATTCCACACTAAAACAGTCACATGAATACAAACTTGGTTCCAGGCATGATGAAGTAATCCACAGATTAGCAAGGCATGAATCCAGGCATGGCAATAACATGAACTCCAGACAAGACAAGGCATGAACACCAAGGGAGAACACAAACACTAAGTTGAGGAACTCAAACAATAACCGAACAACTTAAACAGAATCAGGGATTTATTTATACAGAGGCAGACTAACAAGATAATGAGGAAACTAGGGGTGTGGATAATCATCAGGGAAACTAACAAGGGTAACTATGGCAATAAACAAGGCAGTGAAAGCAGGTACATAGTGAAGCAAGACATGACATGACAATGAACTTCAACATAAAAGTCCTAAACTCAGGCACCTACGTGCAGAGTTCCTTACAAAATTGCACACAAGTTAGAATATTACCAAAATCATCAAAGACAGATAGAATGCAATTAAAGTTATTGTTAAATTTTATTGTTAATTTCTAACAGTTATATCAGCATTATTCCAAAGGAGAACTTTGTGCGGGGAAAAGCTATGGACAAAACACAGTTTCCATGAAAGAAGGCATTGTTGATGAAAGTTAGATAAGGAAATGGGTAACTTGCCAGGCAAAAAGTTACACTTCAATAGGAAAGACAGACCACCGAGTTTGATGAAGATATTATTTGGAATGATAAACGATAATGACACTGGGTTCACAAGGCATCTTTTCAGCCAGTTTACTTTAAAGGTGTTTACAGTATCTGCAAAGTCCAGAAAGTCAAGGCCACCTTCACTTCTAGAATTAGAAAGTACTTCTTTTTTTAATTTGTGGGGTCTATTTTTCCAAATGAAATCCAAAAATATTTTGTTAATTTCCCTTATTGTTTTATCACTAATAAACAGAGAGAGAGCAGGGTATACGAAGCGAGAGAGCCCTTCCACCTTAGATAAAAGAACTCTACCATATAATGAAAGATCTCTCTGAAGCCAGATGTTAAAGATGTTTTTAGTTTTTATCATTTTATCAGAAAAATTTAAATGATATCTGATAACTGGGTTTTTAGTGTTATGAATGCCTAAATATTTTACACTATTTTTAACTGGGATACCTTCTAAAAATGTATCATCTATATCATGAATTGAAATAATCTCACATTTCGAGATATTGAGCTTTAGACCAGAGGCGCATGAAAATTGTTCCATCAATTCCAGGGCATTAGGTAACTGTCGTTTGTCTTTCAAAAATAGCGTGGTGTCATCGGCTAGCTGTGCAATTTTAATCTCCCTGTCAGATATAGAAATTCCTTTCATTCCTTTCATTCCTTTCATGAAAACATTTTGGTTAATTCTCAGACAAAGTAATTTTGTGGCTATAAAAAAAAAAAAAACGGGGAGATCGGACAGCCCTGTCGGACTCCTCTCTGGATGTCAAACCTTTTGGACGTGTCAAAGTTAATAATCACTGAACTGTTAATACCTTTATAAAACATGGTTACAGTATCTATAAATGATTTACCAAATCCAAATAATTCTAGAGTACGGAAAAGAAATTTGTGTTCTATGGAGTCGAAAGCTTTATGAAAGTCAAGAAAGAGTATAAGACCATCTGAATGAATTAGATCAGAATAATCCAGCAAATCTAATACTAATCTTATGTTATTAGATATGTTATGACGGCCTTTCATGAATCCCGATTGGGACTCTGAAATAATGTGATCTAGACCAGTACTTAATCTTTTAGCATAGACAGAGGCTAATATTTTATAATCGGTAACACTTTACAATAAGGTTCATTAGTTAACATTAGTTAACTACATTAGTTAACATGAACTAATAATGAACTGCATTTCTACAGCATTTATTAATCTTTGTTAATGTTAATTTCAACATTTACTAATACATTATTAAAATCTTGTTAACATTAGTTAATGCACTGTGAACTAACATGAACAAACAATGAACAACTGTATTTTCATTAACTAATGTTAACAAAGATTAGTAAATACAGTAACAAATGTATTGCTCATGGTTAGTTCATGTTAGTTAATACATTGACTAATGTTTAACTAATGAACCTTATTGTAAAGTGTTACCTTATAATCTAATGTTAATAGAGTAATAGGCCGCCAGTTCCCTTTCAGTCGGTCACGTTCGACGTATGTCAGTAGTGACCGACGAATTGGGATATCGCTAGAGAGCCCTATCAGCTTTGAGTGAACTACAACAGGACAATGGAGTTGGCATGCGATATTTGCATAATGCGCACCGCCCCCGCCAGGTGGTATAAATAGGGGAGCAGATGCCATCACACTCTGTCTTTCGCTTCGGAGCCATCTAGTTGTGTTCCAGCTTTTCAGACTTCAGAGTGAATTCTTCAAGCCTTGAGAAGGAAACTAGCGTCTTGTGTTGGTGTGACGGCACTTCAGCGAGGTCGCGAGCTTCCCGAGGAGCCTGAGCTTGAAAGCTCTCAACTGCTGTTTTTACAGCACAATTTCCAATCCCAGCTTGTTGTCTGTTGCGATTTGGGCCGGTTCCTCCGTTGTGTTCGGGGAGTGGTGTACCCGAACACATCGTGACACTCCCTGTGTGCTTCAGCACAAGAGAGCTGAGTTTTCCCCTCCTAAAAGAGCTTCACAGACGAACCCTGCGTCTTTTTCAAGATGTCATTTCGTCTGTGCGTTACTGGATGCGGTCGTTCATTGGTCCCCGCTGACGGCCACAATCGCTGCATCACGTGCCTGGGCGTTCAGCACGCTGAAGCAGCTTTTGTGGATAGTTCATGTTCTCACTGTGGGAACATGACTATTGCAGTGTTGAGATCGAGACTCTCGTTATCCCTATGCCCCGTTCCGCCTTTTTCTCTGGCTTCGGCCGGGGAGACGGTGCGTCGGCATGTAGGCAGGGTGATCTGAGGATCACGGTCAGGGCTTCCCCGCCGAGCGCCGCTCCGCGGGCCCTGTCCCCTCTACCTCACTGCAACCGGTGGTGTTGCCGGTCGAGCGTGCTGGTCCCTCTACGGAGCGACCAGCCGTTTCCTTCGGCGCACCGGCAGATGACCGCATATCGATCGCGGCATCGGAAGGTGAGCAAGAGTCCTCGGGAGATGAGGATTCAGCTGCGTTACCTCCCTCCGGGACCGTAGCACTGTCTGAGCCCGATCCCGAGTTGACCGCTATGCTTTCCAGGGCTGCCGAGAAGGTCGGGCTCGTCTGATTGGTACCTTGGGGCTGCCCGCGCTGGTCCCCATTCTTCCCGGAGGTGCATGATGAGGTGACCAGGTCCTGGCAGACGCCCTATAGCGTTCGTGCGAGACCTGGTCCCTCGTCCGCCTTCACCAACCTGGATGGCGGGGAGACTAGGAGATATACGTGGATTCCCCCAGTCGAGAGGTCTGTTGCGATGCAATTGTGTCCAACGGCCTCCGGCTGGCGCGGTGAGCCGCGTCTCCCATCCCGGGCCTGTAAATTCTCGTCAGGATTGACTGAGAAAGCTTACAGAGCCTGCGGACAGGCCGCCTCCGCCCTGCATGCCATGGCCCTTTTGCAAGTTCATCAGGCAAAAGCGTTGATGGAAATGCCCCAGGGAGGTCTTGACCAACAGCTGCTTGGGGAGCTGCGTGCCGCCACGGACCTCGATCTCCGGGCGACTAAGGTGACAGCACGTTCTGTTGGTCAGGCGATGGCCACGCTTATGGTCCAGCAATGCCACCTTTGGCTGACCCTTGCTAATATGAGGGATACCGACAAGTATCGGTTCCTGGACTCCCCCATATCACAGGTCGGCCTTTTCGGCGATGCGGTAGAGAGCTTCGCCCAGCAGTTCTCTGCCGCCCAGAAGCAGGCTGAGGCAATCAGCCTGCCTCCACCCCGCCGCCGGCCGCGCAGCCTCAGCCTGCTCATCACTGAGGGCGCCCGCCTGCGTCGTCCTCCGCCCCTGCTAAGACGGCAAAGCAGCAGCCTACACCAGCCAAACAGCAGGGTGCCGGTCGCGGACGCGGCGCCCAGCCCGCTCAGGCCAAGCCAGGTGGCAAGAGGTCGAGGAAGACGCGACCCTGAGACGGGCGACCTGGAGGGGAAGGTTCCTGCTCTTCGGGGGAGGACTCCATCATCTCTCCCACCCCCGGAGGAGGGCCGGGGGGAATTTGTGAACTTGTCTGTCCCGCCGCTGGCTCTCCGGAGTCCAGCGGTACCCACTTCATCACAAAAAAGGCAGGTTCCCAATCCTCCAGATCACAAGAGACTGCGGCTGTCAGCGCGCGAGGCCCCGCCTTGCCACTCGCAGCCCACTCTCACTTCGCCAGCAGGTCCCAGTGTGATGGTCGAGGCCGCCCCCCCAGCCGTCTCCCATTCACACTGTCACCTCGCAGAGTCTGACCCCACTTCGGGCCGCTGCGCCGTCCGAGTCGGGTTCCAGCACTCTGCTTCGCTGCCCCACCCCCGGTGCGTCTGTGGTGCCTTTGGTCCCGCTGGCTCGATGTCTGGAAGCCTGGATAGCGCTCCCCAGCCCGTCCCGCTGGCTCATTCGCACTATCAGACTCGGCTATGCGATTCAGTTCGCCCGGCGTCCCCCGGTCTTCAGGGGTGTCCACTACACTCAGGTGTCCCTGGACAATGCACCTGTTCTCCGGGCGGAGATTGCTGTCCTCCTGGCTAAGGATGCAATCGAGCCGGTCCCTCCAGCCAATATGAAGTCAGGATTCTACAGCCCCTACTTCATTGTACCGAAGAAGGGCGGTGGGCTAAGGCCAATCCTGGACTGCGTGTCCTGAACCGGTCCCTTCACAGGCTGCCATTCAAGATGCTTACGCAGAAGCACATTTTCAAATGCGTCTGTCCCCAGGATTGGTTTGCAGCGATCGACCTGAAGGATGCGTACTTTCATGTCTCGATTCTGCCTCGTCACAGACCCTTCCTACGGTTTGCGTTCGAGGGTCGGGCATATCAGTACAATGTCCTACCCTTCGGGCTGGCCCTGTCGCCCCGCGTCTTCACGAAGGTTGCGGAGGCGGCCATTGTTCCGCTCAAGGAACAGGGCGTTCGCATCCTCAACTACTTTGACGACTGGCTCATCCTGGCCAGCTCGCGGGAGCAGTTGTGCGAACACAGGGACATGGTGTTAGCTCACCTCAGTCGGTTGGGTCTTCGGGTCAACTGGGACAAGAGCAAACTCTCCCCCGGGCAGAGGATCTCTTATCTCGGTATGGAACTGGATTCGGTCGCCCGGACTGCGCGCCTCACAAAGGAGCGCGTCCAGTCAGTGTTGATCTGCCTGAGTACGCTCAAGCGCAGGACAGCGGCCCCACTGAAACTCTTTCAGAGGCTCCTGGGGCATATGGCATCCGCAGCCACAGTCACGCCACTCGGATTGCTTCATATGAGGCCGCTTCAACACTGGCTCCTCGGCCGGGTCCCGAGATGGGCATGGCAGCGCGGTACGTTCCATGTCCCCGTGACACCGAACTGCTGTCGCACCCTCACCAAGTGGTCGGACCCTTCATTCCTGCGGGCTGGAGTTCCCCTCGAACAAGTGTCCAGGCATGCTGTGGTCCACACAGATGCCTTCGCCACGGGGTGGGGAGCCACGTACAACGGGCATGCAGCATCGGGTCTGTGGATGGGGCCCCAACTGCATTGGCATATCAATTGCCTCGAGTTGCTAGCAGTACGTCTTGCACTGGGCCGCTTCCAGGAGCTGTTAACAGACAAGCACGTACTGGTCCGCTCGGACAGCACTGCGGCCATTGCGTACATCAACCATCAGTGTGGTCTATGCTCCCGCCGTATGTCGCAACTCGCTCGCCATCTCAGATAGATCTGTTCGCCTCCCCGGAGACTGCCCACTGCCAGTTGTTCTATTCCCTGACCGGCGGCACGCTCGGCACGGATGCCCTGGCAATCAGCTGGCCCCGGGGCCTACGCAAATATGCGTTTCCCCCAGTGAGCCTTCTCGCACAGCTCCTGTGCAAAGTCAGAGAGGACGGGGAGCAGGTCTTGTTAGTGGCTCCATACTGGCCCACTCGGACCTGGTTCTCGGACCTCACGCTCCTCGCGACAGCACCTCCCTGACCCATTCCTCTGAGGAAGGACCTCCTGACTCAGAGACGGGGCACCCTCTGGCACCCGCGTCCCGACCTGTGGAAACTCCCTGTGTGGTCCCTCGACGGGACGCGGAGGTTCTGAGTGATCTCCCGCAAGCGGTCGCAGACACTATCACTTCCGCTAGAGCTCCTTCTACGAGGAACCTCTATGCGCTGAAGTGGAACCTGTTCGTCGAATGGTATTCCTCTCAACCAGAGCGAGAGGACCCCCGATCATGTTCGGTCAGAACCGTGCTTTCCTTTCTGCAAGAGGGCCTGGAGCGAAGGCTGTCTCCCTCCACCCTCAAGGTGTATGTTGCCGCTATCGCCGCACATCACTATGCAGTTGATGGTA
Source organism: Mylopharyngodon piceus (assembly GCA_039654765.1). Classification (NCBI taxonomy): domain Eukaryota; kingdom Metazoa; phylum Chordata; class Actinopteri; order Cypriniformes; family Xenocyprididae; genus Mylopharyngodon; species Mylopharyngodon piceus. The sequence continues at coordinate 27,141,557 of CM077455.1, read as the reverse complement.
AATCGCTAGGGAAGCACGATCTGATCGTCAGGTTCTTGAGGGGGGTGAGGAGACTGAATCCTCCCTGGCCCCCCTCTGTACCCTCTTGGGATTTGACCTTGGTTCTTACATCTCTCCGGGGTCGTCCCTTCGAGCCTTTGCAATCAGTCGAGTTAAAAGTACTGTCCCTAAAGACCGTCCTCCTGGTTGCATTGGCCTCGCTCAAGAGGGTAGGGGACCTGCACGCATTTTTGGTTGACGAATCGTGCCTGGAATTCGGGCCCGGCGACTCTCACGTTATCCTGAGACCCCGGCCTGGATAGGTGCCCAAGGTTCCTACCACTCCCTTTCGAGATCAGGTAGTGAACCTGCAAGCACTGCCTTCGGAGGAGGCAGACCCAGCCCTAGCTTTGCTCTGTCCCGTCCGCGCTCTGCGCCTGTACGTGGACAGAACGCGAAGCTTCAGGACCTCAGATCAGCTCTTTGTCTGTTACGGAGGCCAGCAGAAGGGAAAGGCTGTCTCCAAGCAGAGGATGGTCCACTGGATAGTGGACGCCATCGCCCTGGCGTATGAGTCCCAGGGCATGCCTTGCCCGCTCAGGTTGAGAGCTCACTCCACCAGAGGAGTGGCCTCCTCCTGGGCGCTGGCGCACGGCGCCTTGCTGACAGATATCTGTAGAACTGCAGGCTGGGCGACACCTAACACGTTCGCTAGATTTTATAGCCTTTGTGTAGAACTGGTATCTTCCCGTGTACTCGCTTCCACCAGCCGGTAGACGCGAAGAGCCTGTTCTAGTGTCGGCTTGCAATGCCACTCCCGTCCCCTGGGCCAGATACGTGCATCTTTTTTACTCCAGTCGAGTTCCCCGCTTGGCGAACCCTGTCGAGTTCCTCCGCCTCCCCCTTCGGCTCGGACATTGCGGAGTGTCTGATGCCAGGCCAAACCTCCATCACCGACGTTGACGTTTGGCTGGGTTCCACATGTCGTGACCCCTCCACGTGATTGTAACTAATTTATTGTAACTAATTTATGATCTGATAGCGGGGCAGTGATGTGAGAAGTATCTTTTACATAGTTAAGGATAGAAGATGAAATTAGAAAAAAAAAGTCAATCCTGGATCTAAGAGACAAATTTCTATTGGACCTGGTAAAATCTTTAGTCGAAGGATTGAAGAACCGCCATGCATCAGTAAGGGAGAGATCGGAGCACAGGGAAAAAATTAAATCATTATTCATCCTGTTATCAAATCTAGGGGGGTATCTGTCCAGGTGATGGTCCATACACTCATTAAAATCTCCTCCCAAAATAAAATAAGCATTATTGTATTTTTTGTGTAACTTTTAATGTTTATCCATTAGATGAGAGAACATTACTGTTACGTGTGGTTGCAGTAGAGAGAGCTCAGAATTGGACTTCAACAAAAAGATGTTTAATTAACAAAGAAACAGAACAACCATACACAAAGCAAACATAAGAACAGACAAGGAGTGCAGGGAAGTGAGTCCATTTAAAGGGAGTGATAACGAAGTAGTCCAGGTGCAGGGAATCCGTGATGATGGGGAGTTGATGAGGAAGTGAGTGCAGGTGTGGAACAGGGAGGATGATGGGAGATGGAGTCCGGGACAGAAGGGAACTGTGACAGTACCTCCCCCTCCCGGTAGGCACGTCCTCGCGCCGTGGATGGAACAACCAGGGAGGGGGGGTGGGTGCCCTGGAGACCTACATGCAGGTGAGGGAGGAGGTGCAGACAGGTACAGAGGTCGGGTCTAGGAGCTCGGGCAGCCATGGCAGGTCAGGAACCCCACCCACAAGTTCCCCACCCACGGGTATATGCGGGCTCGTGGGCTGGAACGGGTTCATGTGGGCTCGTGAGTTGGAGCGGAGTCTGGAGCTAGCTCGGCGACTTGAGAGGAGTCTGGAGCGGGCTTGGCGACTGGAGAGGAGTCTGGAGCAGGCTCGGGCACAGGAGCGGAGTCTGGAGACGACTCGGTCACTGGAGTGGAGTCTGGAGACGACTCGGTCACTGGAGCGGAGTCTGGAGACGACTCGGTCACTGGAGAGGAGTCTGGAGATGACTCGGGCATTGGAGCGGGCTCGTGGAGAACTGGAGCGGGCTCGTGGGGAACTGGAGCGGGCTCGTGGAGAACTGGAGCGGGCTCGTGGAGAACTGGAGCGGGGTCTGGAATTGGACTCCAGGACATCCCCTCATACTCCACTAATAATCCCAGGGGTACTAGTGTGGGTGCCGATAGGAGCGAGGGCTCAGGTGTAGCAGCGGCCATTTTGCTTGGCGGCTTGGGCTTCGCAGCGGCCATTTTCCTTGGCGGCTTGGGTCTAGCGGTGGCCATCCTCTTGGTGGGCTTAGGGACAGGCAGGACCAGATGGGAAGACCCACTGGAGGGACACGTGGAGGAAACTGACGGGAGGTGAACTGACCAGGCAGCGTGTGTCTCTGAGGGGACTGGACGAGGAGTATACGTTTTCTCATGAACCTCTTCAATTTCAAAATTGGAACCATTTAAAAAGAGAATCAGATTAATAGACTCGACTAGGGAGAAGGAACAGGCAGGTTCAATATAACGAATTGTATCCTCGTCCAGGCCCTTCAGAAAACATGCGTTAAGCGGTGCATCTGGCCAGTTCACCAAGCAAGAAAGCTCAGAAAATTCCTCCATGTACCTCTCCAGCGGGCGACCGTCCTGCCTAAGCCCCCACAGACGGTCCACCGCTGAAGTGTAGTTCCTGGAGAGAACGGGAGAGATCGGGTCCAGGAAAATCCCCATCTTCTGCAGAAGTCCTCACAGTATAGGTCTGTTCTTCTGTTACGTGTGGTTGCAGTAGAGAGGGCTCAGAATCAGACTTCAACAAAAAGATGTTTAATTAACAAAGAAACAGAACAACCATACACAAAGCAAACATAAGAACAGACAAGGAGTGCAGGGAAGTGAGTCCATTTAAAGGGAGTGATAACGAAGTAGTCCAGGTGCAGGGAATCCGTGATGATGGGGAGTTGATGAGGAAGTGAGTGCAGGTGTGGAACAGGGAGGATGATGGGAGATGGAGTCCGGGACAGAAAGGAACTGTGACAGCCTCATTATTTAATGCATTAACTAAGAATGAGCAATAGCTACATTTGTTACAGAAAGTATTATTTTTTGTTAATGTTAGTTAAGAAATACAACTGATCATTGTTAGTTTTATCTCAGGTCCATTAAATAAGTTCTTTTGATTTTAGTAATGTTATTAAACAGTAACTAAGAAATGAACATTAACTAAGAATAATTAGCTAATGCTTTAAGTATTTTTCTTTGTCAGTTTGGTAATAATGAATTAACATATTAACTAGTGAAGCCGTATGTCTCAAAGTTTTACTGAACAATAACAAATAATCAGAACATTTCTAATCATTAGGGCATGTTGTAGTCCAGATTAAAATATTAAAATGTTTAAGCTTGAAAATAAATAGCCTATTAAGTCTTTAAGTATTAAGTATTTGGTGCTGTGATGAACAACATTGAGATTACAAAAAAATGAATGGCTGAGGCATTTTAAAAACTTCACTAGCACAGTTGCTTTGTTTGCGGGGTAACCTCTGCATTCTGCTGTTCCATCAGCGCCCTCTGCTGTCAGAGAGTGAACGTGCAGTTTCATTCAGCGCATCTTCTTCACTCGTTCCACCATGTGCTTCTCATGCACATTGGGCTTGTTTACATCTGAGCATGTGTTCTTTTGTCGCAGCATACAGCGGTGTTGTGCATTTTAGTAAAAGTATTCTTAAAAGTAAAGTATATTTAGAAAGTATTCTTAAATGCATTATAAAAATTTTAATAATCGGTAATAAATTATTATTTATGGTATTTTGAAATGCCCACGATAACGATATCGTGCATATTCATTATCGCGATATATCACATTACCGAATATCGGCACAAGTCTAGTTCCCCATGGCAAGATCATCTATTGCCATGATCTTTTTCAGGTTTCATAGTTATTAAAAGTTCCCTTTATAAATACCGGTTAGCGGAATATTGTGTTTACAGTACCCCGATCCCTATATGCAGATTGTTATATTGTATGCATATGTACACAAGACATTTTCCTACTTCGACTCCTCCCTAAAATAACCATAAAGGGAGCTTACTGTAACGGAAGTCCACTGAAGGCGAGTTGATTTGAACCCATATGCAGTTTATTGAAAATGTGAACAGATACAAAATAAACAAAAGACTTGACAAAATGAGACCTGGCTTGGCTTGAAATGACATGAACTAAACTTGAACAGCGGATGAATAACATGAACTAAACAATCGAACAGCGGATTACAGGGAACAAAGCTATAAGGGAACAATGAAACATGAGGGCTATTTATACAAAGAGACTAATGACAAACAAGGAAAACCTGTGAACAATCAAGACAATGACCCAATCACAAAACAGAACTGAGAAACCACATGACTAAATTAACCAATGGCAACATGACACATTAGGTGTGTTCGACATCGGCTGCAGCTGGGTGCAACCGAACGGCAAGAGTAGCTGTGTGCAGTCGGGGAGGAGCTGGAAACGGAGACATGAAGTCAGACACTTTCTGCTTCCCGTAGCGACGCTTGCGATGTGTTTGCAAACTTTATCACAGCTGATGTGAAACTAATACACAGATGTTTCATAGACATTTACATTCAGTAATTTTATGTACTCCTTACAGCATCTGTTTTTACAAGAATAAAGTTCAACAGAAGCATATGTAGTGGGGTCTACGTTTTTTAACAGTTTTATTTTGATAAACATGACACAATATAACATCATTACTACATGAAAAGAGTTTTAACTGTTATAAAAATACAGATTTGTGAGCATTAGTGGAACTGGAGTTTTCAGAATAAACATGAAACACATGTGATCGTTGTCATGTGGTGAATCCGGCCAATCGTGGAACAGCTATGTCGTCATCAGAGCCTGTGCAGCCGCTGGCTGACTCATCCGAATGCTCTCGAATCGCTCTCGCGGTACTTTGATGCCATACATCACAGTCACATGGCGTTGACGCTGTCTCAAGTCGGACAATATTTCTAAAGGCTGGAATACAATACACGACTTTTAAAATCTGAACGGATTTTTAAACAGCAGGCATCATACACTTGCCGACTTTGTAAATGGCTACAGAGAAAAGCTGGGCATCATGCACTACACGACTGAGGATCACACACTACCAGACTTTAAAATCGTTCCAAACACAAACAGAAACATGCGCCTCCTTGCCAGGAGATGCATGACAGGCGAAACAAACGCAGGAGATGAGATGACTCACAGTAGTGGAAGATACGAGCCAAGTGCGTTTGGAGATGGACAGGGGTGGGTAGACACAGTCAGTATGGACTCAACAGATTACAACAGGAGTTAGAGGTAAATGGTTTAGTTTTATCTATGTTGTTACCTTTAATATAATCCATTATCAGTCGCTGTTTACACTTAATGTAATATAATCAATCATTCGCAGCTATTGACGTTTTAATCCAGCTACTTATCCAGGATAAAGTGTAAATGTCGAGCCCTGGATAACGATGAATATTAACATAGCTAATAATGAATGAATCCGGATTTACCTCAGAATGTGGTTTGCTAACTCTCTTGACAAAGCTAACAGTACAGTACTTACTGAAGCAATTTGTCCTTCATGGTGGAGCTCCACTTAGTATTCTTCAGTGATTTTTCTGTATTTATGAGAATTTCCGTATTTTTCAACCTGGGAGCGACGTGAGCTGTATTAACCCGACTGTGTGACAAAACTGCCACAAACAATTACTAAACAAATGGCAGAGCTCGCGGCTCCATCTAATTAGCGGATGTAAGCGGTATATTATAGTGTCTCAACATAATTACTCGTCATGCACCAAGCTTGTGATCCGTAAGCTTTTTTTTACCCGATCTTGTACAGTCCTCTCCATTTTTTTCTCGATCTTTGTGACTTCGCACCCTTGATTTCCATTGTCTGGGCAGCGTATGACTGTACCGTGTACTATATTTATTAACAACGCATATCATACACTGATATGTGTTCTAAAATCGGCTCAAAATATCAAACATCGTTTTAAATCCTCTGAATGGATGGAATCAAAGTCTGAAGCTAAAAAATTGGAGTCTGTGACCATCATATACTATGCGATTTTCCATGAAATCTGTCAGCTTAAATCTGGCTCTGACTTTTGGCAACTAGCGTCAATTTGTTCAGACTGTAAATCGGGGGGAAAATCGGGGCAAAAGTCGTGTAGTGTATTCCAGCCTTAACCGGCATGCACTGGTTCAAGTCAGCCGCCGATCGGTTGCCTATTCACAAGGGGAGCACATGGCAAGATCACATGAGGAGCAGGGAATCACATGACAACAGGAAGCACGTGGCAAAACATAAACATAGCTATGAAACAAAGCATTAACATCTAAATAAAACATGAAAAATGAACATGAACCAAAACAAGACATGACAGAATCCCCTCCTCAAGGGGCGGCTCCCGACGCCCAACATAAACCAAAACAAGACATAGTCCCAGAGAGTGGTGGAGCAGAGGTGGTCTTGGGGAGTGATGGAGGGCCAGGCCCGTGCAGGGGGACAGGACCTGGACCACGGCATGGCAATGGTGAGCCAGGGTCATGGAGCAGAGGCGGACCAGGTCTGTGGAGCATTGGTGGACCTGGGCCATGGAGCAAGGGCAGCCCTAGACCATGGAGCATGGGCGGACCTGGGCAGTGGATCATGGGCGGACTTGGGTCATGGAGCATGGGCAGACCTTGGTCGTGGAGCATTGGCGAACTTGGACCTTAGAGCATGGGTGGACCAGGGTTGTGGAGCATGGGTCGACCTGGATCGTGGAGCATTGACAGACCTGGTCCGTGGAGCATGTACAGACTTGGACCTTGGAGTATGGGTGGACCAAGGTCATGAAGCAGAAGGTCCTGGTGCACTGGTGGACCTGGGCCATGCAGCAGGTCCACCAGTGCACCCCACCAGTGAACCCCCCCCCCCAAACCCAAAAAAAAAAAAAAATTTCCAGGGGAAACTTGGGCAGACATGATGTGAGGGGGGTCTGGCGAGGCGACCATAATGGCTGGTGACTCTGACTTGGCAGACGTGATGTAAAGAGGCTCTGGTGTGGCGGCAATGATGGCTGGAGTCTCAGGCATGGTGGCCATGATATGGAGAGGCTCTGCCGTGGAGGCCGTGACATGGAGAGGCTCTGGTGTGGCGGCCGTGGCATCTTGGCTGAGGGCTCAGGCATGGCAGCCATCTTGGCTGAGGGCTCAGGCGTGGCAGCCATCTTGGGTGAGGGCTCAGGAGTAGCAGCCATCTTGGCTGAGGTCTTAGGCGTGGCAGCCATCTGGCTCAGGCGTGGCAGCCATCTTGGCTGAGGGCTCAAGCGTGGCAGCCATCTTGTCCGAGGGCTCAGGCGTGGAAGCCATCTTGCCTGAAGACACAGGTGTTGCGGCCATCTTGGCAAGAGACTCAGGCTTAGCATGCATGAGATGAACAGGCTCAGACTTGGCAGGCTTGACGTGAGCTGTCTCTGGCTTAGCAGACAAGATGTGAACAAACTCAGGCTTGGCAGGCCTGACGTGAACAGTCTCTGGCTTAGCAGGCCTAACGTGAACAAACTCAGGCTTGGCAGGGATCATGTGAACAGGCTCAGGTTTGGAGGCATGACGTGAACAGTCTCTGGCTTAGCAGGCCTGGCGTGAACAGGCTCAGGCATGGCAGGCATGACTATTTTGGCTATATCGGGGTGTTCAATGTCTGATTTCTGTTTTCTCATAATATGTTAATATACAACCTATTATGATAATGCTGTAAATAAAAATGCGAAAAGAAAGAAGCTTTTAATAAATATTTTTAATGTGCGTGAATAAATCGAACCACCCCTGTGACAGATTTAAGTTTACTTTCCATGATCTGTGACCGACAGAGGAGCATCTTGGCAGCAGGGATTTAAATCTTTAACAATGTCTGGGATAAGAAAATCTAAAGTGTGGAATCGGATGCACTTTGAAATGGTAAACGATGATCCAGAAAAAGTAAGACGCAAGTTGTGCCAACAGCTCATGTCCTACCACTCAACAACAACAAACATTGTGGCGCACTTCTGCCGGTCAACATTAACAAGTAGGTTTTCCTTGCGCACTATTTGAAAAGACTCAAACGTACACAGGCAGATCGAGTGAAAGACTGGATTTTTTTCTCGATCATGTAGGGTACAAGTGATTTCAAAACATTTCAGCTGGTTCTAATTTGATTTTTGGATGCTGTGAACATGTTTAGCTAAAAAGACTCCAACTTCAGTTTAGCGTTTATTGTTGTTTCTGCAGTAAAAAAGACAAAGTTGACAATTCTGGCTATACTTTTGTTATTTTAATAATTTTGTTATTTTTATTTTATTTATTGATCATTCGGGGTTATCTAATTTAACTATTTGTGGCTTGTGTTTTGAATATATGTTCCCCTACACTTTAGGCATTTTGCACACATTTGTTCTGCACCTTGTGACTTGATTCTGACTTATTTCGTTTTTTATTTTTATTTTTTTATTTATTAGAAAGGTATATTCTGTTCTAATTTAATTCTGTAAATTAATTTTTAATTGTTTTTCAGTGCATCGATGTTGAGCTGTAGTAGAGCGTGCTCGCAAAGGCAATTTAGCCTATTTAATTTGATTTGCCGACATGTGAAATGCAAATCTTGTCTGCAGTGTGGCCTTTTTGCATTTATTTTTTAGGTTTATTGATCCAAAATGTTTTTATATATTTTCGTCTACATCTTCATGTGATGTTGTGGACATCGTGGCTTTAAAATGTTATGAGGAATAGTTTTATGAATGTTTATCCACATTGCCTTTCATTTCAACTTAAAAAAAAAAAAGATAAAAAGGCATTTTCAGTTTCACCTATCACTTGACAGGCAGTTTTGGTCACTTTATTAGAAAGTTGTTTCTGTGTGCTGTGTGTGAGAGAAAATAAAAGTTGTCTTAAGGCCCGGGTATAGGCCTACTTAATTCTGTCTCATGCACAGTTGAGCGCGCAAGTCTTTCAAAGTAAGATGCCAGATCGGCTGCTGCCTGACAAAAGCAATGCATTCTGGTTAGAAAATCTGTCCGACTTTGATCAGCGCTGCAGCCACCTTATGATCACATGTGCCATCAAAGTACCGCGAAAACAAAACGAGCCGCCTATGTCAGGCGCTACAGTTGCTCAAAATCGGCTGCGAAAGCCTTGATGACGACACACTTTATTCTCATTGGTAAGATTTGTGATGACATTGGTTTTGTGATAACCAATCTTGATATTGAACATATGATATTCAGAACATGGGAATCGCATCAATCGCATCCACTTCTTCGTTTACAATCAATGCAAAAATTGTGTGGTGTGCCATGAATGATGTTGGTTCAGCACACTACAGAAAGCACGAAGTGTCCGACCTGACATTCGTCTCTGTACGCCTCCCCCGCCTGCAACCGGCAGATCTCACCAGCCGGTGGCAGGCTAGTGTAGTTCATCTCGAATAAGCCTATTCACAAGGGGAGCACATGGCAAGATCACATGAGGAGCAGGGAATCACATGACAACAGGGAGCACATGGCAAAACATAACAAACATAGCTATGAAACAAAGCATTAACATCAAAATAAAACATGAAACATAAACATGAACATGAACCAAAACACCAAAACAAGACATGACACTTACACTTAATTTTACTCTTAACCCTTTCTCACGTAAGTTTAAAATATTCTGGCTGACCCCCCAGCGTGAGTTTTTCAAGGCGACCGTTATTTAGAACGTATCACTTTATTGTTTCCATAGTGACGTGTCATTGCTTGTCACGTCACACACCGCAGCGCTGTATGACTGATGATCTGCTTTTATTTCATTTTTCATTTTTTATTCAAAATTTTCACAAATTTGTTAGCTATAACATGACATATCTGATATTCCGATTGTCAAATATGAGCAAGTGGATGTGTTTTGCTGTTTAAACACGTGTATAATGATCGCGTTAGTTGAGCTATACACGTTATGGGCGCCGCCATGTTAGTTTGTGCCGTAGGTTCTGTTGGATTTACAACACGTGAATTCATCCACTTCTCCCGAAATACATGAAAGTAAGCTGGTGAACTGGGGAAGAATAGAGTAAACTCTAAAGTTACTTACACAATGTGTATCTGATATGAATAAACGTGTCGTCTAATTATAATGAAAAGAATTGTTATTGCCGCTTCTATAGACATCAGTGTGTATTTTACAAACTCTAGATGTATTGTTTTGTTTGTACTTGTGTGTATTTAAACGCCTGGAACCTAAAATAAACATTATGTGGTTGAAAACACTGCATATTTGTGATATATGAAAAGCGCTGCGCGCGTCCGTCTCTGGTTTAGCGCCAGCCAAAGCGCGCAAGCACATTTGAATTTGGCAGTTGATCACGTGATGCACTGAACGTTCTAATCACACCGGTGTGATCGTACGCTCCAGGGACCAGCCAAGACTGATCACACTGGTGTGATCGTACACGTCAAAGGGTTAATAACCTCATTTGAATATACTTTCTATATGCATATTGCTATATCCAGACACGTGATATTGCTACGTTTAACAGTGGAAGAAACTAGGAAAGTATGAGATAATGTAGACTGTCAATAATGCCGCCTTTGCCAATAAGAAATCAAATTGCTGGAGGACTTCCGGTAAGATGGCGGTGTGAGAAGTCGTGAAGTTCTCTGCTACGGGTATTTCTTTAATTTAACTACTCACTTAGTGACATTTTTCAACACGCCCCGAGAATATAAATTAAGAACTTCACTAGCACAATATGCCGAGGGCTAATGCTAAAAAAACGGTCGATATCGCAGAGGATGTCAATGATTCTACACAAGGTGCGGAGGGAGCCGCCTCGGACCAAGGAGACAATATTAGAGAACTCCTTGGAGGCATAAGATCTGAAGTAGTGGCACTCAGAGCGGAGATTCTTGCCGAACTTAAGTCATCTATATCAGCTGTGAAAACTTCGCTGTTGGAACATGAACAAAAGCTGAAGGATATGGGTGAATCTCTTACTGACGTGGATGGTCGTGTCACTGCTCTTGAGTCTACGTGCTTGACGCTATCCAAAGATAATGAAAAGCTGAGAGCCAAACTTGACGACCTGGAAAATCGCTCTAGGAGAAATAATATTAGAGTGATTGGCATCCCTGAAGGGTCCGAGGGTACACATCCTACAACCTTTATTGAAACTTTACTGCTCGAGGTCTTTGGGAAAGAAAGTTTTACCAAGGATCTGGAGGTTGACCGAGTGCACCGCTCTTTGGCTCCCCCGCCAAAACCTAATCAAGCCCTGAGACCATTCATTGTCAGAATGCACCATTACCAGATGAGGGAACAAATTCTCCGACTTGAACGAGAAAAGGGACAGATAGTATATAAAGGATCCCGGCTTCATTTCTACCCCGACGTCAGTGCTGAAGTGGCCAAACGAAGGGCGGCTTTCAGTTAGATCAAAGCCCAGCTGAGAGAAGCCGGCATTGAGTTCGGCCTGCTTTATCCGCCACGGTGGAACGCGACACTTTTTTGACACCCCGCAATCAGCTACGGAGTTTATTCAGGGAATCATTTCTCCCTCGACGAATAAGTAACTTAAAGGATGCATCTCCTAATACTTTTTGGTAACGGAATTTAAAGGACTTTTTGAATTAGGTATGGCAGTTTGGCAATGAATCTTATCGTTCTACTCTATCGAGTTGGACTTATATGCACTCATTGTTTTAATGTCATGGTGCATTAAGTTCTTTTTATCATTCGTGATATAGTCTCAACGGAGCAGAGACACGAGCTGGTGAGTTATGGTTCTCTGTATACCAGCGGATGTTTGTTTTTTTTATGTTGATAGTGGGATTGTGGAAGGGGAGGGGGGAGGTGAGGGTGGTCGTGGGCACTTGTACAGCTTGCTGTCAATGTACTTATGTTGTTTATTATGATCGGTTCAGTACACTTAGTTCTGTATGTATGTAAAAATATATAGTTTTCTTATTAAATGCCCAAACTTAATAATTTTGATTTAAATTTTACCACTTGGAATGTAAAAGGCATGAACAATGTCATAAAGAGAAATGGGATTTTTTCTCATTTGCGTCTGTTAAATGTAGGCATTGCTTTCTTGCAAGAAACTCACATCCTCAATTCGGATGCAATTAAACTCAGACGGGGTTGGGGAGGACAGGTGTTTCACTTGAGTCTCAATGTGAAGGGCAGGGGTACCGCTATTCTTATTAGAAAGGATATTCCGTTCACTAGTGAGGAGGTCATCAGTGATGCCTCCGGGCATTACGTGATTGTTACAGGTTGCCTTTATGGAAGGCAAGTGATTCTTGTTAACATATATGCTCCAAATTTTGATGATTCAAATTTTTTTAGTAAAATCTTTGCGACTATACCCCCTTTTGATGACTATGCATTAATCATAGGTGGGGATTTTTGAACACATTTTTGGACTGATCCTCAACCAAAGCCCTCTAAGGCCGCTCTAAACATTAAGAATTTTTGTGAGCAATATGGGTTGTTAGATCCTTGGAGATTTCTTTTTTTTTCCCTCCTCTAAAGCATTCTCCTTTTTCTCACCTGTGCATCACTCTTACAGTCGTATAGATTATTTCTTAGTAGATAAGAGTCTCATACCCTTTATTACAAGTACATACCACAGCATTGTTATTTATGATCATGCCCCCTTTTCTTTTTTACTTAGTTTGCCTGCCCCACATTCATCCTTTAAACCCTGGAGGCTGAACCCTCTGCTCTTGGCAGATGGAGAATTTGTTACTTATCTAAATAAAGAGATAGAGTTTTACTTAGAAATAAATGATCAACCTCATATTTCAAGATCTACATTATGGGAAGCATTAAAAGCGTATTTACGTGGCAAAATTATATCTTTTTGTTCTTATGCTAAAAAACAAGAAACCATTAAGCTCAAGGATCTCTCAGTTGCAATTAGCAGGTTGGATGAGCAGTATGCTACATCTCCTAAACCTGATCTATATAAAGATAGACTGCGACTTCAAACTGAATATAATCTACTATCTACCTCATATGTAGAGAAAAGGTTGTTAAAAACTCGATATACATTTTATGAATTTGTGGACAAAGCCAGTAAATTGTTGGCCTTTCAAGCTCATCAATCAAATAACTTGAAAACGATCACTCACATTAGGTCCCTGTCAGGCTCACTGTTGTATTCTTTACAAGATATTAACAATTTAACAGCTTTGTTAATTTTTTGTACTGCTTTATATACCTCAGAATATCCTAATGATTCAGTAATTATAGATTCCTTTTTTACAAAAGTGAATCTACCAACTATAAATGTCAATTTAAACTCTGATCTGGGCAAACTTATAATGCAAGTAGAAGTAACAAATGCCATTTCAGCAATGCAGAGTAGTAAAGCTCCAGGGCCAGACGGCTTTCCTATAGAATTTTATAAGAAATTCTCAACATTATTAGGCCCTCTTCTTGTAGCAGTCTATAATGAATCTTTTATTAATGGAACCCTACCTCTGACACTCACACAAGCTTCAATCTCTCTTCTTCCAAAAGATAAAAAGGACCCTACTCTTTGTGAGTCTTACAGGCCAATTTCACTCTTAAATGTTGATTTTAAAATATTAGCCAAAGTCCTTGCAATGCGTATAGAACCTGTTCTTCTACCTATAATTTCTATTGATCAAACAGGATTTATTCGTGGATGCAATCCATTTAGTAATTTGCGATGCCTTTATAATGTAATGTACACTAACACACAAGATGATCAGGATGTTATAATTTCCCTTGACGCTGAAAAGGTGTTCGATAGGGTAGAGTGGAAATACCTCTTTAACCCTCTGGGGTCTGAGGATTTTTGGGGCCCTGGAGAAGTTTTGACATGCCCTGACATTTGTGCTTTTTTCAGTTGCTTATAAACATATTAATGGCAAAAGTGTCATTACACTGTATTCAGCATGTACTAGGCTACCATAATATGTGAGGAACATGTATGTACATGTTTGTATTTTTGAGAGAATAACCTTTATGCGTGTTTATTGAAAAAACAAAAAACTTAAGTCACTGAAATACGGTCACAAAATAAATATTAAATATGTGATCACAAGACTTCTGGGTATTGGAGGTTGTAGACTAGAATTTTTGCTTCAAAATGATGTAAAAATTATCCTGCCTACTTCATATAAAACAATATATTGATTTAAATTTTGTAAGCCACTCTTTGTCAAGAAAGACAGTATGCGGGAGGCGTGAATCTTCATGAATAATGCTGTGATTCACACCTGAGAAGACAAAGACCCGCATAATGACCTGCATAATGACCCACATAATCAGCCCTTTCAGTCAGGTATGTGAGAGGACACTTTTGGTAGTTTATTCAGAATATAGTTAACAATATTAATGAGACACATTTTGAATAAATGAGGGCACATTTTGAGTATACAGTTTTACCTGGAAATAAATCCTGTTCAAAGATATAGGTGAATATCACTTACCTGGCATTCCAAGATGTTTGGTGTTTCTGCACTGGAGAAAAAAAAAAAAAACTTTCCTGCTTCCCGTCAGTGATCTCACCATTATATTCATTCAGAATGTCCAGTGTGGGCCAATATCTGGTCACTATGATACTCAAATCTGTGAGATAAAAGAAAAAACCCTCTGTGAGCATGCTGATAACAGATATTTATAATGTTTTTGAAAGAAGTCTCATGATCATCAAGCCTGCATTTATTTGATAAAAATACAGAAAAAAAACAGCAATACTGTGAAATATTATTACGATTTAAAATAATGTTTTTCTATTTTAATATACTTTAAAAAATAATGTATTTCTGTGATGCAAAGCATCTAAACATTCATATTACCTATATGGTATTTTACTATACCATATTACCTATATGGTATTTCACTCATCTCAGTATAGCAATACAGTATGGCAATTTACTAAGTTGTGTAGTAAACAAAACCCTGCGTCGATCTGCCCCATTAATTCACACTGAGACACACAAAACTTGCAGGATTCATATTAAAATATTAATAAAAATAAAGAATTTAAGAATAAAAAACAACTTACCTATCACAATCATCAGCTCGATAGTTGATCCTCGAAATGAAAGTGAAACCAGCTCTTCCTCTGAGGTAAATCCTTTTAGAATTATTCCTCACCGCATCTCAAAACGATGAAAAGTACATGAAACTGACTAAACTTAATGCGTTTTTCCGAGCTGACGCGGGCGTTCACTCTGCTGCATTGATCGCCTCAGAATTTGCGTCTGAATAGCGCGAGCGGTCCGTGGGTGTGGCCGCATTAGCGGATAATGAGCTGAGCCGCCAACATCTGACATGTCTCTCTTTTCATACAGATTACATAAACAGAGAATATTTGTTTTCGATTTAACTTACATGATTTAAAACCTGACATTTTAACGTTTCTTTAGACATAAGTCTCATTTTTGTGTCATTAGTATTCACTACGTTACAGTTCATTTTCTGAGAACTATCAGATTGGACTTCATTCAGAGAGAGACTGCGGCTCGCGCATCATGTTAGTTTTCTTTATTTTGCAAAAAGCACAACATTTTGTTTTTACTCTGAGTGTACACAAATAAAAGACGACATTTCACAGATTAGAATGGTATATAATTCTTAACTGATATGTCCAAAATTGACAGAGTATTTTTAGTCTCTTTCACACTGATAAGAAAAAAACCGAGGTGGTATCGCTGGCGATACCGCCGACTCCAGGGTGTTAACACTCTTAAGCATTTTGGTTTTTCAGAAGATTTAATTTCTTGGATTAAGTTATTATATACTTCCCCAGTAGCCTCTGTGTGCACAAATAATATTTACTCTGAGTATTTTCCTTTGCATCGAGGTACCAGACAGGGATGTCCGCTCTCCCCTTTGCTATTTGCAATTTTGATCAAACCTTTGGCCGCAGCTCTTCGTCAGTCTGGTAGCTTTAAGGGTATCACTCGGAATGGGATTGAGCATAAGATTTCATTATATGCGGATGATGTTTTGTTATATGTTTCTAATCCTGATTTATCAGTACCCCATATTATTTCAGTCTTAGAAGAGTTTGGTAAATTCTCAGGCTATAAGCTTAACATGCATAAAAGTGAATTACTCCCAGTCAAATCATCTCTCTGCATAGATACTTCCCTTATCCCGTTTAGAATAGTTCATGAGGGTTTTTAAATACCTAGGTGTACAAGTCACACGATCATTTACTGATTTGTTTAAAGCTAATTTTTCCCCGCTTTTAGGTCGTTGCAAAGATGATTTTACCAAATGGTCCAGATTACCCTCGTCATTAGCAGGTCGTATTAACCTAGTTAAAATGTCAGTCCTACCTCGCTTCCTGTATTTATTTTCAAATATTCCTATTTTTATAAGAAAGACATTTTTCATTAAATTAGACAGCTTAATTTCTTCCTTCCTATGGGAAAACAAAACCCCTCGTATAAGAAAATCCTTTTTACAAAGATCAAAATTTCTTGGGGGGATGGCATTGCCCATTTTTTTTATTTTATTACTGGGCAAGTAATATTCAGAAAATCATACACTGGGTGTCTGACTTAGACCCACACAATATTCCGCTGTGGGTGCAAGGGGAACAATTATGTAGTAGATTTCGTCTTCGATCCATAGTCTGTACTTCACTCCCTCTGACTGGAAACATGTATATTTCCTCTCAAAATCCAGTTGTTGCACATACTCTAAAAATTTGGTCACAATTTAGGAAGCATTTTGGTCTGCAGGCAGCCTCTATTCTGGGTCCTATAGTTTCTAACTGTTTATTTCCTCCATCCTATGTGGATTCTGCATTCTGTGTTTGGGAAGAGAACGGGATCAGGCTCTTGAAAGATTTATTTTTTAATAATATTTTTGGCTTGTTTCAGGAACTTGAAAGTCATTTTGCTTTGCCTAGAACTCATTTTTTCAGATTTTTGCAAATCAGAAGCTTCATTAAAAAAAGTATTTAATTCTTTTCCAGGGCTACCCCCTTCCTCACCCATTGAAATGTTACTTGATCTAATTCCAAACAGTAAGGAGCTTATTTCACCTATATATTCTATTATATCCACTATAGATCCACAAAACTTAGATGGCGTTCGAACGGCCTGGCAGAGTGATTTGGGCATAGAGTTTACAGAGAGCGAATGGGTTGTTCTAGGCCAAGTACAACAGCTACAACAGCTCACATGTTTTGGTTTTGTCCTCGGTTGGAGGAATTCTGGAAAGGAATTTTTGAGACGTATAATAACATCTATGGAATTCATATTAGTCCTGACCCCTTAATTGCTATCTTTGGCACTAGGCCTGAGGGCATAGAACTTAGGAAAGATATAGGAACAGTTATTGCCTTTACTTCACTTTTGGCTAGGCGTTTAATCTTGTTACAGTGGAAAAGGGCTGACCCCCCAAAATACAGTAAATGAGGTGATGAATTACATCCAACTTGAGAAAATAAAATTTACACTTAGAGGTTCAAAATGTAAGTTTTACAAAACATGGTCTCCCTTTCTAAGATATTTTGAAGAACTAAACTTGTCTGAAGAGTGATACCCCCCTCACCCCCTTTTTACACTTATTTTATTACTGGTGTTGTAAAAAATTTCTATTTTTTTAGATTTATTTTATTATTTTTAAATTATTATGACTGCGTTTATTAATATTGTATGCTCTTTAGCACCCTATCTTGTCTTTTTTTTTTTTTCCCTTTTCTATCCTCCCCCTTTCTCTTAATTGATTTATTATATTTCTCACTCTCAGCCTTTGGCATGGAACAACAGCTGATAAGCTGGATAAGTTTGGGTTATTTGACATTTTTGATGTTTTTGTATTGTACCGATCACTTAAGGACTGTATGTAAACTTAGTCTTCTCTTTTGTTGTGCTGTATGGGTAGGAATGGGAATAGGATGTTAAGAGTTTAAAACTTGTCCTTAACTTTTGTACCATTATTGAATTTATTGTATTTTTTTCAAACTTTCAATAAATAGAGTATTAAAAAAAAAGAAATCAAATTGTTAAGAAAAAAATCATTATTTTATACAAATATCTAAACAAATCCAAAATTGTCACACAACGGAAGGAGGCAGACAGGTACAGTAAGTTGTATAAACAGAGTTTATTAAAACAGAGGCACGGAACTGGACAGGAATGCAAACAGGTGAGCTTAAACAGTTCAGAGATGTAATGATGACTTAGCTGGATGGTAATAGCAATGTCTCTTTGTAGATGCAGCAGTGGTGTCCAGGAACAGAACTGAAGCAGACAGGTAGATGATGGAAGACATGTAATGGATATCCACAATAGAAGGTAAGTGAACAGGTAAGTCCAGGTGAGGGGTTTGGTGTTGTGTGCCAAAGATGAGACCAGACAAGGGAGTGCAGGTTGAATGTCTCTTTATAGTGAGTGATGATGAGGATGTGCAGGTGCAGTGAATCAGTATTCCGGGGAGAGTGAACGAGTGGGCGGCGCGTGCTGGTCTGGTGACAATGAGTGGTCTAAGATGGTTGCAATTCCGTGACAGTACCCCCTCCTCCACGGGCGCCTCCTGACGGCCAGATGGTGCAACGATGGGGCCTACCTCGACCCCTTATCAGGATGTTCTGAATGAAACTGGGTGAGAAGATCTGGATCAAGGATGTCATCACGAGCTACCTAGGAGCGTTCCTCAGGGCTGTAGTCCTCCCAGTCAATGAGGTATTCAAGTCTTTGGCCCCGCTGCCGCTAATCGAGGATGGCCCGGACCCTGTAGATGGTTTCCTCTTCAGCGAGTTCTGGAGGAGAAGGTACCTCATCACCACCAGATTCTGTGGGGGGAGACAACAAAGGTTCATTGTGAGGTTTGAGGAGTGATACATGGAATGATGGTGAAATACGGTAGTGTGGTGGAAGATTAAGCCTGTAGGTGACCTCGTTGACCTGCCTCTGCACTGTGAACGGACCTACATAACGGGGACTCAGCTTACGGCAGGGCAGGCAGAGATGGATGTCCTGTGTCAAAAGCCAATCCTTCTGACCTGGTTGGTAGCAAGGGGTCGGTGTTCTGCGGGTGTCAGCCTGCCTCTTGTGTCTCTGCACTGCCTGTTGGAGACATGACGTGAGCTGCCTGCACGTGAGCTGAGTCCCTGAAATAAGTCAAGTCAAGTCACCTTTATTTATATAGCGCTTTTTACAATGTAGATTGTGTCAAAGCAGCTTTACATTGATAACTGGTACATTATTTGGCTGCACAGCAGCTCTTAAAGAATAGTGTCAATGCAGGCAGATCAAAGCACTGTTGAATATCAAATGTCAAGTCAAATGTCAAGTGTCAATACAGATTCTTGGAGTTAGAATATGTAGAGTAGTTCGAGTTAACGGAGCAATCTGAGGGGGAAGTTGAATAGTACTCACCGCTGGGTGTGGTGGCCCAACCGGGCAGGCAGTGATGATATGATCCTCTCCCCCACAATACAGGCATAGCTGGTTGAGGATCCTTCTTTGACGTTCCGCATGAGTCAGGTGGTTAACATCTACCTGCATCGGTTCAGGTGCTGGAAGGGCGACTGATGGTATGGAGGGCGGAGGATGCAGAGCGGGCTTAGGAAGAGAACATGCTGTTAGACATTGAGATATCCTGATGGTCTTTTGAATGAAGTTCTCTAGTCCAATAGCATCGTCATAAATCACCATGAGTTGACGTACATCAGCGTTGAGCCCATGACGGAAAGCGGTGAGTAATGCAGTCTCATTCCAGCCACTAGAAGCCACTAATGTGTGGAATTGCAGAGCATAGGCACTCACCGAATCACTTCCTTGACGTAGGTTGAACAGTTGGTCGTGAACAGACAACTCTGAGGTAGTTTGCCCAAAAACCTGTATAAAGTGGCTGAGAAATGATAAGAGTGACGTAGTGACTTGAGCATTTGATTGCCACATGGATTGTGCCCATTGGAGAGCGCAACCAGACAGGAGAGATATCACAAACGCCACTCTGGCTCATTCAGTGGTAAACTGGTGAGACTGCATCTCAAAGTAGAGCGAAAATTGTAGAATGAACCCATTGCAATCCTCCACCTCACCGGCGAATGTCGCTGGTCGAGCCATGGGACTGGCAACTGGCAAAGGCAAAGGCAGCAGGTGAAGCAGCGGATGCAGATGGCAGGAGAGATTGACAAACCTCTTGCATGAGGTCAGCGAAAGGATCTGGAGGGCGATCCCCACCAGTTTCCGTGGAGCTCTGCATATGGTCTGGTCTTCTGTCACACATTGGAAGGAAGTAGACAGGTAAGTTGTATAAACAGAGTTTATTAAAACAGAGGCACGAAACTGGACGGGAATGCAAACAGGTGAGCATAAACAGTTCAGAGATGTAATGATGACTTAGCTGGATGGTAATAGCAATGTCTCTTTGTAGATGCAGCAGTGGTGTCCAGGAACAGAACCGAAGCAGACGACAGGCAGATGACGGATGATGGAAGACAGGTAATGAAGGCAAGTGAACAGGTAAGTCTAGGTGAGGGGTTTGGTGTCGTGTACCAAAGACCAGAGGTGGGAAGTAACGAAGTACATTTCCTTCGTTACATTTACTTGAGTATTTTTTTGGAAAATTTGTACTTTTAAGAGTAGATTAAATGTGGGTACTTTTACTTTAACTTGAGTACATTTCTAATGAAAAAGCTGTACTTTTACTTCACTACGCTGGGTGATGTTCCTCTCGTTACTTTATTTTAATGCAGTACTGAACATGTTAAGAAATACGTAGTTTATTCCAAGCGCGATGTCTCTTTTTTCATGAACGATGCCCCATTCACAAAAAAATCACTTTTTTGAGTCGATTCTGTTCAAAGACTTGATCAAACAAGTTGGCAAAACTGTCTAAATTAATTTGCGAATCAGTTTGAATGATTGTTCCCTGCACGCACTGAATCGTCTGAAGCGGTTTTTCACTCGGAGCGTTGGATGAAGTGGCAGTGGACCTGCAGTCAATTAAAAGCACATCCAGCGATGAAGATCTTTATTAGTTGAACTGCGTATGCTGTCTGTGAACAATTCCACAGGTATCGATTTCATTTGATTTCAATTCATACAGCCAATACTCTACGTTTTTACAACCAAACAGATTATTACGCCACGATAACACCACTACAAAGTATGTAGCATTTCTTTACTGTTTTTTTGGACATATATCTTAATTTATACATTAAATAAGCTACCATTGTTGAGAGAGTATGAAATAAATACCCTCCGTCTCGTGGTAATTTGTGGGTAGCCTACCTATTGCGCAGTGGCAGCGCCGACAACCTGTTCGTCTTGAAAATTAACGCCTTTGCGTAGACACAGTTAACCAGTTTACACGCACCTGCAGAAATATGTTTGATTACATTTTGGAGAACAGACGGAAGAAGATCCGTCAATGTGCATTTGATCATTGTTTGTGTTCAGATGTTCAGCGGTTAATGAGCGCGAGCACATGTAAAGAGTTTTCTCTCTTTCTTCTTTCAAATGTAACTGTATAATAATGCTTGTCTCTTCTGTGTTTGTTGCAAAGATATTTAATTATGATAAGAATAATTTAAATATCTATCTAAATAATAACATGCTATTGTATTGTTGTATGTGTATATATCACTTTTACGTTGAGTAAATATTTCTATAAGTACTTGTACTTTTACTTGAGTACAGTTTTTGGATACTCTACCCACCTCTGCCAAAGACAAGACCAGACAAGTGAGTGTGGGTTGAATGTCTCTTTATAATGAGTGCTGATGAAGATGTGCAAGTGCAGTGAATCAGTATTCCGGGGAGAGTGAACAAGTGGGCAGAGCGTGCTGATCTGGTGACGATGGGTTGTTAGTGGTCTGAGATGGTTGCAACTCCGTGACACAAACATTCAAAAAGTAATATTATTTATAACTATTATTCTCACCCCACTGGCAAAATATTTTGTAAGCATAAAATATTTTAAGCTTTAGAAGCAATTTTTCTTTAAAAAAAAAGTAGTAAAGAAGTATAAATTAAGTAAAAAATTAAGTAAAAATAAATTAAATAAGTATTGTAGCGTTTTAACTTTAACTGAATATGTTATTTTTGAAAATTAATATATATATATATATATATATATATACATATTAGGGCATACAACATACACAGGACAAATCAAAACATTATCCTGAATGTGTGTGAAAACAACGTGAATGTACTGAAATGTGTCTGTGCATAAATACAATGTGCGATCAGTGCGTTGAGAGCGCTCATACATGATTTGTTTGCGCATCAATATAATGGACTCACATGCTTAATGTAGGCTACTCCTGTACGTCACCGTAATCGTCTTTACTTTGATTGCAATCCTCATCCATCAAAACTTTACTAGCTAGATGCTGGTTTGCTTTATCCAGCCGAGAAATATAGTTTGCATATCAACTGGCCATACAGCGGTGGGATGTTTTGACGTTCCGTTCAGACAGGAACAGTGCGATGCGGGAGGGCTCGTGCTCTTCAGATACAATGACAGAATTTGACAGAGTTCATGTTTTGAAGAGAAACAGACAATGGAATGAATAAGTCTCTATTCTCTCTGGCATCTCTGATGTAATTAGCAAGGACTTTTAAGATCATCTAACTGCGTGATGTAAATTACGTTAATAACGCAATTTTACATGCTTCAGTAATTTATTTGCGTTAAATTATTTTAACGCATTCAGGATTTTGAATTAATCGCATGCTTTAACGCGTTAACGTTGACAGCCCTAATATATATATATTGCCAAAAGTTTTGGGGCGCCTGCCTTTATGTGCACATGAACTTTAATGACATCCCATTCTTAATCTGTAGGGTTTAATATGGAGCTGGCCCACCCTTTGCAGCTATAACAGCCTCAACTCTTCTGGGAAGGCTTTCCACAAGGTTTAGGAGTGTGTTTATGGGAATTTTTGACCATTCTTCTAGAAGCGCATTTGTGAGGTCAGGCAGTGATGTTGGCGAGAAGGCCTGGCTTGCAGTCTCCACTCTAATTCATCCCAAAGGTGTTCTATCAGGTTGAGGTCAGGACTCATAATCCCCCCTCCACCAAACTTTACACTTGGCACAATGCAGTCAGGCCAGTACCGTTCTCCTGGCAACCGCCAAACCCAGACTCGTCCATCGGATTGCCAGACAGAGAAGCGTGATTCGTCACTCCAGAGAACACGTCTCCTCTGCTCTAGACTCTAGTGGTGGCGTGCTTTACACCATTGCATCCGACGCTTTGCATTGCACTTGGTGATGTAAGGCTTGGATGCAGCTGCTCGGCCATGGAAACCCATTCCATGAAGCTCTCTATGCACTGTTCTTGAGCTAATCTGAAGGCCACACAAAGTTTGGAGGTCTGTAGCTATTGACTCTGCAGAAAGTTGGCGACTTCTGCGCACTGTGTGCCTCAGCATGCGCTGACCCCGCTCTCTGATTTTATGTGGCCTACCACTTCGTGGCTGAGTTGCTGTTGTTCCCAATTGCTTCCACTTTGTTATGATACCACTAACAGTTGACCGTGGAATATTTAGTAGTGAGGAAATTTCACGAATGGACTTATTGCACAGGTGGCAGCCTATCACGGTACCACGCTTGAATTCACTGAGCTCCTGAGAGCGACCCATTCTTTCACAAATGTTTGTAGAAGCAGTCTGCATGCCTAGGTGCTTGATTTTATACACCTGTGGCCATGGAAGTGATTGGAACACCTGAATTCAGTGATTTGGAGGGGTGTCCCAATACTTTTGGCAATATAGTGTATATATATATATATATATGTAATGTCAATCCTGGAGTGCCACTGTCCTGCAGAGTTTAGCTCCAACCCTAATCAAACACACCAGAACAAACTAATCAATGTCTTCAGGATTACTAAGGCTACAGGCAGTTTTTTTTTTTTTTTTTCAGGGTTGGAACTAAACTCTGCAGGAAAGTGGCACTCCAGGACCGATGTTGCCTATCCCTGACCTACAGGTTGCAACCAATGGACATGTTTCTCTATCAGTGTGTCCTCACAGAACTGAACTTTAGAGAAATTAACTTGGATGAACAGAGATTTTGGCTGAAAATCTAAAACATTACTTAACATATGTGATAACAGAAAATGTTATATGGATAAAGCAGCATTTATGTACAACCCGAATTCCGGAAAAGTTGGGACATTTTTTAAATTTGAATAAAATGAAAACTAAAAGATTTTCAAATCACATGAGCCAATATTTTATTCACAATAGAGCATAGATAACATAAATGTTTAAACCGAGAAATTTTACACTTTTATCCACTAAATGAGCTCATTTCAAATTTGATGCCTGCTACAGGTCTCAAAAAAGTTAAGTTGGCACGGGGGCAACAAATGGCTGAAAAAGCAAGAAATTTTGAAAAGATTCAGCTGGGAGAACATCTAGCAACTAATTAAGTTAATTGATGTCAGGTCTGTAACATGATTAGCTATAAAAGGGATGTCTTAGAGAGGCAGAATCTATCAGAAGTAAAGATGGGCATAGGCTCTCCAATCTGTGAAAGAGTGCATAAAAAGATTGTGGAAAACAATGTTCCTCAATGTCAAATTGCAAAGGCTTTGCAAATATCATCATCTACAGTGCATAACATCATCAAAAGATTCAGAGAAACTGAAGAAATCTCTGTGCGTAAGGGACAAGGCCGAAGACCTTTATTGGATGCCCGTGGTCTTCGGGCCCTCAAATGACACTGCATCACTCATCGGCATGATTGTGTCAATGACATTACTAAATGGGCTCAGGAATACTTCCAGAAACCACTGTCGGTAAACACAATCCGCCGTGCCATCTGCAGATGCCAACTAAAGCTCTATCATGCAAAAAGGAAGCTACTGTATATGTGAACATGCTCCAGAAGTGCCGCCGTGTCCTGTGGGCCAAGGCTCATTTAAAATGGACTGTTTCAAAGTGGAAAAGTGTTCTATGGTCAGACGAGTCCAAATTTGACATTCTTGTTGGAAATCATGGGCGCCATGTCCTCCGGGCTAAAGAGGAGGGAGACCTTCCAGCGTGTTATCAGCGTTCAGTTCAAAAGCCAGCATATCTGATGGTATGGGGGTGCATAAGTGCATACGGTATGGGCAGCTTGCATGTTTTGGAAGGCACTATGAATGCTGAAAGGTATATAAAGGTTTCCAGACAACGTCTATTTCAGGGAAGGCCTTGTGTATTTCAGCAGGACAATGCAAAACCACATACTGCAGCTATTATAACAGCATGGCTTCGTCGTAGAAGAGTCCGGGTGCTGAATTGGCCTGCCTGCAGTCCAGATCTTTCACCTATAGAGAACATTTGGTGCATCATTAAACAAAAAATATGTCAAAGATAACCACAAACTCTTCAGCAGTTGGAAACCTATATCAGGCAAGAATGGGACCAAATTCCAATACCAAAACTCCAGAAACACATTACCTCGATGCCCAGATGTCTTCAAACTGTTTTGAAAAGAAGAGAAGATGCTACACCATGGTAAACATGCCCCCGTCCCAACTATTTTGAGACCTGTAGCAGACATCAAATTTGAAATGAGCTCATTTTGTGCATAAAATTGTAAAATTTCTCAGTTTAAACATTTATGTTATCTATGTTCTATTGTGAATAAAATATTGGCACATGTGATTTGAAAGTCTTTTAGTTTTCATTTTATTCAAATTTAAAAAGCGTCCCAACTTTTCCAGAATTCGGGTTGTATCTGAAATTGTCCAAGACAGGATAATAAGGACTGCCCGTTGGTTCTAGGGCATGAAAGACGCTTGAGACAGTTGACGGAACTGTCACAGTCCAGGTTGGGCCAGTGCTGAATCGTCACAAAAGTTTATAGTTTGCACATATTTTTAAGCCTTGCCAATTTAAATATTCAATCACAAGAAGAAATAAGTAAACTCACTTTAGTATTCGTGCGCCGTGTGAGAAGTTTTCTGTGTGCACATCCGAAGCGTGCGCTCATGTCATGTCTCAGACCACGCACAAATACTAAAGAGAGTTCTCTTTAATGGCTTCTTGTGCTTGAATGGACAAATTCACACCTCAGGTGATGAAGCTGGTTGTGAAAATAAGGGGGACATGAAAATTGCTTTGCTAAAATTGCCCAGGTGAACTTTTTAGGTACCAAAAAGGTTACTGTTTGGGTGATGACAATGACAAACTCCACATTTTATACATTGGAGCTCTGTTTTACCATGGCAACTTCATCAATGCAAGTTTTTGACCACACTTGACCATACCTAATTTCAATTAGGTTGAACCAGTCAGCCATTTTATGCTCTGTCTATTATTATTGCAGAAAAATGCAAGAATAAACAGAAGAGGATAGTTGAACACTGCAACTAACCTTGAATATCCACTCTCTTTTACAGATGATATAAGAGGGGACATTTTAGTTGATGTGGGATCTGGCCCCACTCTTTACCAGGTCATGAGTGGCTGTGAGAGATTTGATCGTGTCATCCTGTCTGACTTTTTGGAGGTGAATCGAAGAGAGCTGCAAAACTGGTTACAGGAGGGAAAGAGTAGTATAGACTGGACTTCTTACTTCAAGTATGTGTGTGAACTGGAGGGCCGCAGGTGAGATTTCCTTTTCTTGTCTAAAAGAGAGATTTAAAGTTGTAAATAAAGAATGCTTATTTACTATAAAATAATGCATATGCAAAACTATTTGCAAACAATATGTTGGCCACCATTATTGGCACCCCTAGAAATTCTTATAAGTAAAATATCTCTGAAGTATATTCCCATTCATATTTACATTTTTTAGCACACCAGGGTGACTAGGAGCATTAAATTGTCCAGCCATGACTTCCTGTTCCACAGTACAAATATGTGTGAACACAAAGGCCAAATTCCCTTAATCATTCATCACAATTAGAAAAAACAAAGAATTTAGTTCTGATGTGCAGCAAAATATTGTTGAGCTTCACAAAATAGAAAATGGCTATAAAAAAAAGCTAACACATTGAAAATCCCCATTTCCACCATCAGGGCAATAATTAAGAAGTTCCAATCAACTAAAGATAAAACTTTTATTCTATTGAATTATATGTACATGTGAACTTGTGAAATGTTGTGGGCCTATTTGTTTTGCTGGAGGTCCTGGACATCTTGTTCAGATACATGGCATCATGGATTCTATTAAATACTAACAGATAAAAATGAAAACCTGACTGTTTCTGCTAGAAATCTTATAATGGGCCGTGGTTGGATCTTCCATCAGGACAATGATCCAAAACAAACATCAAAATCAACACAAAAATGTGTCACTGAGCACAAAATGAAGCTTCTGCCATGACCATCCCAGTTCCCTGACCTGAACCCTATAGAAAATGAGTGGGGTGAACTGAAGAGAAGCACCAACATGGAGCTGGGAATCTGAAGGATCTGGAGAGATTCTGTATGAAGGAAAGGTCTCTGATATCTTGTCAGGTGTTCTCCAAACTCATCAGGCATTATAGGTGAAGACTCAGAGCTGTTATCTTGGGAAAAGGACGCTGCAATAATTGGTTACAATAAACATTTATTTCATAATGAGCTTTTCCCCCCATTTTCAGTTGTTTTACTTAAATGAAAGGTTAGAATTTTGAGATTTTTTTTAATGAAAGATCAAAAGGATAAACAATGCAGATTTATTTTCACAGCCACCTTTGCTCATATTTACCAAGGGTGCCAATATTAGTGGAGTACACTGTAGTACTGCAGTGCTGTTGTTGTCATTCCTAGAAATGTTTTCACCATTTTTGTCTCCATGTTTAAGTGATATCTTATTCATATCAAAGTCCTGGGACTCATTCGCATAATACCGCATAGCGGTATTCAGAACAGAATAAGAATGAAAAATAAGTTATAAAATTATATATTAAACTATAAAATAAAACAAATTAGATAGTCATCGTAGATAGTCATTATAAACAACATAATTAAAGCAAAAATTATTTTTTTTAGGCTAAAGCAAAACTGATGGGCTCACCTCTCTCATTTAGCAAGTATTCAAATATGTTTCTATATTTGCATGTAACATTTTGGTTGCTAAATTTTTGTTTATTATGTAAACAGCAAAACAGCATCCTTCACATTCAGTGTCCATCATAAACGTGTACTCCACACGGCTCCGGGGGGTTAATAAAGGCCTTCTGAAGCGAAGTGATGCGTTTGTGTAAAAAAAAAAAATCCATATTTAACAAGTTATGAAGTAAAATATAGCTTCCGCTAGACCGCCTTACGTATTCAATGTACGAAGAAAATGTAAAACTCTTGAAGTTCAAAAAGCTTACGATACGTCCTATGCCTTCCCTATTTAACTTACGGAAAAAGCTTAACTGACGCGACGCCAGTTTACACTTTATTCGTAACTTGAATACGGAAGGCTATCTTTTTTTCTTGGTTCACAGAAGCACTGCAGGTGCGTGATGTGACGATGTGTGAATCCTCATGTTCTTTTGTTTATGCTGCTATTTGTGCATGTAAAGCTAAACCCCTGAAAAAAAAAAACATTATTGTATGTTTTTTTTAATGGGTCACAAACACCCATCTATTCTAATTTAATTTAATTTTAATTTGGCATTCTATCTTAACGGTTTATGATCAACTTAACGGTTTACCTTAACGGTTTATGATCAACTAATAAGCTTCGGTTGTTTGTCAGGAAAATAATCTAAATTATCAAAAAGCTCTCATTACAATTCTCCACCAGATTTACTATGCTGCACACAAGCTCACGCTAACTCAAAAACTTGCGTACGCAAACTGAGACCTGACGTGAGATTTGATCGTAGCCACCGCTCACGTCCATATTGATAAATGCTAAGTTTTGCGTGGAAATGGCCGTACGTACCGTTTTCTGTCATACGTCCATTTCATAAATGAGGCCTACTGTGTATGTAATTATACATTTTATTCAATTCTTTTCCTAGTTCATTGGCCACATACTTTCATGTCTTTCGGGAGAAGTGGTAGTAAACTAGTGTTTAAATGACGAAATACATTTAATTACACGTAGGCCTATTTGAGAATGGGAATATCAGATCTTTCATGATATAGTTAACAAGTTTGGAAATGTTTCGAATAAAAAAATAAATAAATAAATAAAACCAATAGCCTACATTTGTCATACAGTGCTATTGTGGCTGCGTTGTGTCATGCTGTGAGCATGATGCGTCAGCATGTAACATATAAAATAATATATAAAAATGCGAGGCGATCACTGCCACTACATACTACCCCACCCCACCCCAACCCACCTCCCTGTCACCCTTCACCAGTGCCCCTTCAAAAATACTAAGTGCATGATTCCCCTACCAGTAATGAATGTAATGGAAAAAGCATCTGCAAAAAGGCAGATAATATCTAATTGTGTTTTGGACCTTTTGATTTTTTCTAGTTCATCGGCTTGGGCAGAGAAAGCTACACGTCTTCGCTCAGTTGTGTCTAATGTGCTGCCCCTTGATGTACACCAGTCCTGCCCATTATCACCAGGGTTCTTGCCCCCTTCTGGAGCTGACTGTCTGGTGTCATCTTTCTGCCTTGAGAGTGTAAGCCATGACTTGCTTTCCTTCACCAATGCCTTAGGCCACATCTCCAGCCTGCTTAAAAAAGGTGGATACCTCCTACTTATTGGTGCCCTGGGAGAGAGCTTCTACATGGGTGGGCCAGGGCTGTACATCCCTGTGGTCCCTCTGGATGAGTCTCAGGTCTGTGCTAGTCTGAAGGCCCATGGATATGAGCTGTTGCAGCTTTGTATTTACCACCTGCCACCAGACATGAAGGTGGGGGTAGATGATGTCACTGGTGTATTCTTTGCAAAAGCAAAGAAAGCTTAAACAATTTTAGTTGAAGTATACATGGATTGGAAAGGTAGGGAATTAATGTATGTTCTTTTTAATGCTTCACTTTTACTGTGATTAAAAGATATTGAAAATAATCATATTTGTCAGCATTTGAAAGTAAAAAATGTTGGTCAAATGACATAAATGCAGAATGATTGCTAATGTTTGATTTCACTCATTAAAATTCACCCCACATTCATTGCAGCTAAACTCAGCAAAAGTCCCTTTTTCAAAATTCTGTATTTTAAAGATAATTTTATAAAATCCTTTATAGATCTTTAATTGAAAGTGTTTAAACAATATTTTTCATGCTTGTTCAGTGAACCATAAACAATTATTGCACATGAACCTGTGGAACACTCAAAGGGTTAGTTCACCCAAAAATTAAAATACTGTTATTTTAATTACTCATGTCATTCCAAACCCGTAAGACTTTCATTCATCTTCGGAACACAAATGAGGATCTTTTTGATGAAATCTGAGAGCTTTCTGTCCCTCCATAGCCAGCTACACAACTGAAACTTTGAGGCTTCAACAAGTTCATAAAGAGATTGTAAAACTAATCCATATGAATTTATTTTTTTTTTATTTTTTTTATCATTATTCTGATTTGGGCCACGTCCATATGTGGTCAGAGATTTTGCAATGCGACCATAGTCTGAACACTCATTCATGCGACATTTACGTCACTCTAGAACAACATTTGTCACAATTCTGGGCTCATGGGAGTCACTTCAAAGATTTTACATACCCGAAGTTATCAAGACAGTTGTGAAAGGTAGTCAATGGAAGAACAGTGATGTTTCAGAACTTGTAAGTATTCCAGTGACAGCTCTATATACAAGCAAAACATGAGGGCTAGTATCATAAATGTTTAAAAAAAGGCAGATACTTGTTTAATTCCGTATGACATCGTGCTGTGTGTAATCTTTTTTTCATTCTTTTGTGCATGCGGTTCAGTCCAGGATGATGATCTGTTTACACTGGAATCTGATATTGGCCACATTTAAAACAATGTGATATAAAAAAAAAACTATATAACAACTATATAAAAAATGTGATCTGAGCAATATATCAGAATTGAGCACAAAGGCTCGCTGTGTGAGCGTAGCCTAATTGATGCTTCCTCATTAGAGAGAAAACATGTGCATCCTATACAGAAGTCTTGTTTGTTGAACAACCTGACATATGCCACATTCTGTATTATACATGCCAGACCAGTAGTTGGCAATCTCACTTTGTTAACTCACAGTAAAAACAAAATGTTGTGCTTTTTGCAAAATAAAGAAAACTAACATGATGCACGATCTGCCATCTCTGCCTGAATGAAGTCCATTCTGATATTTTCCTCAGAGAATTTTAGTTCACGTTGTATCTCAGCACATTAGTGGATTATTCAATAAAGGTAACTATATTCTCAACATCACAGTGGACATGCCTAAACTACAGTTGTTTACTTACCTTAGGTAACAGTTTATAATGTTCTCATTAGTATGCACGTTTTGTGCAGTTGTCTGTAACTTAACAGCAGAACAACCTTCAGCTATTGTCTACAATGAGTTCAGCTCATGCTCTTCCTTTGTACCTTGCGATGTAACAACTAATAAATGTGTATAAATGTGTCTGTGGACATAATATTATTGTAACCTATAGACTACTGATGTGATGATACATTTGTTAGCTTATCTGTACATTCTCTGGTTGTCCGGTTGGTGACAAATGCTGAAAATGTTGCTGAAACTATATTGTCTGTTCATGGGTTCTGTTTATATATTAAAGAAAGATACACTGACACCCCAAGGTTTAATTTTTCAATTGCACAGTAAACCAAGAATCCCAGAACACCTGAATGAGTTCAAGTAGATTAGCCTATGCTGATTTCATATAACAGAAAAAATAAATATAATAAAATATTGTTAAATACATGCAGCTGCCATTTCAATGATGTATTGCTATGTTCTTCTGTTACTTCACCTTATGGAGATTTAAAACTGGGTCATCCCTCTGGAAATGAAAGAAATGTCCAAAATCAGTGGCCTAATAAAAGATTTTTACAACCTTTTTTTTTTTTTTTATTCTCTGCCATCCGTTTTTTTGACCATGTGTCACTTGTGTACCTTGTTTTATGGTGCGTCTCTAAGCACCTTTACCTTATTTTTATTATTCTCAGGTTAGGTAAGTAAGTCAAATCTGATCTAATTTATAAGCATTTAAAAATACTTACAATCAGACAGAAGACTTCTCCGTGGTCTGCTCAGGCTCAACGACTTAAATTAATGCCACATGAGGCCTAGTTTAATTATAAAGTTATAAGTTCATTTATTACATTAGTATTTCTAGCATTACATGTATTCTACAAACATCCTATACAAGTAATTAAATAAAGTATAAGTATTAAAAAGTTCTTTAGTCAAGGCAATATCAGCGATGTAGGCATCATCAGCGTTGGTTCTGGTGTCGGAGAAGCAGCCTCAGGTGCGAAGCAGCCCCTCCTGTTCTTTTCTCGTTCCAGCCTTTTATAGACTATCTGACCTCTTGAGGTCATCTTCTTTGGAATTCCCCTCATCTGAGTCTATATATAAAGGCTTATCTCTTTGTTCTCGGACTCTTCTCCTCTGCTGTGTCCTGCACTTCTGATCAAGACATCCTTCAACGGTAATGACTGCCTTTCTTACTAATACATGTTATGTCTGTACTATTCTACTAGCATGCTTTATTAAAATCTTAAAACAACAGTTGTAGTGTCTTCCTTTATAAACATATTCTTAATAAAGCTTTACAACAATAGTGTTTTGTCTCTTTTCTTTATAAACTACATTCTTATTAAAGTACTTTTACAATAACAGTTGTCTTGTCTTATTTAATGAGCTATTATCTTATTAAACACTTTTATAAAAACCCATTTGTCTCGTTTTCCTCAATAAAAAGTTATCATATACAAATTATCATACATTTTTTCACTGTTTACACACAAACAAGTTATCAAACATGTCTCTTCCTCCAATATATCTCTTTCACAGTTGTTTTTCATAAACAGTTATCTCTCATAACTCTTTTTCACTGTTTACACACAAACAAGTTATCAAACATGTCTCTTCCTCCAATATATCTCTTTTTACAGTTTTTTTTTTTTACATAAACAGTTATCTCTCATAACTCTTTTTCACTGTTTACACACAAGTTATCAAACATGTCTCTTCCTCCAATATATCTCTTTTCACAGTTTTTTTATATAGTATCCGCGGGGCATTAAAAAGCATTAAAAGTCATTAAATGGATTTTGCGAAAATTAAGGCCTTAAAAAGCATTAAATTTTATTTCTACAGGCATTAAATTTTTTAGATAGTTTTGAAGAAAAATAATACTACCAGTTTATTTTGAATAAAGCCTAAATAATTAATAACTGATTTGCTGTCGCAAAATATGTACATTGGTGTGATACACACACGGAACAAGTTTGGTAATTGCCTCCGGCCGGTGCAAAATTGTCGTAACGCCGTTTGGACCTGAGCCGTTTTTGAATATGCGTTCTTGTCTGTACTTTTGTTCTTGTGGACTTGTGAAACGTCATCAGTTGCTGCCCAAGTACTGTTTCAATTCAAAGTCTAGTTCTGTAGGCTACACAATCATGGGGAAGACTGCTGACTTGACAGTTGTCCAAAAGACGACCATTGACACCTTGCACAAGGAGGGCAAGACACAAAAGGTCATTGCAAAAGAGGCTGGCTGTTCACAGAGCTCTGTGTCCAAGCACATTAATAGAGAGGCGAAGGGAAGGAAAAGATGTGGTAGAAAAAAAGTGTACAAGCAATAGGGATAACCGCACCCTGGAGAGGATTGTGAAACAAAACCCATTCAAAAATGGGTTGGAGATTCACAAAGAGTGGACTGCAGCTGGAGTCAGTGCTTCAAGAACCACTACGCACAGACATATGCAAGACATGGGTTTCAGCTGTCGCATTCCTTGTGTCAAACCACTCTTGAACAACAGACAGCGTCAGAAGCGTCTCGCCTGGGCTAAAGACAAAAAGGACTGGACTGCTGCTGAGTGGTCCAAAGTTATGTTCTCTGATGAAAGTAAATTTTGCATTTCCTTTGGAAATCAGGGTCCCAGAGTCTGGAGGAAGAGAGGAGAGGCACACAATCCACGTTGCTTGAGGTCCAGTGTAAAGTTTCCACAGTCAGTGATGGTTTGGGGTGCCATGTCATCTGCTGGTGTTGGTCCACTGTGTTTTCTGAGGTCCAAGGTCAACGCAGCCGTATACCAGGAAGTTTTAGAGCACTTCATGCTTCCTGCTGCTGACCAACTTTATGGAGATGCAGATTTCATTTTCCAACAGGACTTGGCACCTGCACACAGTGCCAAAGCTACCACTACCTGGTTTAAGGACCATGGTATCCCTGTTCTTAATTGGCCAGCAAACTCGCCTGACCTTAACCCCATAGAAAATCTATGGGGTATTGTGAAGAGGAAGATGCGATATGCCAGACCCAACAATGCAGAAGAGCTGGAGGCCACTATCAGAGCAACCTGGGCTCTTATAACACCTGAGCAGTGCCACAGACTGATCGACTCCATGCCACGCCGCATTGCTGCAGTAATTCAGGCAAAAGGAGCCCCAACTAAGTATTGAGTGCTGTACATGCTCATACTTTTCATGTTCATACTTTTCAGTTGGCCAAGATTTCTAAAAATCCTTTCTTTGTATTGGTCTTAAGTAATATTCTAATTTTCTGAGATACTGAATTTGGGATTTTCCTTAGTTGTCAGTTATAATCATCAAAATTAAAAGAAATAAACATTTGAAATATATCAGTCTGTGTGTAATGAATGAATATAATATACAAGTTTCACTTTTTGAATGGAATTAGTGAAATAAATCAACTTTTTGATGATATTCTAATTATATGACCAGCACCTGTATTACTGTTATTATGTCATGATGTGTAGTTTTAAGAGTTTTTCAGGCTAGAATGTACTGGCTTAAAGCTCAAATGTGTGGTTTATTGATAAAGATAGCACCTTTCTGACAATTTGATCTGACGTTGTTGGAGTTGTGAGATCCAGGCGATCACCGGACGCTCAGCGCTCATGTACCCAGCCAAGAACACCCCTACCTCAGCTAATCCTTCTGACGTTTGCCGCTGGCTCCGTTTTGGCTGAGGGCAACGTGACGTTTCATAACTTTATATATGGCTATTTAACTTTACCTTTGTATCCTACTAAAGCGCTGATTTTGTACGCTTGACTGAATTGTTTGCTATATTGTATATTCTTATAGGCCTACCTTTTTATAATGGCTATTGATCATTAAAAATGACATTTAAAAAAAAGAGACAGGGTTGTGTTTTATGTTATATTTCATTTCATTACAGTGAAGATAATCAGAGTATGCACAAATATTAATATGTTTAATATTTTTGAAATGTAAACGAAAAGAGGCAGGGTTGTTTAATATTTTGTTTTATATGTAGACATAGCAGATAATCAATCAC
This sequence comes from Mylopharyngodon piceus, assembly GCA_039654765.1. Lineage (NCBI taxonomy): Eukaryota > Metazoa > Chordata > Actinopteri > Cypriniformes > Xenocyprididae > Mylopharyngodon > Mylopharyngodon piceus. The sequence continues at coordinate 27,106,163 of CM077455.1, read as the reverse complement.
TTGTTGCCTGAGGCTATATGTTTTTGTTTGTTTGTTTGTTTGTTTTTTAAATAAAATGAAAAGAGGTGTGTTAAGAGTGGTGTGTTATAACACATTTCGTTTTATTGTTGGCTAAAATTTACATACAGAGATAACTGGAGAAGCCAGACCAAGCTGAGTGACGTTATCAAGTATGCTGCTGTACCATTTGCAGAATCACCGGACTTCTCCCGTCCACGGGAGTCCGTTCTCCTGAGTCGAACTTGCCAAGTCCTAACTACCAAGGACGCAAGTCTGAACTTTGCAAACTTGGTTTTGAGAAACGGTGCTGGAGACGGAGGGCTGCATCAGTGTTGCCAACTTAGCGCCTTTTCAGACCCCTTTTTTTGCGCGTTGTGACGAATATAGCGATTTGTTAACCTGATCTAGCTTCCGAGACCACTACTACCGCACGAGCACAAGATCTTGCTTTCCTGCCGCAGGCGTACCTCTCTGGTTCAGCAGCGCATTCAGTTGATGTGCGCTCTGTCAGAGAACAATAAAATAGATACTATTGCTTCTAACCTGAGTGATCATTTTACGTGTACATATAGCCAAAATCACAGCAAATGCCTTTATCTTATGTGTATGGTGATTTTGTCAGACAATGTCTCAATTATAAATCAGGATTTAGCGCTGGTTTAACATGTCAGGGCTCGAAGTTTACTTTCCCGACCGGACAAGGTCCTGATTAAAATGTCAATACCAAAAAAAAAACAAAAAAAAAACAGCAACTTGGGAATCACCAAAACGCAAGTATGACTGATTTTATTACATTTAGTTTAAGTGGCGATCGATAGTGGATAATAATAGGCTGTATAATGTACTGATGATAACAATGTTGCGCTGTTGAGGCTCGCGCACCATCTCGAGGAGAAATGGAAACATGAGCGAAACACACAAAAAGAAACTCAGTTAAACATACTGCGGTAAAAATTCAAAATGTGGAGTTTTTATAACTTGATACAGGTAAGCAAAATCACATGACCAAGAATGCTGTTTTCCTAAACAGGCTACCATCACGATTAAAAACGTGACACTGATTTCATACAACAGTTCAATTAACAGGTAGTTAATATTAAGCCACTTACATTTTAGAAGGAACATTGACTGTTTTTGTTCTATTTTATCAGCGAAAATAGTTTCAAACAAAGATCACAGCAGAACCAAAGCGCAACACTCAGCCTTGTTTTCATTACTGAATGATTCAGCGTTTTGAATGAATCGGTCAAAGATTAAATAACCCATTCATAAACAACTGCCTCATTCTTGAATGAATCAGCCATTTAAATGAATCGTTTGAATGAATGAATCAATGACCCACTCATTAAGACGGTTACTTGCCGCCACCTACTGGTGGATTAGTTTCATTTTTAAAAGTATCATTTCCCCCTCCAACATTTCATATTTGTATTTTCAAAAAATATTTAAAACAATTCCATAACATTATTTAATGCAGTTGTAATCAATCAAAAATATGCAGATTTACATATGTCAACGTATGTACATATGTACATACATACGTATGATATTGCTTCAGAACAAATTTATATTTCCACCACCACAAAAAAAAAAAAAAGGCAGTTAGCTAGCAGTCCCTTAAAGGATTAGTTCACTTCTGAATGAATATTTCCTGATAATTTACTCACCCCCATGTCATCCAAGATGTTTATGTCTTTCTTTCTTCGGTCGAAAGAAATTAAGGTTTTTGAGGAAAACATACAAGGATTCTTCTCCATATAGTGGAATTCACTGGGGTTCACTGGGTGGAAGGTCCAAATTTCAGTTTCAGTGCAGCTTCAAAGGGCTCTACGCGATCCCAGGTGAGGAATAAGGGTCTTATCTAGCGAAACGATTGGTCATTTTCTAAAAAAAAATAAAAATGTATATACTTTTTAACCACAAATGCTCGTCTTGCACTGCTTTGCGGTCCGCAGGCATGACGTAATCAAAGATTAAGCCAAACACCTTTTACAAAAAAAGGTAAAACAACAATATCGGATGATTTTGAAGTTGGAGGAGAAAATTAGGTGAAGTTTTTCACCCTACCGCTGTACTTCCGGCTACATCACGCATGACCTTTCAACGTAATGCGTGGCGCATCGCAGAGCAGTGCAAGACAAGCATTTGTGGTTAAATGAATTGGATAAATGAATTGTGATCTATAAGTGAAATAAGGCCCCAGTGCAACTTTTAACGCATCCTCAAAGGCAGTTGGGATGTAGCGCCTCCAATTGGGCCAATAATGCAATTTGTCCTGTAACTGTATTGTTACATCTGTCAAATTCATAGATCCATAACTTCATAATACTACAGTAAAAATGTCTAAACATTTGAATGGTGACAGTCAAGTGCATTGGGAATAAAGAACCAGTGCAAATTTTAACGCACCCTCAAAGACAGCTGAGATATAGCGCCTCCAATTGGGCCAATAATGCAATTTCTCCTGTAACTGTATTGTCACATCTGTCAAATTCATAGATCCATAACTTCATAATGCTACAGAAAAAAGTATAAAAACTTGAATGGTGACAGTCAAGTGCATTCGGAATGAGGTCCCAGTGTAGCTTTTAACACACCATCAAAAGCAGCTGAGATATAGTGCCTCTAATTGGGCCAATAATGCAATTTCTCCTGTAACTGTATTGTCACATCTGTCAAATTCATGGCTCCAGTCCATAACTTCATAATGTTACAGTAAAAATGTCTGAAAATTTGAATGGTAGCAGTCAAGTGCATTCAGAATGAGGTCCCAGTGCAGCTTTTAACACACCCTCAAAGACAGCTGAGATATAACGCCTCCAGTGGGCCAATAATGCAAATTGTCCTCTAACTGTATTGTCACATCTGTCAAAATCATGGGTCCATAACTTCATAATGCTACAGTTAAAATGTCTGACAATTTGATTGGTGACAGTCAAGTGCATTGGGAATAAGGCTCTAGTGCAACTTTTAACACATGCTCAAGGACAGCTGAGATATAGCGCCTTCAATTGGGCCAATAATGCAATTTGTCCTGTAACTGTATTGTCACATCTGTCAAATTCATAGATCCATAACTTTATAATGCTACCGTAAAATTGTCCATAATTTTGCATGGTGACATTTAAGTGCATTTGGAATAAGGGCCCCGTGCAACTTTTAACGCATCCTCAAAGGCAGCTAGGATATAGCACCTCCAATTGGGTCAATAATGCAATTTTTCCAGTAACTTCATTGTCACATCTGTCAAATTCATGGGTCCATAACTTCATAAAGCTACAGTAAAATTGTCCATAATTTTGCATGATGACACTAAAGTGCATTGGGAATAAGGCCCCAGTGCAACATTTAACGCATCCTCAAAGGCAGTTGAGATATAACGCCTCCAATTTGGCCAATAATGCAATTTTTCCTGTAACTGTATTGTCACATCTGTCAAATTCATAGATCCATAACTTCATAATGCTACAGTAAAAATGTCTGAACATTTGAATAGCGACAGACAATTGCCCTGGAAATAAGGCTTCAGTGAAACTTTTAACGCACTCTCAACAGTAGCTGAGATATAGCACCCCCAACTGGGCCAATGATGCAATGGTTCTTCTAACACTACTGTCATGTTTTGTCAATTTCATGAGTCCATAACATCATAACGCTAGAGTAAAAATGTCTGAAAATTTGAATGATGACAGTCAAGCACACTGGGCATAAGACACCAGTGAAATTTTAACGACCTCAAATGGGCCAACAATGTGATGGCTCTCCAAACTGTAGTGTGAGATTGGGTCCATAACTTCAAAATTGTACAGTAACCAACAATGCAAGGGCTCTTTCAATTCAATGCAATTTAATTCACATGTATAATGCTTTTCACTATACATATTTTAAAGCAGCTTTACAGAAAATGCATGATTTTATGTGGCAAAAACACAATAGTCTTTTATGACATGATATCAGAAAGTACAGTTGAAAGATTACAAATTATAGTATTTACAACTATCATATTCTTTTAAGCAAAAGTAGTGTGCATGTAAAGCAATGATAACATGAACATTTTGTATAATCATCAAAGTAACAAAGTCGTTCCACGAGTCCTTACACAGTCTAGGTGCCCAAAGGGGGACCAAGAGCGCATAGAGGAGAAGCGAAGCTTAATCCGGTGACCGGGATATAGCCAGGGTCGAAGGCAGAAGTCCACGGATAGTGTAGCTTCATGGTGAGAGTTACGCAGAAAGCACCTGTGCCTGTAACGCAGGGACGTCCAGGTTGTAGAACCTGACGAAAGTAGACGGCGAGGCCCAGCCGGCCGCCGCACAGATCTCTGCGATAGATACACCACTGGACCAGGCCCAGTGGTGTAGAAAGATGAGGCCATACTTCTCGTGGAATGTGCCCTAACTCCATAGGACATTGCAGTCCTAAGGAGGAATAGGCAAGCGCTATTGCGTCAACTATCCATCTAGATAGCCTCAGTTTCGTGACCGGGTGACCTTTGGTTTGGCCTCCGAAGCATACAAAGAGCTGTTCCGACTGTCTAAATGAGGCGGAATGGTCAATGTAGGTTTTTAGGGCTCTGACGGGGCAGAGCAAATTTAACTCCTGATCATCCTGAGAAGGAGGAAGTGCAGAGAGTGTGACAACCTGTGCTCTGAACAGAGTGGAGAGGAGCTTAGGGACATAGCCATGTCTCGGTTTCAAGATGACCTTGGAGTCGTTAGGCCTGAACTCGAGGCAGGAGGGGCTCACAGAGAGTGCCTGTAGATCTCCCACTCGTTTGACCGATTCTAGAGCTAGCAGCAGAGCGGACTTGAGCGACAAGGGACGTAAGTCGACAGTTAAGAGTGGTTCAAATGGAGGGCCTTTAAGTCCTCTAAGAACCGTGGACAGGTCCCACGTGGGGACAGTGAAAGGGCAAGAGGGGTTCAGCCTCCTAGACCCCTTCAGGAAACGAACAACGAGGTTGTTCTTGCCCACTGACTGCCCGGCTATAGGAGCATGGAAGGCTGCTATAGCCGCAACATAGACTTTAAGGGTAGAGGGCGTACGGAGATATGTCACATGTCAGAGATCAGATATATGTCACATGTGAATGGGTCTTTACCGCGGGTTGTGCACCAAGCAGCGAAGACTGAAATTTTAAGGGAGTGTAGAGGCGTCTCGTGGACGGAGCTCTAGCCTGTGAAATGGTGTTCCGGACGTTCTCGGGGTGGTCTGTGGCTCCCATCGAGAGGCCACACATGCAGGGCCCACAGCTCGGGCTGAGGGTGCCATATCGTTCCGTTCACCTGAGAGAGGAGATTCTGTCTCAAGGGAATCGGCCATAGCGCTGCTGACAGCAGCTGGGACATATCTGAGAACGAGTGCTGGCTCCTCCATAGTGGGGCCACTAGGAGGATTCTGTGTTTGCCCTCCCTGGCTCGCTTGATGACCTGGGGGATCAGAGCGATCGGGGGGAAGGCATACAGGAGAAGGCTGGGCCAGTCGTGGGCCAGTGCATCTCTGTTCTTTGAAAAATAAGTTGGGCAGTGATAATTGTCTTCGGAGGCGAAGAGGTCAACCTCTGCCCTCCCAAAGAAGTCCCATATCTTCTGAACCGTCTGTGGATGGAGCGTCCACTCTTCCGAGGGGAGGCTGCTCCGTGACAACATGTCTGCCCCTTTGTTCAGTACGCCCCACACATGCGTTGCTTTCAGTGAAAGCAAGTGGAATTGAGCCCATTTTAGGATGCTCTTCACCAGGGTGTAAAGGGGTTTCGAAGAGAGCCCGCCCTGGTGATTTATGAAGGAGACCACCGTTATGTTGTCCGAGTGGACTAAGACGCGGTGTCCCACCAGGAGCGGCAGGAAAGCATGAAGAGCTCAACATACCGCCAGCATTTCCAAGCGGTTGATGTGCAGCTCGCTTTCCGTGCTCGTCCAAGTCCCGAAGGCCAGGTGGCCGTCGCACAGGGTTCCCCAACCTGACTTTGAGGCATCTGTGAAGATGACTTTCCTCCTGCCCACCATTCCCACAGCCACACCCTGCTTGTCAAGTCAAGTCAAGTCACCTTTATTTATATAGCACTTTATACAATGCAGATTGTGTCAAAGCAGCTTTACAGTGTTAATTATTGGTATATAATTTTTGGCTGCACAGCAGCTCTTAAGAGTAGTTAAGTAAATTCAGTATTGATTCATTCCGTTGTAAGAATCAATAGTTATTAATTTAGTTAATTTATCTATATCAGCACTGGAGTAAACAGTGATGTCATCATCCAGCTCAGTTCAGTTCGCATACAATGGTGTCGATGCAGGCAGATCAAAACACTGTTGAATATCAAATTTCAAGTGTCCCCAACTAAGCAAGCCAAAGGCGACGGTGGCAAGGAACCCAAACTCTAACAGGTGACATCAGGTGGCAAACAAGTGTTAAAATGGAGAAAAAAACCTTGGGAGAAACCAGGCTCAGTCGGAGGGCCAGTTATCTCCTCTGGCCAACAGCGAACAGTGCATGATTATGATTCAGACAGCTTTCGTAAGTCCAATTGGGATCGCAACAGTCAAAGTATTTAATCCAGTTCCATCTAGTTGAGGATCGTATTCATCATGCCGGTATGGGACAGTTTGTTGAGGATCTGTACCACTGGCTGTCGTGTCGGTGAGGCCTTCACAGGGGATGATCTAGTTGACACAATCTCTGCTGACACTTCAGAGCTGCGTTGTCATCGTGTCTAGGTGCACGTCCTCGATCTCACCTGGATACGGCCCAGATCTTGGCTGACTATGGTAAACCTCGGGATAAACAAAGAGACTTATATTAGCGTAGATGCCATTCTTCTTCTGATGTAATGAGTACATCTGGTATTATCGGAAGTGTTCCCGGTTCCAGCTGACCTAATTTATGCAGCCTAACAATCTTTTACCGATTTACAATCCTTTAACCGATTTGAAAATATCAACTGATAGTCAAGTCAAGTCACCTTTATTTATATAGCGCTTTTTACAATGTAGATTGTGTCAAAGCAGCTTTACATTGATAACTGGTACATTATTTGGCTGCACAGCAGCTCTTAAAGAATAGTGTCAATGCAGGCAGATCAAAGCAATGTTGAATATGAAATGTTAAGTCAAATGTCAAGTGTCCCCAACTAAGCAAGCCAAAGGCGACAGCGGCAAGGAACCCAAACTCCATCAGGTGACATCAGGTGGCAGACAAGTGGCAAATAGGTGTTTAAATGGAGAAAAAAACCTTGGGAGAAACCAGGCTTAGTCGGGGGGCCAGTTCTCCTTTGGCCAACAGTGCTTTGTTACGATTCAGGTTGGCATCGTAAGTCCAATAGGATCGCAACATTCAAAGTATTTATTCCAGTTCCATCCAATTGAGGATCATATTCATCACGCCGTTATGGACGGTTGTTGAGGAACTGTGTCGTGGCTGTTGTGTCGATGAGGCCCTCACAGTGGATGATCTAGTTGACTCAATCTCTGCTGATACTTCAGGGCTGCGTTGTGGTCGTGTCAAGGCGCAGGTCCTTGGTCTCACCTGGATACGGCCCGGATCCGGTTGACTACGGTGAACCTCGGGAAAACCAGAAAGACTAATATTAGCGTAGATGCCATTCTTCTTCTGATGTAACGAGTACATCATGTGTTATAGGAAGTGTTCCCGGTTCCGGCTGACCTAATTTATGCAGCCTAATAATCCTTTAACGGATTTGAAAATATAAATTGGTAATGTGTTATGTGTATGCCAGGTTAAAGAAATGCGTTTTTAGTCTAGATTTAAACTGACAGAGTGTGTCTGCTTCCCGAACAATGCTAGGAAGATTGTTCCAGAGTTTAGGTGCCAAATAGGAGAAGGATCTACCGCCTGCGGTTGATTTTGATATTCTAGGTATTATCAGCTGGCCTGAATTCTGAGATCGCAATAGACGTGAAGGACTATAATGAATTAGGAGCTCGCTCAGGTACTGGGGAGCTAAACCATTTAGTGCTTTGTAAGTAATTAGCAAGATTTTAAAATCTATAAGATGTTTAACAGGAAGCCAATGCAGTGTTGACAGAACCGGGCTAATATGGTCATACTTCCTAGTTCTAGTAAGAACTCTAGCTGCTGCATTTTGTACGAGCTGTAGTTTATTTATCAGGCGAGCAGAACAACCACCCAGTAAAGCGTTACAGTAATCTAGCCTTGAGGTCATGAACGCATGAACTAACTGTTCTGCATTTTTCACTGAGAGCATATGTCGTAGTTTAGATATATTTTTAAGATGGAAGAATGCGGTTTTACAAATGCTAGAAATGTGGCTTTCAAATGAAAGATTGGTATCAAAGAGCACACCAAGGTTCCTAAATGACGACGAAGACTTAACAGAGCAGCCATCAAGTGTTAGACAGTATTCTAGGTTATTACGTGCAGAGGTTTTTGGTCCAATAATTAGAATCTCTGTTCTGAATTTAGTAGTTGGAAATTATGGTAATCCAATTTTTTTATATCAGCTATGCATTCCATTAATTTTGTGAATTGGTAAGTTTCGTCAGGGCGCGAAGAAATATAGAGCTGAGTATCATCAGTGTAACAGTGAAAACTAATGCCATGCTTCCTAATGATATCTCCCAAGGGTAGCATGTACAGAGTGAACAGCAACAGTGCCCTGCTTGTACCAGCAGGGGCCTGCCCAGGGGGCCAGGGCCATGACGCATGCCTGATTCACTTTGACGTTGCAGCATCCGAGACGCCAGGCATGGGACAGGACTCGAGGTTTCAGCCAGAACTGCAGTGGGCGCATATGGAGCAGGCCCACCTGTAGTATTGGTGAAGCTGAGCTCATGAGGCCAAGCATTCTCTGAAACACCCTGAGTGGCAGAGAATTCCCGGCTGTGAAGGTCGCCAGAAGCTGCTGAATGGCCAGAGCCCGTTCTGGCGAAACCACGGCCCTCATACGGGTCGAGTTGATAATTGTTCCCAGGAACGAGACACGCTGACTGGGGAACAATGAGCTTTTGGCAAAATTGACCCTGAGCCCCAAACACTCTAGATGGTTGAGGAGGAGGGATCTGTGTGATACTAGCTACTCTAGTCTCTAACTGGGCTAAAACGAGCCAGTTGTTGAGTTAATTCAGCACGCGTATTCCCATCTGTCTCAGAGGAGAAAGAGCCACGTCCATACACTTCGTAAAAGTGCGGGACAGCCCGAACGGAAGGACCGTATACTGATATGCCATCCCTTCGAAGGTGAATCTCAAGAAGCGCCTGTGATGGGGGGCTATCTGGATATGAAAATAAGCATCTTTCAGATCCAGAGAAAAGAACCAGTCCCCTGGGCATATTTGCGAGAGGATCTGTTTTAAAGTAATCATTCTGAATGGGCACTTTATTAGGGCCCGGTTCAGATGTCTGAGATCGAGGATGGGTCTGAGACCTCCATCCTTCTTGGGCACGAGGAAGTAACGGCTGTAGAAGCCCGACTCGCTCTGGGCTGGGGGAACAACTTCTATGGCTCCTTTTGCCAGCATAGTGTTCACCTCGGAGCGTAGAACATGCACGTCCTTGCTCACTGGTTGGGACCACGGCGTTGAATAATGGGGCCTTTTGAGCGAACTGGAGTACATAACCTCGTTTTATTATTTCCAACACCTATTTTGACACTCCGGGGATGGCCTGCCAGGCCTCGGCCCGTGTGGCAAGGGGTTGAATTGGCTCTGGCACAGCGAGTCGCAGCGAGGAACTGCAGTGCTTGAGGGGAATGGAAGAGGAAAATTGCTCTCTTTTTGAGTATGTTTGTTTTTTATTGTGTCCGCTATCACAGCGGTAGGTCGCCAGGGCGCTTGAACGGGCCCTGTGCAGACAACAAACACTCTGTCTCCCGCACCCGGAACTGAATGGAGTGACAGGATTTTTAGACGAGGCGGTTTGGGGGGGCGGTCCGGCTTCAGCGAGACTTAGCCCCGTCCTCTTCCTGCTTGAGAGATCAGGATGACTTCTGAGGCGCAGGGTCCAGCACAATCTTGGGCCGGGGTCACTGTTGCTTTGGAAGGGGGTGGTGTTTAACAGAGCGCGATCGCTGCCGGGGTTCAGGCCGTGTTGTGGGCTGAGCCGCTGGCTTTGGCGGACTGCTGAGTCGGCGCAGGTCTGGGGAGACTCGAGGCAGAGGAGCTGGAGCGCTTTGGCAAAAAGTGTCACATGGCTTGGGATGACTTTTGTGCAGCTGTGAAGCGCTCAGCGAACCCGTCAACCACAGGTCCAAAGAGGCCAGTGGGGGAGACCGGTGAATCGAGGAAGACAGTCTTATCCGCGTCCTTGATCTCCATCAAGTTGAGCCACAAGTGGCGCTCCAGCACCACTAGACTGGCGATCGAATGGCCAATGAACGGCCTTAGTTTTCCATCCAATGGCAGCGGATAGGTAGAGGTGCGGGGCCACGGCTTCGTCCAATGGAGGCAGCTTTTCATAGCCCTTCTGCTCGGCACCATCAACCGTAGTGAGAGTGTGAGAGGCAGATGAGTGGAGGTGGGAAAGTAGGGGGCACGCCATGATTTCGTCAGCTCATCGTGGACCTCCGGGAAGAAGGGCACAGATCACTGAGGAGGGGCCTGGCAGCACCCTGGCAGGAACCACTTGTCTAAGTGGCTGCATGTGGGTTCTTCAGGCGCAGACCACTCCAAACTGAGCTCCTCGACAGCTTTTGATAGCACGTGGATGAGCTCGGTGTCTATCGAAGCTCTAGCGTCGATCGGCTCCAAAGATAGCAAGGGGGCGGGGTCGTGAGACGAGCCCGTTCGATCCCGTTCGAGGCCACTAGGGACATGCTGTCATCCAGCGGCTCTTCATCTGATCCCCCGAATGAGACAATGTCACTCGCGATGGCAGAGGGACGCTGGTCCGTGCGAGAGAAGGAGACGGGAGAAATCTCTCTTTGTGGAGAGAGTGAGGCACGCGGGACTTGGGCCGGCGTGAGCTCACTCTCATCCGAGCGCTGAGATCCTCTGCGAAGCTCTGTCCTCTGTCTAGAAGCTGCGAATAAGAAGCTGGTTTCAGCCTTGTGTAATACGTTTTCATTTTAATTTCACAACTTATAAAGCGTTAAAATGAATATGTAATTTACATATTAAAACTACTGTTGGAAATGGCAAATGTAAATTATATAATTTAATTTTCATTTTGCACCAACTTTGCATATATGGTAATGGAAAATGTAAATTTAAATACAGAAATACATTGCCATTTTACATACTGCATTGCCATTTTACATATTACATTTTAAATTGAATTTTGCTACCTTTATGCTTCTATAGTTATAGGCCTATATGCTATAATCAACTTATTAATATTACTCTTTCTAAATTTCTGCATATTGTCAATTTTTAATAAGCCAATTTTGTGCACAAAAATGTTTTCTTTCCTCTAAAATAATATACTGTCCATGTGCTTCTGTCAACATGCATTTCTTCTCAACCATTAAGTATTCCACTAATATTAACAGATATTCTATATTTTAGTGTTGGCACATTTATTTTTATCGAGTTATTTAGGATTTTTTTTTTTTTTTTTCAGAAATAACGTCTCAGGTTACGTATGTAACCATAGTTCCCTGAGAACAGGGAACGAAACTCTGCGTTTGAAAAACGTTATGGGGAATGCCTCCGCGTGAACCGGTGTCTGAAAACAATATCAACTCACGACAATCCTATTGGCCGGCGACAGCCTATGACGTCATCATAGCGTGACCCGGAAGTATATAAGAAGCGCCTAGAGAACCAGTCAGTATCTTTTCGTCTGAAGGGACTGTTCAGCAGGCAGCCCCGATGCATGGCTAGGAAACGCAGAGTCTTGTTCCCTATTCTCAGGGAACCATGGTTACATACGTAACCTGAGACGTTCCCTTTTGAAAGGGAACTCAACTCTGCGTTCGAAAAACGCTATGGGGAACGATATACCCACGCCGCCATGCTTGAGGGGAGTGCATGCCACAAATGGCTAGACAAACGTCAGAACTAGCAGCTTCAACTGAAGTGCCAGAACCACTCCCCCTATGGGTCATACATAGGCTGTCAGTGACAGCATTCCCTATGGCCAACAACCCAATCTATAAGCCTCAAAGAGGCCTTCCGCAGAAGGCCTACCAAGGCCGCTCAAAGGCTTCTGGAACCAAACTTCTTTCCGAAGAAAAGAGGGTACCTTTAAGGGAATGTGGCCAGGGTGCCCGTGGGAACCCTAGCCAGTCACTTGTCAGGGGAACGTACTCGACCCTGATTGCCACCAGGGAGGCCGACCTGGTCTCACAGAAACCTAGTCTTGGCCAATGACCTGTCTGAACACAGAGTCTCAATTCACATTCTTCAGAGAAGATATCCAGTAAGCGTGACTGCAAGAGGCAGTAACCAACTCAGACCAGAACGTACAGACGGGCATCCTGGAGAGCAGGACTCAGCTTAGCGCTTTTTACCCTTACCAATGAGGGGAGTAACACTCTGCTCAATCCTAGGATCTACTCAGGGCCTGATTATTTGCACTGAGGAGGCTGTGCACTCTAGAGGGACCTAGACAAGGGGAGTACAGCCAGCCTAGGGGCTGATCTTAAACAGGGAGGCCTTCAACCACTGACCAGACTTAGGGAGCTAAGTACTATGCAGAACGACCTTCAAGCGAAGGGAGTACTGGGCTTAACCTAACAGATAAACCGTACTGTAGGCACAAAATCATGGAGGCCCAGAAGGGGGCCTACAACATGACGTAGTTCTACATCGTGTAGAAATATATCACAGCAGCCAAACATGTGAAACTACATGCTTAATCTGCATAAAGGACACCCAGATGTGGGGGGGGGGGGGATAGCTTAAAGGGCGGCCTGTGAAGGCCACACACCTAAAGCAGCTTAATTGCTGGTAAAGCAAGAACCCACAAACCTGGGAACTCGTTCAGATTGAAACGAGTTAAACTAGCAGAAGAAGACTGTAGAGTGCCCACATAACAGTCTACCTCAACACAATCCGACAAGCAGTGTACTCAGTAAAATACCTTTTATTCTTTAAACAAGAGGAGTACAGACTTACGCCATCATGTTCTGAAGGAGGCCCAAAAGAGGGCCTACGACTCCAGACAGACACATGGTGTCAGCTCATGGCAGTGTCTAACCTCTAAGGGAGCCAATATGATAACCAAACTCTCCAGTGAGGTTAACTACTCAACCTGAGCTAAATTCAAATTCAATACATTCCAACAGGCAATGTATTCAGTAAAAACACTTTTTACTCTCTAAGCAAGAGGAGTACAAACTACGCCAATCTGCTTTGAAAGAGGCCTGAACAGGGCCTACTATTACAGAAAGACACAGGCGTCAGCTGGTGGCAGTGTCTAAGCTCAAGGAAGCCAAATCTGAGAACCAAGTCAAGTCACCTTTATTTATATAGCGCTTTTTACAATGCAGATTGTGTCAAAGCAGCTTTACAGTGATAACTGGTATATAATTTTGGCTGCACAGCAGCTCTTAAAGAATGCAGGCAGATCAAAGCACTGTTGAATATCAAATGTCAAGTCAAATGTCAAGTGTCCCCAACTAAGCAAGCCAAAGACGACAGCGGCAAGGAACCCAAACTCCAACAGGTGACATCAGGTGGCAAACAGGTGGCAAATAGATGTCAAAATGGAGAAGAAAACCTTGGGAGAAACCAGGCTTAGTCGGGGGGCCAGTTCTCCTCTGGCGAACAGTGCTTTGTTACGATTCAGGTAGCTATCATAAGTCCGATAGGATCGCAACATTCAAAGTATTTATTCCAGTTCCATCCAGTTGAGGATCGTATTCATCACGCCGGTATGGACGGTTTGTTGAGGAGCTGTGCCACTAGCTGTCGTGTCGATGAGGCCTTCACAATGGATGATCTAGTTGACTCAATCTCTGCTGATACTTCAGGGCTGCGTTGTGGTTGTGTCAAGGCGCAGGTCCTCGATCTCACCAGGATACGGCCCGGATCCGGTTGACTACGGTAAACCTCGGGATAAACAGAAAGACTAATATTAGCGTAGATGCCATTCTTCTTCTGATGTAACGAGTACATCTGGTGTTATAGGAAGTGTTCCCGGTTCCGGCTGACCTAATTTATGCAGCCTAATAATCCTTTAACGGATTTGAAAATATAAATTGATAATGTGTTATGTGTATGCCAGGTTAAAGAGATGCGTTTTTAGTCTAGATTTAAACTGACAGAGTGTGTCTGCTTCCCGAACAATGCTAGGAAGATTGTTCCAGAGTTTAGGTGCCAAATAGGAGAAGGATCTACCGCCTGCGGTTGATTTTGATATTCTAGGTATTATCAGCTGGCCTGAATTCTGAGATCGCAATAGACGTGAAGGATTATAATGCATTAAAAGCTCACTCAGGTACTGGGGAGCTAAACCATTTAGTGCTTTGTAAGTAATTAGCAAGATTTTAAAATCTATACGATGTTTAACAGGAAGCCAATGCAATGTTGACAGAACTGGGCTAATATGGTCATACTTCCTAGTTCTAGTAAGAACTCTAGCTGCTGCATTTTGTACAAGCTGTAGTTTATTTATCAGGCGAGCGGAACCACCACCCAGTAGAGCGTTACAGTAATCTAGCCTTGAGGTCATGAACGCATGAACTAACTGTTCTGCATTTTTCATATGTCGTAGTTTAGATATATTTTTAAGATGGAAGAATGCGGTTTTACAGATGCTAGAAACATGGCCTTCAAATGAAAGATTGGTATCAAAGAGCACACCCAGGTTCCTAACTGACGATGAAGACTTAACAGAGCAGCCATCAAGTGTTAGACAGTATTCTAGGTTATTACGTGAAGAAGTTTTTGGTCCAAAAATTAGAATCTCTGTTTTTTCTCAATTTAGTAGTAGGAAATTACTGGTCATCCAATTTTTTATATCAGCTATGCATTCCGCTAATTTTGTGAATTGGTAAGTTTCGTCAGGGCGTGAAGAAATATAGAGCTGAGTATCATCAGCGTAACAGTGAAAACTAACGCCATGCTTCCTTATGATATCTCCCAAGGGTAGCATGTACAGAGTGAAAAGCAACGGTCCTAGTACTGAGCCTTGCGGTACTCCATATTGAACTTGTGATCGATATGACATCTCTTCGTTTACTACTACAAACTGATAACGGTCAGATAAGTATGATTTGAACCATGACAATGCAATTCCACTAATGCCAACATAATTTTCGAGTCTATTTAAAAGAATATTGTGATCAATAGTGTCAAATGCAGCACTAAGATCCAATAACACTAATAGAGAGATACAACCACGATCTGATGATAAGAGCAAATCATTAGTAACTCTAATGAGAGCAGTCTCAGTACTATGGTATGGTCTAAATCCTGATTGGAAATCCTCACAGATACTATTTCTTTCTAAAAAGGAACATAGTTGTGATGATACTGCCTTTTCTAGTATTTTTGACAGAAAAGTGAGATTTGAGATCAGCCTGTAATTGACTAATTCTCTAGGATCAAGTTGTGGTTTTTTAATAAGAGGTTTAATAATAGCCAGCTTAAAAGTTTTTGGTACGTATCCTAGTGATAAAGACGAATTAACGATATTAAGAAGAGGATCTATGACCTCTGGAAGCATCTCTTTCAATAGCTTAGTCGGTATAGGGTCTAACATACATGTTGTTGATTTTGATGATTTAACAAGTTTAGACAATTCTTCCTCTCCTAAAGCAGTGAATGAATTGAATTTTTCCTCAGGGACACTACAATGCACTGTCTGACGCGATTCTGTAGTAGACGGTTGCATGGTTATAATTTTCTCTCTAATATTGTCAATCTTGAAAGTAAAGAAGTTCATAAAGTCATTACTGCTGTGCTCTTTGGAAACATCAGAAGTTGAAGCTTTATTTCTTGTTAATTTAGCCACTGTATCAAATAAATACCTAGGGTTGTGCTTATTTTCTTCTAAAAGTTTTGAAAAATAGGCAGATCTAGCAGTTTTTAAGGCCTTTCTGTACTCAATCATTCTCTCTCTCCACGAAATGCGAAAAACTTCTAGTTTTGTTTTCTTCCAGCTGCGCTCCATTTTTCTGGCTGCTACCTTTAGGGCCCGAGTGTGCTCATTGTACCACGGCGTTGGATTAATTTCCTTAATCTTTTTTAAGCGCAAAGGAGCAACTGAGTCTAATGTGCTGGAAAAGACAGAGGCAATAGTTTCTGTTGCAATATCGAGGTCTTCTAAGCTGTCCAGTATGCTAAGGCGATGAAACTGATCAGGAAGATTATTTATAAAGCGATCTTTAGTGGTAGAAACAATGGTTCTACCATATTTATGGCAGGGAGGCAGTTTAGCAGCCTTGACTAAATGTAGTATACACGAGATTAAGTAATGATCTGAGATGTCGTCACTCTGCTGCAGAATTTCAACGGCATCAATATCGATTCCATGTGACAATATTAGATCTAAAGTATGATTATGACAATGAGTGGGTCCTGACACGTGTTGTCTAACTCCAATAGAGTTTAGAATGTCTGTAAATGCCAATCCTAATGCGTCTTTTTCATTATCTACATGGATATTAAAATCACCAACAACAAGGACTTTATCTGCAGCTAGTACTAACTCCGATAAATCAGCAAATTCTTTGATAAAGTCTGTATGGTGTCCTGGTGGCCTGTATACAGTAGCCAGCACAAATGTCAACTTACATAATGTTACATAAAGTACCATCACTTCGAAGGAATTATATTTGAAAGACTTTTGACTAATACTGTAAATATTACTATAAATTACAGCAACACCTCCCCCTTTGCCTTTCTGACGAGGATTGTGTCGATAATCGTAACCTTGAGAGCTAGACTCATTTAAATTTTTACCATTAAATGGGTTTGGAAGTTTTTTGTTTTTACTAATTCGGGGTACAGACACAGTCTCTATGTGATAATATCTAGGTGTAAGAGTTTCTATGTGTTGGGAATTATCTGACTTTTGTAACGTGAGGCAGCTAGCTGACGGTTGGTTTAGCCGGTATGTCTGCTTCCTGACCTGGGCCGTAGTTTGTCCTGTTTCCGCTCTAAGACTATGTGCCATATTACTAGAGAGAAGAGCAGCACCATCCCGGGAGGAATGAATACCATCTCTTTTCAACAGGTCAGGTCTCCCCCAAAAACTTTTCCAATTGTCTATGAAACCTATATTATTCTGCGGACACCACTTAGACAACCAGCCATTGAGTGATGATAATCTGCTAACTATCTCATCACTCCGACGAACAGGAAGAGGGCCAGAGCAAATTACTTTTCCTGACATTGTACTTGCGAGTTCACACACCTCTTTAATGTTAATTTTAGTGATCTCCGACTGGCGAAGTCGAACATCATTAGTGCCGACGTGAATAATAATTTTTGAGTATTTACAATTAGCATTAGCCAGCACTTTTAAATTTGATTTGATGTCAGGTGCTCTGGCTCCCGGCAAACATGTGACTATGGTGGCTGGTGTCTCTATTTTCACATTCCATGTAATAGAATCGCCAATAACTAGGGCACTTTCAACAGGATTCTCAGTGGGTGCGTCACTGAGTGGGGAGAACCTGTTTGATGTTCTTATTGGAACGGAAGAGTGGTGTTTTCCGCGGCTAGGCTGCCTCACTGTTACCCAAGTGCCCTGTTGCACGGGCTCTACAGCCGGAACCGAACAATGTACAGAGTTCACTAAGCTAGTCGCATCCAAAACAGTATCTGAAGCCCTTGCATTCTTACTATCCTCAATTAAAGTTTGGATGCGTGTCTCTAATTCTGAGATTCTCTCTGTCAGCCTGACGATTTCCCTACATTTATGTAAATCCCTCATTGCTGACAGAGAAAGCTATACTGAACATGTGACAAATAGAACACGATATAATACTGGGAGAGGATGACATGACTCACCATGTTTGTAGACTGATCCGACTTACCACAGCTGTTTGATGAACGCGTAGAAAAGAAAATGAGCGCGCGAGAGACTGATGACAAGTTAACAAGCTAGCGAGATGCAAACGCGTTGTAATAGCGATTTAGATTATAAGATTAAAAGCTAGCGACGTCAGATTAATGTGGTAGGCAATATTAGATATAAGGTAATGATAATATAAGCAACAATGAATGAAAGTAAGAGATTCAAAACAAAGCTATACGGAGTTACAGACGCACACCACTCTGAGCAGCGAGGCAGACAGGAGCAATCGAGCGCCAAGGAGCGCAGGGTCCTCCTCTTTTAAGCAAGAGGAGTACAGACCTACGCCATCATGTTCTTGAAGGAGGCCCAGCCAGGGCCTGCAACTTCAGAAAGACACGTGGCATGAGCTTGTGGCAGTGCCTAAGTTCTAAGGGAGCAAAAATGAGAACCAAACTATCCAGGGAGGTTAACTATTTAACTCAACCTGAGCTTAAATCTGTCCCACACATTCCAACAGGCAATGTACTCAGTAAAACACTAACTCTTTAAACAAGAGGAGTACAAACTACATCAACGTGCTCTGAAGGAGGCCCAAACATGGCCTACTACTCCAGAAAACACGGGCGTCAGCCAGTGGCAGTGTGTAAGCTACAAGGGAGCGTAATCTGAAACCAAACAATCAAGTGAGGTTACCTAACTTAACTCAACCTGAGCTTAAATCTATACATTCCAATAGACAATGTACTCAGTAAAAACACTTTTTACCCTTACATAAAGGGGAGTACAAGGGATATACGCCACCATGCTCTAAAGGAGGCCAGTACCGGCCTACTACTTCAAAGACCACGGGCATAAACCTGTGGTAGTGCTAGTTTTAAGTGAGCAAACTCTAATTAAACATCTACCAACAAAACTTGTGATATAACAAGGTATTGAACTCTGAAGGAGGCCCAAGACAAAGCCTTCTACTCCAACAACACAATCAAATCTTGTGGCAGTGTTAAACTCTAAAAGGGAGCTACATAGGAACCAAACTGTACAGAGAGGTTCCCTAAATAAACTCAACCTGAGCTATGCATTCCAACAGGTCATATACTCTGTAAAAAACAATTTTTACGCTTACAGCAAGGGGAGTACAAACTTAGTCACCATGCTCTGAAAAAAGGCCAGAACAAAGCCTACTACTACAGAAACAGGTGCTAACCTGTGGCAGCAATAGAGTTATTGGGCTCACATCGTATAGGGCAAAATATAGAACTTTATCCACACATTCTACCAGGCAATGTACTCAATAAAAACACTTTTTACTCTTTAAACAAGAGGAGTACAAACTTACGCCATCATGCTCTGAGGGAGGTCCAAACAAGACCTGCGACTTCAGAATGACACGGGCGTCAACCTGTGGCAGTGCTAGTTTCCAAGTGAGCAAACTCTAACTAAAACATCTACCAACAAGCCTTGTAATACAACAAGCTATTGTGCTCTGAAGGAGGCCCAAACGGAGCCTTCTACTTCAAACAACACGAGTGTCAGCTTGTGGCAGTGTTCAAGCTCTAAGGGAGCCATATATGAAAACCAAAGTATGTAGTGAGGTTAACTTTATTAAACTCAACCTGAGCTTATATATTCCAACAGGCAATATACTCAGTAAAAAACACTTTTTACCCTTTCAGCAAGGGGAGTACAAACTACGTCACCATACTCTAAAGGAGGCCAAAGTCAGGCCTACTACTCCAGAACACACGGGTGCTAGCCTGTGCCAGTATTAGAGTTACTGAGCTCACAAAGTGTAGGGCAGGAATCAGAACTAACATAATAAAGTACAATAACCTTGAACAACAAGGGAGTACTATTAATCCAATCCTGAAAAATACAGGGTGGTTACTTCACATCAGAAATTCTCACCAAAAACAGATACAATCTGTAGTGAACCCTAGGGAACAGGAGCTTTCATAAAAAGCTACAACCATATCACTCAAGCTTGAACATAGTTCAAGGGGTTGAGGGGAAACACTGAAGTCAAAGTACCACTAAATAGTTCTGGGAGAGCGGGGCCACAGCAACAAAGTTTCTATTCACATAGTGAAAAGGGCCTACACCGCCTGAGACAACGGCACCAGGGAGACTTAGCAATAGTCTACTACCTTAGCTGCTATCTATTTTGCACCTACACCGAAGGGACAATGGGCCTCTGATAAGAGGAGGCCAGAACTAGGAAAACTACACTCACATAATAAGGGGTAGTATAAAAAGGGCGTAAAATGCTACTAGCAGCGCCTAAACCCTAGTTCTAGCCTAGGCCAGCTATAGCTGTGGGCCTGTAAGGCCAACACATAAGCATAGATCTGCCTGGGGCTAAGAAACACCAGCCTCTACCAATGACTCTCAACTGAGAGGAGGCAAACTCTGAGAATACTAAATTTCTAAGTAAAGCTCAGA
This sequence comes from Mylopharyngodon piceus, assembly GCA_039654765.1. NCBI lineage: Eukaryota > Metazoa > Chordata > Actinopteri > Cypriniformes > Xenocyprididae > Mylopharyngodon > Mylopharyngodon piceus. Next base: position 27,085,841 of record CM077455.1, on the reverse strand, counting down.
GGAGCAAAGCTCAACCCAAGCACAAAATGTCAGGTGGCCTGTAAGGCCGACGCTAAACATAGATCTATCTGAAGTTAGTGAAAGCTAATCTCAAATCTCTAGCATTTACCAGAGGAGAAAGCTAATTAACCAAAAGGTGGCTAACAGTGCGGCTTAGATAAAGCCAACATCTGAATACATATGAACGGTGGCTTCATTATCTGAAGCCAACACATCCAAAAAAGGGAACAAACACAGTACTACCCTAACAATATATCGTTACAGCCAATCTAATGGAACTTCAGGGCCCTTAGTCCGCATCCAGGAAAGTGATTATAAATAAAAACATAAAGAAACCTACCAAGCCAATTTCAGCAGGTCTAACTGATATGCATACAAACAGACATTGTGTGTAAGCAACACCCGCCTGACCTGCTGCCATAGAGCGTTGGAGCCTACCTATATCACGAGATAGTTGCACTCATCTCGTCAGTAGGAGGCGTTGACGCATACCCATACTCACTCCATCAACATCAGCGAATTAACCTGCTGATGTTGATAAATGCGAGCTGAATACAGGTCCTTCCATGTCTTCTCGATCTCAGCATGAAGATCAAGAAGGAATGGAAAGCTTATGGTGGCTGGAGAATTATGGCAAAAAAGGAACCGTTCGACGAACCGTCCGCGAGTGGTTTCTTTCTTAACTTGCTCCAATGGCAGCCGCAGTCTGCCAGAGGCGCGTTCCATAATCTCACACAGCTGTACATATGCGGGGGCAGGGTGGCTTTGAGGATTCAGGAGGCTCACCATTCTCATCCTCATCAGCCATCTCCTGCTCTCTTGTTTGGCTTAGAACAAGAAGAGCAACTGCTGCTGAATCTAACGATGTCATAAACAACACATCATCATAATCACACAGCTCTCTCCCGTCAGCCGTCGAAGGTCGTGGGGAATTTCACCCCTTCAACTTTTCAACAAGCTCCAGCTGAAAACCCCTTGATCTAGTCTCTACTCTGCCTCAGCAAGAGTAAGACCCGAACCATTAGGTGCAGCTGCCGGTCCTTCTCCTCTCGAGGAAAAGACCAGAAGAGAGTGGAGCATTTTACAAGTAAAACACACTCACAATAACAAACAGACAGATCCCACAAGAACTGCCTGTCCATGCTCTTTGTTCTCATAAAAGACAACGTTATAAGTTATGTATGTGATCAGATGTCAACTCCATGGGACATGGATGCACATACTTCCTGAAACGTTTGTCAGACATAAATTGTCTTACCTTAACATCGGTTTGATATCGTTTCAAACAAAACAGTCCCTGAAGACGAAAAAGATACTGACTGGTTCTCTAGGCGCTCCTTATATACTTCCGGGTCGCGCTATGATGATGTCATAGGCTGTCGCCGGCCAATAGGATTGTCGTGAGTTGATATTGTTTTCAGACACCGGTTCACGCAGAGGCGTTCCCCATAGCGTTTTTCGAACGCAGAGTTGAGTTCCCTTTCGAAAGGGAACCCATGTTATTCTCTATCATTTCCATTTCTCAATATTAATAAGCAAGAGGTAACATCCTCCTGTCCATGTATTCTTTTACTCTATCCTTACCATAATGTATCTTATATTACCATTATCTCTTGGTTAATTTTCCTCCTTGCCAATGCTAGAATATTCTTCCATATTCTTCACAGTATTTAATAGTTTAATTTCAAGTAATTTTCCTTTAGGTTTCTAAAGTCCCTTTTCACCTTATAGAGTCTTCCACTACATATATATTTCTATCTAAACATTCTCTCTAAAACATCTTTTTGATTTAGTTTGTAATACTAAATAATTCCAGGTTTTCAACTTTCTACAATGTTTGTAAACATAAATGTCCCTAAATCTTCTAGTGGACTCTAGTTTACCTAGTAGATTCATCATGTAATTTTATGCAGATATAAGAATCTCATAATTTTCAGATGTTCCATAGTGTAATATTTAATTTAATTTGAGAATTTCTCTTAGGAGTATAAAGTCTCCATTTTCTTTTCCAGCCCTTCCATTGCCTACTGTTACCTGTTTTAAATAAATTTGGTATTCAAAGCATTTAGTAACATCCATGCTTTTCTTCAGTGCAAATATCTTATATAACTTGCATTTTATGCCATATTCAAATGTTCTTCCTTTATGTAATACTAACCCCTTAAGCCAGCGGGACACCACCCCCTGTGAAAAAAATCATAATCAAATTACTAAGCAACCACTGACAGGAATAAAACAAAATAATATTTTAAAGCTTAGAAACTCAGCTTTTTAATGCATCCATTTTGTTCAACTCTTAAGGAGTGCTGAGTTATCACTCTAAAACAGAGTGTACCGCCCGTGGGCGCCATCTAGCTACAAAAAAAAAAAAATAATAATCATATTTTTCAAAACTCCTGCCTTGATTATCACAAAATAGGTGTCATTTGAAAGCTTAGAGTCTGAACTTTACAATGAATGTAGCCTCTTTGATAAACTCCTAAGTACTGCTGAGTTATTTTCTGAAAAATGATTAAAAAAGATTAATAATTTCTGAAATATTTTTTTGTACTATGTACTCCAATGTGTCAAAAGCATCATACAGCTCAGATAATCATGTGTTATATGTCATTTGAAAGGTTTCACAGAGTAGAATACAACAAGCATAATTGTTTTGTGCTTTGATTAAACTTGAGCGAAGTTTTGTACATGAAGCCCCGCAAGACCCATATGTAAATAATAAACCAATACAGCATTTATGTCACGCTTTGGCTCGTAACTTCATGAAACATGCTCCGATTGTGGAACATCATTATTTACAGCAGATTCTCACGATTAAAATGAGTCCAACCTCAGCATAATCCAATAAGCCGATCACAAGATATTGATCACGAAATTACAACACATAAAACCCCACAGGCACACAAATGCTAACTAGTGTCTGAATAAATTTTTGTTTGACTGTATGTTCTTTATAGCACAACTTGCATTATTTCTGATAAATAGGTACAAAAGAATTACACCTCCCCCTCAGAAAAATTTTAATAATTTACTGTTTTGTCATTCTTGTGCCAGCTCTTTTCCCATTGCACAGGCAAGAAAAAGAGGTTCTGAGGTGGTAGTCCTGTTCACTATTACCTTAAAAATCAGTCTGTTGTGAGTTAGCCTGTTGTCCTAAGAAAACTTATGTTCTGACCTACAAGTATTGGCTCCCTGCCAGGAGATACAGAACCTGCTTGCAGGTTCTCCCCCTTCCAGAAGTTCACTGGTACACAGGAAACTCCCCTTAAGAAAAGAAAATATATTTCCCTATATATGAATGATCAATGTATTAAATTATTTAACAGTATATTTGAAAATATACAGAATAATATATTGTCTTAATGTATTACAATATATTGAATAATATATAAGGAATTGTCACTTTTCATATATTGAAAAATATGTGACAATATATTTACTAATATATCATAATGTATGTAATTTTATATTCAGTATTACACTTCATAATATATAGATGTGTATGTGATCAGATATGGTACTGCATGTGTATAAATATATTGCAGATATATTTACTCATTCAGTATAAACACACATATATAGACAAATATACAACCCCGAATTCTGGAAATGTTGGGATGTTTTTTTTTTTTAATTTGAATAAAATTAAAACTAAAAGACTTTCAAATCACATGAGCCAATATTTTATTCACAACAGAACATAGATAACATAACAAATGTTTAAACAGAGAAATTTTACACTTTTATCCACTAAATGAGCTCATTTCAAATTTGATGCCTGCTACAGGTCTCAAAAAAGTTGGCACGGGGGCAACAAATGGCTGAAAAAGCAAGACATTTTGAAAAGATTCAGCTGGGAGAACATCTAGCAACTAATTAAGTTAATTGATATCAGGTCTGTAACATGATTAGCTATAAAAGAGATGTCTTAGAGAGGCAGAGTCTCTCAGAAGTAAAGATGGGCAGAGCTGTGAAAGAGTGCGTAAAAAGATTGTGGAATACTTTAACTCTCTGGAGTCTGAGGCTGATTTGGGGTCCTGGTGTAGTTTTGACATGCCCTGACATTTGAGCTTTTTTCAGTTGTTTATAAACATATTAATGACAAAAGTCTAATTACACTGTATTCTGTAGAAACTAGGGTACAATAATATGTGAGCAACAAGTATGTACATGTTTGTATTTTTAAGAGAATTACGTATATGCGTGGTTTTTGAAAAAACAAAAAAAATAAGTCACTGAAATAAGGCCTCAAAATACATACAAAAAATTTTTTCACAAGACTTTTGGGAACTGTATATTTTAGTCTAGAGTTTTTGCTTCAAAATGATGTGGAAATTATCCTGCCTACTCGGACACATAAAACATTGTATTGATTTTAAATTTCTAAGGCACTTTTTGTTTACACAGGCCGTATGCGAAGAGGCGTGAATCTTCATGAATAATGCTGTGATTCACACCTGAGGAGATTAAGACCCCCTAATGAGCCATTCAGTCAGGAATGTGACTGAGTCAACTAAGAAAGAATGCAATGACAAAAGAAATATATAATTTGTTTGAAGTTTATTTAAAATATAATTAACTATATAAATGAGAGTCAAAGACACATTTTGAGTACACAGTTATACCTGGAAATAAATCCTGTTCAAAGATATAAGTGAACGTCACATACCTGGCATTTGGTGTTTCTGCACTGGAGAAGAAAAAAAAAGAAGAAGAAGAAGAAGAAAAAAACGCTCCTGCTTCCAGTCAGTGATCTCAGTATCATATTCATATTCATATTCAATGTGGGCAAATATCTGGTCACTATGATTCTCAAATCTGTGAGATAAAAGAAAAAAAAAACCCTATGAGCATGCTGATATCAGGATCATATCAGCTATTGTATTAACATTAATATAATGTCCACTCTTAACAGAAAACATGATTTTTGTGATCTCATGCATACACGTATTATTGCACATCATGTGAAGAAAATTTTGTATAGGCCTATATTTTTAATTACAGTACCGGTCAAAAGATTTGACACATTACTATTTATAATGTTTTTGAAAGAAGTCTCATGCTCATCAAGCCTGCATTTATTTGATCAAAAATACAGAAAAAACACTACTGTGAAATATTATTTCAATTTAAAATAATGGTTTTCTATTTTAATATACTTTAAAATATAATTTATTTCTGTAATGCAAAGCTTTCATCATTCCTTGCGAACGAAAGCTTCATTGATGTGGCACTATATAGGCTATTTTACAGTAAACGCTTCATAATCTGTCCAAAACAGGCCAAAATAAATATTGTCTAAACATTCATATTGCTATGACATTTATGTATCTTATTTGTTATATTATAGAGCCTATAAATGTTAATGTGCAGTTTAATATGTTGCTAACACATTTTATTTCAGTATTTATTACATATTTAAGTCGATTTTACTCATCTCAGTATAGCAATATTTTTTGGGAAAAGCCAACAATCATTCACACAGAGACACAGAACATGCAGGATTCATGTTTAAACAGTGTTTTTGCGGCTTAATATTGACAAACGAGTCTATATCGCGATTAGAATAAATAATTTAGGGATAAAAAAAACGTACCTTTCACAATTCTCTGCTTAATCAAGTTGATCCTCGAAAAGGAATTGAATCCAGTCATGCTCTTCCATTTAGGCAAATCCTTTTAGAATTATTCCTCAGCGCATCTCAAAACGATGAAAAGTACATGAAACTGACTAAGCTTGATACGTTTTTCCGAGCTGACGCGGGCGTTCATTCTGTTGCATTGATCGCCTCAGAATTTGCGTATGAAAAGCGCTCGCGCTCCGTGGGCGTAGCCGCATTAGTGGATGAGCTGACTCGCAAACGACTGACATGTCTCTCTTTTCAAACAGATTACATAAACAGAGAATATTTGTTTTTGATTTGACTTACATGATTTAAAACCTGACATTTCAACGTTTCTTTAGACATATGTCTCATTTTTGTGTGATTAGTATTCACTAAGTTACAGTATGGAGCTCTATCTGTATTGTAACAGGATGTTAAGATGGTAGTCCGCGCTAACCAGTAAACACTCATTGTAATGTCAAACAATGATATGGATGTGATGTTGGATGTGAGGTTTTTGTCGTGGTTTTTAATTTTTGTAATTTTCTCTTTTTGAATCTATTGTACAGCACTGTGGTCAACTATGTTGTTTTATTTTGTGCTCTATAAATAAAGTTGGAGTTGGAGTTGGATATAGCCATTTTTCTTTGTTAATAGTTATGACGAAAAAGTCTGTACACATCTGGCCTAGAAGTTAGAAGTTTTCAGCTTCGCTTGGCATTCTGATACAGTTTCCTACTGTTGCACCTACATAAAGTATAACAGTGACGCTGCTATCACGTCTTATAAATAACTAAGGTGACACTTACCATATAGAAACATCGTACTCCAGTCGTGATTGTGAATCAGTTTCTGGTTGATCGACTACTTCAGGCGTTTCATCGTCGGACTTGGGCTCAAATTGATACGGTAAAATCGATGCTATCTTTTCTGTCCATACTTTGTATACAATGTCTTGCGAATTGATAGCTGTCATTCAGTTACAGCAATGGGCGTGCGGTGTGCGCGCAGTAGACCAATCACAAAAGATTGGGCCATCTGACCAATCAGAGCAGTGTTGGCTCATGGAAAGGAGGGGTTTAGAGAGACTGGTTCTCTGAACTGCTTCAAACGAATGGTTTACAAAAGATTGAAAACTCAGGTAAAATTAAATGTATATTATGAGAAAATGAAAGTGTTTTTAAACCTTGCATGCATGTAAACCTGTTGTAGGAGACTCCTAAAACAATATTAGAAACCTTAAAAAAGGCATAATAGGGGCACTTTAAAGTATTTAGCAAAGAGACTAACACTGTGCTGAAGAGTGCACAGCCATATTTTTTTTTTCTTTCGTAAGGGTCAGCTCTTTTCTTGGCTTGATTTTATTTGGACATTGTTTTGTTTTTTTCCCCAAAAAACATATTACACGTTTCATCACATTCTCCCCATTTTGGGAAATCAATTATTGTGATTGTAACATTTATTGTAACTTGCCTTACTTTGCCACCCTCTAAATAGTAGCTTTTAGCAGTTGTTCCCATTGACCAGTTCTTCTTTTATCTGGTCGGAACATTTTGCCTTTTTCTTCAAAGCAAGATTTCAGGCTCGCTTTCTCCCAAGTCTCCAGTTTTCACCAAAGGTCCATGTCCCAAATTCTATGCCTACCATACTGTATATACCAGCAATTTACTTGATGTCTTCCAGACATTCATCGCATTTAATTCACTGTAACCCTGACCATAAACAAAGGCATCCATTTGCTCGCCTGGTCTCTGGGTCATTATTAATGTGAGGATAATTCATCCATTCCTGGCAGACAACACACAAGGTTTTTTTTTTTTTTTTTTTTTTTTTTACCTCAATGGCTCCTTCCAAAATATTTGTATTTATAGCAGTTATTAGGCATTGTCAGTGGTTTAAGGCAAGTGAAACATTTTATAGCACAGAGTCCTGCACGCGGGCGGGTACCTGACAGGTGACCCGCCAAATTTTAATTTTGTAACGGGTGGAATAATATTTATGTGTCAAGTGCGGTGCGGGTGCGGGTCGGACGGGCAGTAGGCACGGGTGGACTGCGGGTCCAATAGCTAAGACTATTCCAGCTCAATTCGGTGCATGTCACAGACACGCCAGGCTCCAACACCTTCAAATCACAGCGCACTCCATCACCAGAGTACTGATCACATGCACCTGCACCTCATCAGCACGGCAATCACCACCAGTACAAAAGACACTCACACGCACTCAGTCACTGTCCGGTCTCGTTCGCATTAGGACTTACTTCCATGCTTACCTCAGGGACTCCTGTTGTTATACTTACCTGTCTCCAGCGTTTCCAAGTCTCCTCCTGTGTTCCATGTCTGTGTGTGAGTGTCTTCAGTCTCCAGCGTCTCGTCACACCATCGTCATCCAGGATCATCATCTCTACAAATCACAAAGGACAGTATCACTTAACTATCACTCATCATTCACTCCAACATCATCCATTTACTCACCTGCTGCACTGTTATCTCTGCTGAGTGTCAATAAACAACCAGTATCTGTTACCTTCCGTCTCCGACCCTTCTGTATTGTAACAGTGCATTTGACAGCTGCTTTCAAATGGTCCCATGCTTATTTGTGTTCATGCTCTGTCTGAAGACCGTTAAAGGCTTACAGCAAGATTTGCAACGCTGAGCATTGTAGCCAATCGCACTGCATCTGATTATATAGTGATTATATTAAAGGGGGCACGCTTTGCTCACTTTATGTATTAAATATAGGCTATTCACAATTTGAATAAAAGTTTTAGAATATTTTTGCGCTGCTACAAAGAGGACCAGCGGCCAGAAGTAAGACAGATGTAACAGCCTAATAATTACAAAAAAGTCCCAGGGTGCAAAATCTGAAAACCCAACAGGAAGTGAGATATTTTGAATTTTCTCTGCAAAATTTTTGCAGTTTTTGCCATTTCCAGACGTTGTACTTTAATGAACTCCTCCTAGAGCTTTAATCAGAACAACATCATATTTGGTCAGTCTAATCTAAAGACCTTTGCGATGTTAAATTGCGAAGTTTTCGCTGAAGGGTGTGTCCGTGGCAGCCTGACAAAATTCAATGTTTCGCCATTAAACAGGAAGTTGTTGTAACTCGGGCATACAATGTCCGATCTGCTCCAAACTTCACATGTTTTATTAGAGTCCTGGCCTGAAGACATCTACATGCCAATATTCAGTTACAGTCATAGCACCACCTGTGGGCAACAGGAAATGACGTTTTACACAGCTATTAACTCCTCAAAGAGATTTAACCAGATCAACATCATATTTGGTCTGTCTAATCTTAAGGCCTTAGCGATGTTAAATTATGAAGGTCTTGAGTTTTCGCTGAAGGGCGTGTCCGTGGCGGCCTGACAAAGTTTGATGTTCGATGGTTTATCAAACAGGACCCGTGCAGGACTCTATTATAGCAGGAAAGTCTTTTCCTTTTCCTTAATCCCTGACAGGTTAAGCCAAAGATATCTCTCCATGGCAGCCATAAAATGACCAATAGCGCTGGCCATTTGTTTAGTGGTCTGTGACGCGGTGTAATTCTTTAACCGCGTTGGACCCTCACCTGTGTCCAAATCCGTTAGCAGGTCAGGCCTGTAACGCAGCCATTGTGTGCAGGGACGCACCAGCCTTACTATGCCGCATGATAAGCCTTGCCCACCAGCCCACATGTCACTCTGCAGGGTCTGGAGGGCAAGAAAGGATTTTCAGTGATGATGTCAAAGCGGGGGAAGAGATAGCTTTCCTCTGGCCACTTGGTGTTCAATCTAGTGACTGCCCGAGTCACTACTTCGAGCAGCTCCTCGTGTCCTTTCAAGTGAGGAAGCTGTTCAAAAGATGCACCCAGTTTGTAAAACCAACATCCAGCTTCTCAGAGCCAGATGTGACTTGTGGTGATATGTTAACACAGGTGATTATGATTGGCTGTAACTGTGGGGTCCAGGGTTGCTGGGCAACAGAGGCGGAGTTATAGAGAAAGTCATAGAAATGACAGTGAGTTTGTTCTGCTGCTGCGCATGTTAAATAAAACTAAAAGACTGAGTTCACCAAGTTGTCTACTCAATATATCATGACATGGTGTCAGAATTAAAAGATCTTCACGCACTCCTCTGATCAGCGAGGGAGAACGGAAGGAAAATGTTGAAGTTTAACGCGCCCGAATCCTTTGATTTTGCATAGCCATCAAGTTGGCCGGCGTGGAGGCAGCGCTTCACGCGATTCAGGACTGCAACGAAACTCGATAAGGAAGACGGTGATGTGCAGGTGAATTCATTACTCTATGCAATGGGCAAACAGGCAGAACCCATATTCAGTACATTTACGTTTTCTGCTGAAGAGGAAAATGAGTACTACAATGCATTAGTTAAAAAGTTTGATGAACATTTCGTGCCTAAACGCAATTTGATCCATGACCGCGCTTGTTTTCACAAAAGAAATCAACAAAGTGGTGAAAGTGTCGAAGCATTTGTCAGGAGTCTATACGAGTTGGCAGAGTTTTGTGACTTTGGGCCTACTAAAGACGAGCAGATGTCTGAGAAGCTGCAGCTAGAGCCAGATTTGACACTCGAGAAGGCCATACAGATTGCTCGCCAGTCTGAACTGATTAAAATGCAAAGTGATGATTTGCGAGGTGCATGTGATGTAAGTGAAGTGGGGCACACGTTTAAGCATACAAAACAATTCAAGAAATACACAGGAGGTAAATACAAAAATTCAGACACTAATCAAAGAGACGAAAGTAGCAATGTGGCCTGTTCAAGATGTGCACGTGTACATGACCGTGGGGCTTGTCCTGCCCGAGGGAAACGATGCCGTAAATGTAACAAAATGGGCCATTTTGAGATCGCTTGTAAAATAAAGACTGTAAAAGAAGTGACCAGTGACAGACACGAGGTCGAATCAAACAGCACATGGTTTCTGGGGTCAGTTTCCGGTAGTGCTAATGATGATGAGCGGCAAGTAAACCTACCAATGAATGGCACTATGGTAAAGTTTAAGATAGATACCGGTGCTGATATCACAGTTATGTCTAGGGCTTCCTAGACATGTTTCCAAACTCACCGATAGGATCGATGTTAAAAAGACAAAAGAATGAAAACAAATAATTTAACTCACAGTGAAGGTGTTTCCAAGTCAACCTGGTGGGGGAAGAGTGCATCCTAAATGTGTTTCTGTTAATGGTTTTACGACTGTTGCTTAGGCTAGATGTTTAAGAATGACACTTCATCAAAACCTTTCTGGTGATTCTGGCTCAAAACCATCTTATACTGATTTAGTGTACATAAATTCGTTCAATTCAATTCACGTTTGTATGTATAGTGCTTTTCACAATACACATAATTTCAAAGGACTTGAAAATGCATGTCAACATTACAATTTATAGTAATCTCTTATCAGAGGTGACTGTGGAAGTTATGTCATTTCAGAAATGTATATACAAATCACACAGTTAGCTAACAATCTATTAATTTAAACAATGTATTAAATTAGGGCAGAAACAATGTGCTCATTGAAGTTATGGAATTATGTTAACAAATGATTAGGATATATAGAAATATTTAGCACTGGTGCATGTTTGGGGGTCCTCGCAGGGGGTTGGGGTCATATCTCCACAGGTGTTGAGGCATCTGGAGTCTTCATAAGATCTGAATGTGTCTTTACTTTTGATAAATTTTAAGAAATGTTTTAGTTTTAATAGTTTGTGTGTGTGTGTGTGTGTTGCAAAAGAACAAATACATATTTATTTGACTTCAAAATTCTGAGTAAAATAAGACACACACGTTTTTAAACGTTTAAACATTTATACATTTGTTTGCCACAAAAGCAAGGCATGTTGTCTATTTTCTTTAAATAAAACTTTTACTTTATTTTATTCTTTAATTTCTTTTTCTGACGACCATTTTTTTTATTATTATTAGTAATGTAGCCGTGCGGTTTCCTCACACAAGTAAAACATCTTTCATTTTCACTTAGAAAACTTTTTAAATGTATGAATGAACCTTTTTTCTTTTGACAACTACATTTCAAATTATTTACCTGAGGTGTTTAACAACCACAAGGGAAACATGTTGATCACTAAGTTTAAGGCATATACAGTAGTACAAACACGCAATGCTCAAGAAAGCTAATCTTGGTGTAATCTTTGTGAGGTCAGAACACCAAACTTGTGTTGAGTGATCTAGACAAAGCTTTATACTAAAAGAAAATACTATGGAAGTCATTTTCAAACTGAGAGTATGCTTCAACATGTAATTATACAATATTTTCAATAGGAATGTTATGGTTTCATGTTGCTTTAAAGTTGTTTGTTTGTTTTTTACTAACAGTGACTAACACTTTTTTAACTTCAACATCCAGCACAAAATTAAAGAAATGAGCTTAGGATGTTTCAGCTATTACCATCTTCTTTGACCCCCAAATAAACAGGTAATTGAATGGTTCTATGAAAGCCACACAATATACAGTTAGATATTTTTCTGTGTGTGTGTGTGTGTGTAAACAGTTGTGCGAAGTCTCTGTGTGTATTTTTACATGCCAACATATTTTGTCAGGGCTATGTCACACTGCTGTGATGCAAAGTTCCACACTTTTGCAAAGGCTATAGATAACTTTCAAACATAATCTTTATACAGAATTATGTGTATCCAAAACACCAAAATTTCAAAATAACTAAGAAAAGAGGGTACAGCACGCATTGAAAAATATCGTTTATAATAAAAATACAGAAACACATTCGTGAGCAGTTGTGAAAATTTGTAAATGTGGTTTTGCAAATTTTTTATTACTCCAGTAGTTTTAGTCATCTTGTTCATATAGCAGATGACACTGTTCACATTATGTTTGTTAGCCTGTTTTGTTTTTTAGGTGTTTTGTTTTTTGCTGTTCTTTGAGAGCTGTCAACATTCAGAAAAATTAAGAATTTAAGTGATAGTCTTTCTGCTTGAGAGTGTTTGACTAAATTGATGTTTCTTTTAGTGCAACTTTCCAGCTATCTATGATATGGGATCACATGAAGCATCAACACGAAAAGTAAGTCATGCTGTTTTACACTTAAGTACACTAACACTTACACTAAGTAACGCACTGAAAGCTGCACATTCATTAAAGTTTGATGTTGTTCAACAGCATTCCACACTCTGGTAAAACACAAAGATAAAATTAAAAAATGATGTGTGCACAGAATGTAAATTCAAGTGTCAAATCACTAAGAAAAGGGTACAACATACAAGAGAAGCACCATTTATAATAAATACAGAATACAGAAAAAGCCATTCATGAGCGATTTCTAAGTTTGTTACAAGTTTGTAAATGTGGTTTTGTAAATGACGTTTTTGTTACTCCACTAGATTTAGTCATCTTGTTCAGATAGCAGATGACACTATTCACATTTTGTTGGTTTGGATGTGTTTTTGTTTTAGGTGAAGACAAAACAGTGTGAAGACAAAAAAGTGCTTTTCCTCACATGGGAAAGCATGTGTGATGAAACTTTTTAAATGTATGACTGAACTTTCTTATTTAACAAACCAGCATTTCAAATGATTTTCCTAAGTTGTTTAACGTCTGCAGAATAATTTCTTTCAACATCCCACTTGAGGTGAAAGATTATAGTATGTTTTCAACTATTATCACCATCTTCTCTGTCTCAAATAAAGCTAATATATGCACTAAAGATTTTTGTACATTTTTGTTCTTCTGTTAGATTTGTTAGAGGAACTATGCCACACTGATGTAATGCAAACACATTAAGAACCATAAAGTTACATGCCCGTGTAAAGGCTATATATAAAATTAAACAATCTTTATACATGTTTGCACAAAAGTCAATTCAAAAGACCAATTTACTGTGAAAGTGTGTAAGGCATATAGGAAAAACAATTAGCTATAAAGAAGCTATAAAGAAGAAGTTTATGTTGATTTGTAAATGAAAATTTTTCCACTTATCGATGATTCTGTTTACATTTTGTTTCTTTGTTTTTGTATGTTTGTACAGTTTGTAAAGACTACTCTCAGAACGTGGTCAAACATGTTCACAGGAGTTAATGAAAACACGAACAAATACAGCATAAAGAAAATTCAATGACAGTTCTTCTACATGACACTGCTTAAGACTAAACAAATGACATTTCTTTTAGGTCATCTTCTGGTCTGTCTACGATGCAGGATCATAAGACACGATGCCCCCAACATGAAAAGTGAGTCTTGCTGTTTTTCTGTTATACAGCTATTACACTTCAAACTTTTCTAACCATTACACTTAAAGCTATGCATTTCACGGCACAGGCATAGTTCTGTCAACACCAATACTTTGACACCAGTGTTTTTTTGGTGTCTGTCCTTTCGAACTGATCCAGAAAACAGACGTTGTGTTCTATGTCTATACCATTTGTTGTTCTTTTTTTTTTTATGAAATCATGTGATAAACAGTTTTTGTCCTCATCAGCAGGATACTAAAATGTTTTAACATATCATAAATGTCAATGGTTATAACTAGCAAATGCAAGTGAACTGTTTTTTTACTGAGATAATTTACAGTTATATGTGAAACAAACCCAGTCTCAGTCAGTTGGATTCTAGTTTATATTATTCATATTTAAAAGTGCTAGGGTTCTCGGCCTCATCAAACTTCACACAAGTCACAAGGTCTTTCCCAGCGGTCATCTGACTCTGAAACCAGACCAAATATTAGGATGTAACAGTTTGGAGACATTTGTGTTTTCTTTGATTTGTTTGCACTTTTCCTGAAACACAGTGCTTTCGAAATTGTTTACCAACATTCAACATTTTCAATGTATTGCTGTATGATTGTAATGTTTGTGTGTGTGTGTGTGTGTGTGTGCGTGTGTGTGTGTCTGCTTTCCTTACACTTGGCAAAACAACTTTGAAAAACAAACTGTTTCCTTGAATCTGCTGTAATGTTAGTGAACTCTAGGTGTTCGTGGCTTGTTTGTCCGCATACGTTCCCCATGAATTTGCTTGACTTAATAAAACGATGGTTTAAATCATCGTCTTCACTTGAGATCTTTAAATTATTTTATTATACTATCCTAGCTTTTAAATAGCGCTGAAATAGATTTTTGGGGCGGTATGTGGATATTGAATATAGCACAAGGAACTCTGAAATATTTTATCTTGTAAAACACCTAAGTATTGTTTTTAAAAACGCTGTAAAACAATGGTATGAAGACATCTTTCTATCAGCGACCCTCACTACTGAAGGTGTCACATCCTTGGAGCATCACATCCTTGGATGTTTCACACCTACAGACCCTATCTCCTGAATTTGGTATTTAAATAAGGTTTAGGATAAAGTAACTAAATCACAAAGACATTCTACAGCTCTAGCATTACAACAGCTACTACAAAATCTGTGATGTCTATAACACCGACAAGAAGTTCTGGTGAAACGGATGAGTTTCTACATGAAGATGTCCCAATCTCTGTGTTCCTTGCTATATATTTAATTGTTTTTGTTTAATAAAACTGTGCTTGGATCTAATGTCCCTGGCTTCTAAGAATCTCTATGCTACAGACATAATAATGGTTTATTCAGATTGTAGAATACTTTTTAAAGTGTTTGTATATTTTGAAAAACACTAAAATTATCAATATGTAGTGTTATATTCAATATGTACAGTGCATTTTAATTTTACTCAAAACAATTTAATATGACAATGTTACTAAAAGTCTTTAACTGAACATCTTACCATTATCATCGGTATAGATGTTAACTTAAAGTTGCCATAGAATGAAATTCCATCCTATCTACATGTTATGCATCTTATTGTGAACAATTCATAAGTGCTTGTTTTGCTTGGTTTTGTTTGTTTGTTTGTTTGTTTGTTTGTTTTTTTTTTTGATTATTTTATTTATTTTTTACCTCATATAGAATCAGTCAGGGCTCGACAATAAGGACTGCCTGATGGCCCGGGGCCAGTGTGAACGACGCTCGGGACAGTAGACGGAACGGTCACTTGCCCGATTGGGCCAGTGCTGTAGGGTGTGCGATATATATTGTCTATGTCTATGATATCGTAATTGTTGATTTAATGATCTGAAATTATCGAGTATGTCCCTCACTTTACAAAAACACACCCATTGAGTGCACGCATGCAATACATGAGGTAGTCTAGTAGGTTAGACTACTGCGCGTGCATATTTAGAGTGTACGCTTTCACTGCGTGATTTAGTCTATTAAATGCCTTTAGAATGCCCCAGAATTAAAGATAAGGGGCAAAAATGCCCCAGTATATCTTTTATATTTATATCATTTAATATAGTTAACCAATATTACACAGCGCCGTTTTTCTCCAAATATCAGCAATTACAAATGTGATATTGATTTTATACAGCATACAGTTTAATGAACAACAACTTATTATCAAGTGACTTACATTTTAGACACCAATTCGCCTGTTTCACTCTATTTCGCCAACGAAAATAGTTCCAAACAAAGTCCACAGAATTGTTTTGCGTATCTGAGCAACACTTCCTGAATGAATCAGCCCTTTGAATGAATCGGTTGAATCTCAATGACTCGCTCATTAGCAGGGACTTGCTGCCACCTCCTGGCAGGTTTAATTTCAGATTAAAGTGTCTTTTCATTTTTAAAATAATTTCAAATAACAGTATTTAATGTTTAATATTTTCAACATTTCAAAACATTATTACATTATTTATGCATCTGTAACTGCTCTTGACTGATTAATAAAGTTTAATCTATAGTTATATAGTTATATTATATATCTATAGATATTACAATTTCTGTACCTGAAAATCTCCTGTTTAAACCTACATGAAAAACTTGAAAAGCATTGTTTATTTCATTTATATGTTTGTTCTGTTGTATTCATTTGTGCTAGTACTCGTAATTTGATTATTTATTAGTATTTTATTACTTGCTGTTTATTTATCTAACAATATTTAAAATTTAAGTTAATCTAGTAACTTTTGGTGTCATAACCTTATTTATTAAGGTTACATGTATCAAAAACAACGAAAACAATAACTTGGCTTATTTTATAGGCCCATTTTCTTTTCTGTTACTTTATTAATTTTTTGTTGTGGGGCAAGTGAAAATTTTGGCGGGGCAAGTAAAAATTTGAACCACTGGCCCGACCGGGCCAGTAGAAAAAATCCTTAGCGTTGAGCCCTCAGGATTGCAAGTTTTGTAATACTGTTTTTAATGAACTCAGACATGGTCATAAAATAACAAGTGATATAAACTTTTATTTCAACATTGTTGAATATACATCGAAGTTGTGAAGAAATGACATTACATACATAAGTAAAACAGTAATCATGAAATTACAGGTGGTCTAACCATAAAAGAAAATCTCTGCAGGCTATCATGTTTCGGTCTAGGGTGTAATTGACCAGTGTTTCAACAATTTCGCCGATGGTGGTATCATCAGCATTTTTTGAAACCAGCGCCAAGCATACATCTGTAACAATTGTACACATACAGAGAACCACAGTAACTCCTAACTCTTCGGTACATTCAGACATCACATCCAGAACTTTTCTTATTATTACACAGATTGGCTCTTTGGTGTAAACACACATGTTCGTCACATCAGAATACCATGAATTTGTCAGGCCTCTTACGACATCCATTTCATTTTTGAGATTTGTTACACGTTTGGTATCCTCCTCACAGTCCTTATTCAAATCAAATGCAGCATCAATGATCTTGTGCATCAAGCCAACCATCTGTCCTCTGAAATAATCTTTAAACATACAGTCCAAGATACCTTTTAGAAGGCACTCATTGCCTGTGGCACACTGGCACGCTGGGTGTCGGTGCACAGCCTCATCAGAACTCAAAGGTGGGTCGTTCTCCATCAGCTTTTGTGTAGACATTTCAGAAATCCTCTGCATTGAAGATGGATTTTTCAGAACTCAACTTGGTGCACGGTATAAACTTTGTCCCCTATTTGATGCTGAAAGATTCTAATAGTTCCTGGAATCTCCTGTGAGTAAGTCCTTAAATGTAGGCCTTGTGCATTACCGGTTTGAATTTCAGGTTTTTGGGTCTGATCCCCAAAGGTGTGAGTCAAAGAAGCGTCAGGCTCAGACAAACAGAAATGTTGAAAATTGATTTTGGCGGTCCATGTAACAACCAGACAATGTTCCTTCAACTTTTGCTCAATTAGATGTTTGCAGTACCACAGTAGTCTGCATTGGTACAGTTGTCTATAGGTTGCAGCACCAGCTACCTCACACAGATCAGTTAGGAAACCCAGGTTGCTTGCGATAACTGAGCTCTCTGTAGAGTTTATCAGGACAACCGATTGGGGTCCGCCCTCGTCCCCTGTTGTGTGGGTGTAAGGGGGGGTTGTCATCAGGAACTCATAAATAACTATATAAAATTAAAGCCATGATGCAACAGAAATAGCAAAATGTAAAAGGCCTGCATATATCACCAGAGAGAAGTTTATTATTTTCATTCAATCCACTTATGATATTTTGATAAAAAAGTTACGAGGTCAAAAAACCAAACAAACAAACAAACAAAACAAAAAACAAACAAACAAGCAGTTATGAATTGTTCACAATAAGATGCATAACATGTAAATAGGATGGAATTTCATTCTATGGCAACTTTAAGTTAACATCTATACCGATGATAATGGTAAGATGTTCAGTTAAAGACTTTTAGTAACATTGTCATATTAAATTGTTTTGAGTAAAATTAAAATGCACTGTACATATTGAATATAACACTACATATTGATAATTTTAGTGTTTTACAAACACTTTAAACAGTATTCTACAATCTGAATAAACCATTATTATGTCTGTAGCATAGAGATTCTTAGAAGCCAGGGACATTAGATCCAAGCACAGTTTTATTAAACAAAAACAATTAAACATATAGCAAGGAACACAGAGATTGGGACATCTTCATGTAGAAACTCATCCGTTTCACCAGAACTTCTTGTCGGTGTTACAGACATCACAGATGTTTCAAGAGTTTTTGGAGTAGCTGTTGTAATGCTAGAGCTGTAGAATGTCTTTGTGATTTAGTTACTTTATCCTAAACCTTATTTAAATACCAAATTCAGGAGATAGGGTCTGTAGGTGTGAAACATCCAAGGATGTGATGCTCCAAGGATGTGACACCTTCAGTAGTGAGGGTCGCTGATAGAAAGATGTCTTCATACCATTGTTTTACAGCGTTTTTAAAAACAATACTTAGGTGTTTTACAAGATAAAATATTTCAGAGTTCCTTGTGCTATATTCAATATCCACATACCGCCCCAAAAATCTATTTCAGCGCTAATTAAAAGCTAGGATAGTATAATAAAATAATTTAAAGATCTCAAGTGAAGACGATGATTTAAACCATCGTTTTATTAAGTCAAGCAAATTCATGGGGAACGTATGCGGACAAACAAGCCACGAACACCTAGAGTTCACTAACATTACAGCAGATTCAAGGAAACAGTTTGTTTTTCAAAGTTGTTTTGCCAAGTGTAAGGAAAGCAGACACACACACACGCACACACACACACAAACAAACATTACAATCATACAGCAATACATTGAAAATGTTGAATGTTGGTAAACAATTTCGAAAGCACTGTGTTTCAGGAAAAGTGCAAACAAATCAAAGAAAACACAAATGTCTCCAAACTGTTACATCCTAATATTTGGTCTGGTTTCAGAGTCAGATGACCGCTGGGAAAGACCTTGTGACTTGTGTGAAGTTTGATGAGGCCGAGAACCCTAGCACTTTTAAATATGAATAATATAAACTAGAATCCAACTGACTGAGACTGGGTTTGTTTCACATATAACTGTAAATTATCTCAGTAAAAAAACAGTTCACTTGCATTTGCTAGTTATAACCATTGACATTTATGATATGTTAAAACATTTTAGTATCCTGCTGATGAGGACAAAAACTGTTTATCACATGATTTCATAAAAAAAAAGAACAACAAATGGTATAGACATAGAACACAACGTCTGTTTTCTGGATCAGTTCGAAAGGACAGACACCAAAAAAACACTGGTGTCAAAGTATTGGTGTTGACAGAACTATGACTGTGCCGTGAAATGCATAGCTTTAAGTGTAATGGTTAGAAAAGTTTGAAGTGTAATAGCTGTATAACAGAAAAACAGCAAGACTCACTTTTCATGTTGGGGGCATCGTGTCTTATGATCCTGCATCGTAGACAGACCAGAAGATGACCTAAAAGAAATGTCATTTGTTTAGTCTTAAGCAGTGTCATGTAGAAGAACTGTCATTGAATTTTCTTTATGCTGTATTTGTTCGTGTTTTCATTAACTCCTGTGAACATGTTTGACCACGTTCTGAGAGTAGTCTTTACAAACTGTACAAACATACAAAAACAAAGAAACAAAATGTAAACAGAATCATCGATAAGTGGAAAAATTTTCATTTACAAATCAACATAAACTTCTTCTTTATAGCTTCTTTATAGCTAATTGTTTTTCCTATATGCCTTACACACTTTCACAGTAAATTGGTCTCTTGAATTGACTTTTGTGCAAACATGTATAAAGATTGTTTAATTTTATATATAGCCTTTACACAGGCATGTAACTTTATGGTTCTTAATGTGTTTGCATTACATCAGTGTGGCATAGTTCCTCTAACAAATCTGACAGAAGAGCAAAAATGTACAAAGATTTTTAGCGCATATAGTAGCTTTATTTGAGACAGAAAAGATGGTGATAATAGTTGAAAACATACTATAATCTTTCACCTCAAGCAGGATGTTGAAAGAAATTATTCTGCAGACGTTAAACAACTTAGGAAAATCATTTGAAATGCTGGTTTGTCAAATAAGAAAGTTCAGTCATACATTTAAAAAGTTTCATCACACATGCTTTCCCATGTGAGGAAAAGCACTTACACTGTTTTGTCTTCACCTAAAACAAAAACACATCCCAACCAACAAAATGTGAATAGTGTCATCTGCTATCTGAACAAGATGACTAAATCTAGTGGAGTAACAAAAACGTCATTTACAAAACCACATTTACAAACTTGTAACAAACTTAGAAATCGCTCATGAATGGCTTTTTCTGTATTCAGTATTTATTATAAATGGTGCTTCTCTTGTATGTTGTACCCTTTTCTTAGTGATTTGACACTTGAATTTACATGGTGATTTGTGCACACATCATTTTTTAATTTTATCTGTTTTACCAGAGTGTGGAATGCTGTTGAACAACGTCAAACTTTAATGAATGTGCAGCTTTCAGTGCGTTACTTAGTGTAAGTGTTAGTGTACTTAAGTGTAAAACAGCATGACTTACTTTTCGTGTTGATGCTTCATGTGATCCCATATCATAGATAGCTGGAAAGTTGCACTAAAAGAAACATCAATTTAGTCATTCTCAAGCAGAAAGACTATCACTTAAATTCTTAATTTTTCTGAATGTTGACAGCTCTCAAAGAACAGCAAAAAACAAAACACCTAAAAAACAAAACACAGGCTAACAAACATAATGTGAACAGTGTCATCTGCTATATGAACAAGATGACTAAAACTACTAAAAATGACTTACTACTGGAGTAATAAAAAATTTGCAAAACCACATTTACAAATTTTCACAACTGCTCACGAATGTGTTTCTGTATTTTTATTATAAACGATATTTTTCAATGCGTGCTGTACCCTCTTTTTTTAGTGATTTTGAAATTCTGGTGTTTTGGATACACATAATTCTGTATAAAGATTATGTTTGAAAGTTATCTATAGCCTTTGCAAAAGTGTAGAACTTTGCATCACAGCAGTGTGACATAGCCCTGACAAAATATGTTGGCATGTAAAAATACACACAGAGACTTAGCACAACTGTTTACACACACACACACACACAGAAAAATATCTAACTGTATGTTGTGTGGCTTTCATTGAACCATTCAATTACCTGTTTATTTGGGGGTCAAAG